>OZ018332.1:126707206-127044706 GCA_963969495.1 Ceratothoa steindachneri | reverse complement strand
TTTTTATAAGTAAAACACGTTAACAAAAGTAAATAATTAATTGGATTAAATCATTATCGGGGCAGTTCTCAAATTAAGTAATTTCTTAATTAGTGCCTTAATGATTAATGACACCAAACCTATTAACTTTAGTTTTTCACAGAGATAGAATGTACTGACTAGGGTAGTGCACTTGACGAAACTACAACCCAGACTTAATTATTTCACCTAATGAAACAATTAGTCACGGTTACTACACAGTTTTGGATCGAATTCGAAACTTCTCTACGATTCACTACATCACGGCACTACAAGAAGAAATTGGATAGCAAAAATAAAACGAATGCGAGTTTTTGTTAAACGAGCGTCGAAAAACCCATTTTGTTTGGCAATTTTGATTTGAGTTGGAAAGTCACAACTGCATTTGAAGTCTGATTGGAAGGTCACGAATGTAATACTATTAATGCGATAGACTCGATAGCATAATTAATGATTATAACAACACAAAATGTAGTGACTTGTTAGCATTTGACCAGTGCTCCCCAAATTTCAACTCTTCCCTTACTAAGTGGAAAATTAAAAAGTCAACAGCATTATTTAATATAAGTGTTTATTATTTATTAGTAACTATATTGAACAATAACAACTGCTGAACATTTATGTAACAAAAATAATAAAATTATGATGAGCAGCTGTGATTTTATGGACCAAACGTGATAATTCGGGATAATTTTTAGCAACTACGCTAAGTACTAATGTTAGTTTGATATGCTCGCATAGAATATACCATTCAGGAAAGGAGACAGCCGAAGTATATGGGAAACAGACGGTAAATCCCCGATAAGGCACCATTGGGAATAATCAGGAAAAAAATCAGGGCTCACAGGACTAAATTCCAGACGGTTTGTCGTCGATGACAATAATCTGAATCCCAAAAGTTCATTCTTTTATTGGGGATTTCATTAAATATTGTCTACGGTAACACTTTTAAACGTCAGTTCATAATTAAAAACAAATCAGCAATCGTTTAAAAGCCAAAAAAAAATGCATAATACAAATTGCCACTTTTTCTTCCTATACTTTTCAATGAACACCCAAGGCACTCAAATATAAAACTGATGTCACCTCCTTTCAAGATGTGTGTATATATATAGTGTATAATATGTATATTATATACAATCATATAAGTATAATGAAATAAATATACGACAGCACTCAGTAGGCTTTTGAGGAAATACCACATTTTTTGTAGACCAGAGATGCAGGTTACATCTGAAAGCAAGGAAAATAAAGACGTGAAATACACAAGTTTCAAGAAAGCTCAATTCATCACACAAGATTTTTTTCCCAGTCCGGAGAATTCTCTCGAGAGTCCTCAGTCGTCTGAGTGGTGAGAAGTTGCGTGATCTCCTTCGAGGGGTCAACATTGGACGATAATTGCGTAAGTGAGGGAGGTTCTTCCAATGGCGAGAGGACAGGGGGCGGAGATAAAGGCGAGAGAGCAGAGTCGAGCGAAGTATTTGTGGCGGTAGAGTTGGACCGTTCCACTCTTGGGTGATTTTCCTCAGCCTCCCTTGAGTGATTCTCCTCGACATCTCGCTCCGGGAAGATATCCGTAATTATCCCACTCTCTGAAAGAACGTGTTTAAAGTGAATTAATCATCGTCAACCACTTTCATGGAGGTCAGCCTGCATCAACGCCATCACAAGCTATCCACTCCCTCCCCTATCATCACAAAGCCACGCATTTCTTTGCACCTAAAATTAGTCTTTCATAAGGATGGGATGCTATATGCTGTAAAATATCGTCGCCAGGGTTCGTCCCAGGGTAGAAGGCTTAGAGAAGGTCCCCTCACAAATTCCTTCCATGCACCTATCTAATTCCTATTAACATCCCTTTCTCCCTTCAGTATCCACTTCAGTAGGCAAACTGCGGAGCGCGGCCGCATGCAGCCCGCGCACGCTTTTCATGTGGCCCACGTTTCATATCAGAATTTGAGAAAATATTGAAAATTAATTATTGAACATTTTGCTAAAATCTCACCTTATACGATAATTCTGTCAAATTTTGGAACGCCTTTGTAATTTTATGGTGTGCGTTCAAAACAAACTCACTTCATATAGGCCTAGTTTTATATTTTCGGTCATTATTTAAGTTTGGCAATATTGCATATTGCGTCAATAATTAATTGTAAATCGTGGGTCGGATTACCTTTAGTTATTAATGTGTAGCTGACATGTAGTATATGCAAAATAATGCAAAAAGGTAAATGCAATTAACAGTATTGCCCATCCCTGCTATTATATATGAACATTCGCTACAATTGGGCGGATGATTTTAAACGCTTGAGTGAAACGGCCATTGAGAATTTAAAAGTAGGTTGAAAGGCATAGGTTCAGAAACTTGCTTTTTAATGGGAGGGGGTTGGCCGTTGATTAATGATATGTATATAAATGTGTTTACCTGCCGAGCACTGACTGGTACGAGTGACCGATCGCTGCAAAGGTTTGGGAGAGTCACCAGACTCAAAACCAAGGTTCAACGTTCCAACAAAGGAAGGACCTATAATGGAAGGTATCTCGTTATATATGAAATGGAACAATTAAACTAAAAATTATCAAAGCATTTCTTTATACACAACATTGTGCTAAGGTTGAAAGCTACATTTTATATAGGTAAAAACCAACGAGTACATCTGTCAGAAACCTTTCAAAACGGTTTATAAAGAATGTACTAAAGAAGAAGCGAATGTGTGCGGAAGGTACAGTGGAAGGTACATAGCCCCAATAACGAAAAAAGGAAACAATTGGAGGGGGTAGGTTGAAACTGGCAGGGCCCGCAACTCTCCTGAAGGGAGGTAAAAACGATGAAAGATCCTTTGTGGTAGAGGGGTAAATGTTTCCATACATAGAAGCCAATACTTTATTTATTCTTCAGAAAATTTCAAATGTATTTGAGAAGAAATGAGATCGTACTTTTGGGACAGGGGGGGTTGGGGCAGTAGCAAAGTTGCAATGGAATTAAGCAGATTTCTTTTTTCAAAAATACAGGGTGAGGTAGAGGTCGGATTTTTTTGAAAAAGCTATTGTTCAGCCCTAGGGGAGGGACATAAATCCGAGAGGTACCATTCGGTCTGTGGTATCTAAGCATTTTTTTCAGGTGAAGTTATGGTGCTGTGGATGATAGAGAACCGCTTGTTCGCTGACGACAGTTTCGTGAAGACTAACGCGCCTGGCACAGCAGTTTGGCGTGAGTTTCGTTGCCGATTCAACATTCCCTGAATTCAGGCAGTTCTCACTCGTGCATAATCTTAAGTTGGGTTCATCCGCTTCTTACACGAGGTAAACTAATGAATAGCAGACCGGTGGGGGCCCCATGAACGGTACGTACCACAGAAAATGTGGAACACGTCAGATAAGCTTTGCTGCTAAATCCGAATCGCTCTGCTCGAAATCAGCATCGGAAATCTTTCGATAAGCCGTATTTTTGCATGAAGACCTGCATTTCCATCCCTACAAATCGGTCATTGCACAACATTTGAGATCAGGGGACTATGTACAGTGACTTAACTTCGCACGTCAGATGGAAGCAATTTTTGAGGAAAATGACAACCTCATTTTGTTAATGAGTGACGAAGCTCAACGGAATTGTCGTTATTGGGCTCTTAAAAGTTGCCCAAAAGCGACGGTTAGGTGAGCTGTTGGAAAATCTGGCGTCATTGGTCCTTACTTTTTTGAAGACTATAATGGAAATGTTACTGTGAACTTCGAGCGTTACGGCGAGATGATAAACACCACTTTTGTGGCTAAATACGACGGAAGCTGATTCCTATCCGATGGGTGTGGTTTCAGCAGGATGTAGTGACGATCCACAAAGCCAGAGCATGAGTGGACGTTCTTCACCTTCTCTTCGGTGACCACCTCATTTCCAGGTTTGCTGACACTCCTTGGCCCCCTCGGTTCTCTGATTCGTTCATGTATGATTATTTCTTGTCAGGAAACCTCAATGCACGCCTATATTAGTATAAGCCCCGTACATTTGACGATTTGAAGGAAGCTATTCGCGTGGAAGTCGATCAAATCGTTAGAGCATTGGTAAAAAGAGTGTAGGCTAACTTCCAAGAACGCCTTCAGAAATGAATCAATGGAAACGGACACCACATGAGGAATGTGGTTGTTTCCAACTTTATTTTGTCAAATAAAAAAAATGAAGCTAAAATTAATGAATTTGCGAATTTTTCAAAGACCTCCATCTTCTCTGCATTACCCTGTACATCAGGCACAACTCTGTTACCAAACTTAATGGAAAGAGTACAAACCTGAAAGTGCTCTGCATATCAACAGAGAAATTGTCAAGCAAAAAACAGCCACTGATGAAGGTACTGGCAGCACCTACATACTACCCCGATGAAAGTACAATAGTTTTTTACTCAATCCTATGCATAGAAACTTTTTGGCTAACTCTGTATTACAGATTAGGGAGGGGAGTCTAAAGATTGGTAAACCGAGGCGGGGATTGAAATGGGTAGAGGGTACAGTGCCCAGGCAGAGTACTTGAGACTGTAAAGATACGCAGCTCTCGTGAGAAAGCTCAGTTAGAAAGTTTTGTAAGATAAATTTCGCCATTAGCAACGTGGTTTGAAACACAAACTACTAAAGACAGATTATTATTATTTTTTTAAGAGGAAACTTATGTAATCCAACGAGAACACGGAAAGGAGGAAAAATTAATAATAAAAGTGGGGGTGGAAAAAGATCTCCTTGAAGTGGACGTGTCAACAACACGTAGAAGACGACTAAATGCCACTACCCAAATGCTCTAAATGGCTGAAGAGGATGAATTGGCAAGACATTCACTCGTATAATAATCCCATGGATCCTATCAGGGAATCCCAGGCTCAATCTGATGCAAGGGGCATAACGGTTGATACTAGTAATCCTACTAGTAGCATTACTGCAAATACTAAAATAACATAAAAATCAACTGACAAATCGGGCAGTGCATTTGAGATCAGGAAAATGAAGAATAATACCTGCTGAAGATGAATGCGTTGAAGATTCTGCCGAGGAAGCTGAAGAAGATACCGAGATAACAGAATGCGGTCTTCGAACCGCCGTCGTTGTGTCGGTGAGACTCGTGGAAGCTGCCAGTTTGATGCGGGTCGGGGCTGCAGAGCAAACAAATACAAGTTATACACCCATGCAAATTAGGTTCCCATCCCAGGACTTATGTAATGGGTGTGACTTCTCTCATGATAGAAAGCGAATTTTTCAACTTTTGGTTTAGCCCAGCAGACAAGGCTGTGTTTTGTAAACTCTATCCACCCTGTAGGGTAAGGTAAAATAGTTTAAAGGTGGCCAGTCATTCCCAATACTAAATTAGGAATACCTCCTATCTGTTTCATGGACCACTACTACAGGATGGGGGGAGGGTGCTATTAAATTCCCACAGCATGCAACAAACTCCATCCATTCTAATCTGGTCCCTCAGGACAACCTCACAGAAAGCTTATGCTACAGCCGCGTTCAACCGTGTGTAACTGATGACCCTACGAACAAGTTATGGCGTAGAAAAGTAGGACGTAGTGGAGAATCTAAAAGCGAAGCTCACCTTTTGTGATGCATACGGACCGATCGTTGATTTGATCTTCGCTCGGCCTTATGTCCAAACATGGCTTGTTTCCGATGCCCATCGAAGACATCTCGTGGAGACGAAGTTTTCGGTTCTTTAGTGCTTGGCGCCACAGAAGTTTGGAGATCTCTTCAGTCCAAGCCTCCTTCACCTCAGCCGAAGGCGCTTGAAAGAGGAAAATGTCGGATGGTTTTCTTTTTCTAAACCAAATTTCGAAGCGAAGGGGGCTCTCCCCGACTTGTGCTGTTAAACCGATGTCAGTCGTTTTTAAACTTTGTTTGTACTGAAATATATCCAAGTTCTGGAAAAGAAAATATTCTTTTAGCAAGTGCTATAGAGACGGTTCCTCTCTTAGTTTGCATCATAAGCGCGCCATTTTTATGCTATTTTTACCGCCTATTCGCGTACCGTCTAATCATACTAAGGTCCATCTATCCCTTAGGCTGACAGCATCACCAAACTCCACAAGGGATTCATTAACATGTATATGTGTACGCTTTATCGCAATTATGCTTGTGTCGGGCATACTGTGAATATCTGTTGAACTATCTTTGGTTCCTGGTGGCAACGGGACCAGATGTCTGAAACGGTCAAGCTGGTACACAATTTGTATTGTTTTTAGTAGTGATAGCGCCAGAGTCTTGCCAGGGCGATCTGTTTGTGATGGATGGGTGTTTCTTTTGGGCAAAATGGCACTGATGAAGTAATTGCTGTCTTGTGTTATGTGGATTATTTTGATGCTGGGATTCTATGGACTATCCAGGTGGAGTATGTCCTTGAAGGATGATATGGGTCTGGTGTTTAATAGCATGAGGGGTACGGGTTTTATCTACAATAAGGAAATTACGTTTCGAAGAGGTCGATATGGTGTTTTATGAGTGTACCTATTTTGTTAATTGGGGTGCAGCGGGTGCATACTGTGGCGGCGAGACAGAGTGCTTCCTTATCGGTGTTCTCTACTGTGTTGAAGTGAGTGGAGATGACACCAAACACTGTGTTCTATTTAAAGGGAGTGGGTGATTTAGTTAAATGATACAGAGGTGGGTGTTGTAGTCCAGTTTGTGAAGTGACTAACGGAGGATTTGAAAGCGAGACGGTTATTAGGTTTTGTTGAGGCCAACATTTAAGTCTTGGGGTTCAGAGTTGATGACATTGAGCTACTTGGGCGTTGACATTTGCATAGCTTTAAACACTGATATGGGGATCTCGATGGGGGTTTCCATGGAGGAAAAGGTTAAAAAAGGTGGGGCGAGAGTACATATCCATATGAGACTCCACTGTGTAAGTGATGTGTTCGTGATTGCTTGTCGTGGTGTATTACTTGGGCTTGTAGGTCTGTGAGAGAGTTTTCAAATTTGGGGGGTTTTTTTTGGGGGGGATGTTAAGGGATATAAAAAACGGTACTACTGCATTATGTCATAAACTGGCTAACTGCATAGATGGATGAGTGATGTGATGCGTGCGAAGTAAAAACGTGAAAGACAGCGTGTTGTGGTTGGTTATGGGTATAATAGCATATAATGAAACTGCCTGCGTGTAATGCCAGAGAATCGACACATTGCCATGGCGAAATTCTTTGTTTCCGCCTCGCTGGGAATCGAGCCCGAATACCCAGGCGTAGAAATCCATTGCCTTATCCACTAGGCCACCAGACTATCAATTACTGGTCCTATCTTATGAAAATAAAACGAGCTCACCTTCTTTTCTGGGTCTCTCCTGGCTTTACTGAAAAGGATTAGATCTTCGAAGAGGAAGACGTGTCTCAACGACTTCTTCCCTCGACTTCCTTCCATTACCAAGAACTCTCCTTGCCTGAGCAGCCGTCCTTGTTCTTTTAGATTTACCTAGAAAAGAAAAAGAGGACCTCAGACATGGACTCTTTTACCAGTCTACTTTCTGGAGTTTTTTTTTTCAAATTTTATGCAACATATCCGTTCAAAAGAACAAATGAATTGAACTCCTTTGATAGGAAAAGTTGAGGAAGGTTTTAAAATTTAGCATCAACTTACATCAGAGTCCCGAAGGGAATCCATGGCGAGAAGATCATTCCCGTGTCTGAGCTGGAATTGAACCATTTCCTGCGCTGCTGCCAATTCTTCGTAACCTTCTTCATTCTTCGAACACTCCTTCAATAGCTAGAGAAAAGAATTTTGCGTTAAATTCATTATTGCCTAAAATGAATAAAGACGTTAGTTATAGTCTCTCAGAGAATGAACGTGTTTATAACCTGTTTAAGCAGAAGGGCATATTTGCCCATCCTTTGGAAAGGCTTCAGAAGATAAGATGAGAGATCCATCTTGTCTCCCAGAGCTGTTTGTTTCGCTTTAAAGAAAGACGACCCAAAATCTGCCATTAATTCGTCCGATTTGGGTTTGTTTTTGTTGTACAGAGCGTAGAGGTAAAACTGATTCTCCTGAAATTGAAAAAAGCTTATGAGTAAGGCTAAATAAAATAATTACTTCTAGTTCCAATTCACTTATCGTTATTAATATTAAATCTCATACGTCCAAAGAATAGTCGTTGGAAGATAATGGCCAGCAAAGTCACCGAGCAGAATTTAAAGTTGTTGAATGCATTCATGATTATTTTACCACAGCGGGTGCCCATCTAAGCTTTTTAGCTCATTTCACACATGGGTACATTAATTACATTTGATCTCCCACGACGTTCAATTTATAAAGGTTTATTTTAAAGTTACTACTTTTCATAATCATCAACACCGCTATGCTGATAGAATAAGAAAAGTAAAAGATTCTTTAGAATAAGGAACCCCATTTTACACTCCACTATACCACAGATCCCATCTCCGAAATGACATGAATCCACTCAAAAGCTTTATTGCCATGGCAACCACAGCTTGTAGTCATTCCAGAGCTGTTGTATTGGACTTATCATATTCGATCCTTCCAATTTGCTCGTGTGAAATACCTCTTTTAGCTCACATTTGGTCTCAAATTCAGCCACTGTTACATTTAACCAATCCCCCGTCATTACACGCAATATCATACATCTCGAAATAGCACCAGTTGATTATATTTACACATACTCGTACTTGCGTATGGTTACGCAGTATAAAGATCGTAGTTTCTTTCTATCATTTTGCATACCCATACCCTCTCCCCGAGGTTTAATCCTGGAATGTCTCCTTCCCCGCCTCTGCGCCATGCAATTAATGTTCGTGCTTCAGATTTCATGAAAACGGGTCGATCTTTCTTTCCAAAATGGTCTGCAACATCGTACGTTTCATAATATAATGCAGTGGACTATTCGTGTATCTTATGTGGACATATTGCCCTTAAGAACTTATTTAATGGCTCGCTATACCATAAGAGCGGCTGACTGGAACTGCGTACCTAACCCCATACCACTTAAATCAAGTGCATAAGCCACAGCTCGCTTCACCAACCAACAAACTTTAAAATGCGGAGCCAAGTTACATATGCCTCACCTGCGGGTCGTCAAGGAATCGAGGCTAGGCCTCGATCTAGTGCCCGAGCTGTGGCAAGTGTACCCGCTACACCACACAAACTACCCGGGCCCAAACCGAAGGCGCAGCACACCTAACAAGTTAAAGATTAATAAAGATCATAAATATGGTTTTTACTCACGTATCTCAAGAAAACTGAGCCGAGAGAGAAAGGCTTTGCGTTGCAGCTTTCGAGAGCTTTGAGGAAATAACCGGAATGAAATTCGTATATCTTTTCAATATTTCCAAATATTACATTTCTTTGGCCCCTTAGCGCTTGAGGGATATCGTCTCTCAACAATTCAGGAATATAATTCTGAAAAGAAACATCACAATAGTATTTTTTTATATCGCTAGAGGTCAAAGTTATTAAGAATATACATATGTATGGCAAATATTAAAGTCGGATACTCTAGAATAACTAACCTCAATAATATATTCAAGGTAATACACATAATCTCTCTCTGTCCGTACCAATTCTTCCATGATAAGTAATAAAGTTCTGCAAAAGGAATATTTATATAAAATTTTTAATTGAAATGTTACTGAAACTGATACCTTAAAAGAAAGCGTCTGCCAAGAAATAGTAATTTGTAATTGCCATAAAAAATCCTATTTCCTTACTTATTTTTTTTAACTTCTTCTTGGGTCAAATCTTCTGAATTGGAAAGATTAATTTGGGATCCTCTAATTAGAAGATGAGAATTGGCCTCTGATGGGAGACTAGCGCGGGGATGGATGGATGAAAGCCGTAGAATGGAGTCATCGAGAGCCCTACAGAAGGAAAAATAGAGATATTATTGAATATTGAGTTTACGAAAATTCCCCTCAAAATGATAAGACAGTAAGATGGTACAAGTTGCAGGTAGTAGAAGCTGACTAAATGAGTGCTTCTCCGACGTTCACAATAGACCGACTTCCCAACCCAACACCTCTGTTAGGTCGGTATAGTAGCCCTTACTTGCATTACTGAGGCTTATTCTATCTACTACTCCTTCCCAATAATATCCCCTTCTATCTTGTGACCCCTTTTTTATCCTGTTAAGGCAACATGGATCTATCTAGCAGGGGGCCGAACATGAGCAGCATTTAGATGGATGAGATTCACTTCAAGTTGTAGATCGGTCAGTGGAAATGACATTACCAGACACCCTGGATGCAATTCTGGAGAAGGACCACCCCACTTGGATGTATTACACGTGAGGTCGCACTTCTAGCTGTTGCATGGACCGTTAATGCAGTCGGGAGGGGTGCTATAAAATTCCCATAGCATGCAAAATCCTCTCCATTCTAACCTGGTTCCTCAGGACAATATCAAAGAAAGTGCGTGCGCCCAATTTAATTGCAATAACGTTGACGGGGCCAGCAGCACAAGATGTATGATCAAAGCTCCATGCAAAAGTCACTTGCAGAATTATCGAAGTTAGACCACATAGGGTGTGTTAGCCACCTAATCAAGTCGGGATTGACCTCAATTTTGCCATATGCTGTAGCGACCTTTGGTTTGGCTCGAGCGTTAAACTATAGTTACCACTGAGACAAGCAATATAAAATAAGCGCAATTCGATTGTAAATTCCACATACAAAACCCAAAACTTACTCATTAGCTTCTTCCAAGCTTCTTCTGCCAGTTTCTGTAAACCGCCAAATAGCCTTCTTATTTCCTGATGTAGGCCCAGAGCTATCGCTAGATGAACATGACGAACTAGACCCACTGGAAAAGGCTCGAATGGTAGAGCTAGAGATAGTGTTCATGGTAGATGGACAAGAGCCCAAAGGTGGAGGATCACTATTCAACCGAAAATCACTCCCGATTGAGCTCCTAAAGAAGTTGCAGTTACTTCGAACGAAACCCCCGGTTTCCACGAGGTCTTCGTGGCTTTCCCTTAACTCCTTGATGCCCCTGAGGCTACTCTTGCCTTCAACTGGGTTTTTAGTAGGGGTAGAACTATAGGGCAACTCTGGGAATACAGAATCGTCGTCCGTTTCAAGTGAGGAACACCTAGAAAGCGGATCTCTGGACCGGGAACTGACTGGGCAGCCGGAACGTCGTCTTCCAGAGGCATTGAACGGCATTACTGGAAAAAATGCTGGGGACGGAGGGAACTGCTCTTCAGATAAGGAGAGGATGTCATTGAGGTCGACGAAAGCTTGGCAGTCAAATTCCATTTGATGACGCGCTTTAAGAAGCGCCGCTTGCCGACTACGAAGAAGGGATATAGTTTCCCTGCACCTTGAATCAGCCATCTGCAACAATAAATAAATGGATCTTATAAGTTTCGGATATTATATATATAAATCTTTCATGAGCGCGAAAGAATGATGAAAATGAATCCAACAAACCGCAAGAGACAGAAAACGGGAATTTTTTCTTCGGAAATAATATTTCCTAATTCGCAAAAATTCCGTACAGGGGTTCGAAACCTACCCCTGTACGGAATTTTTGCGTACATATATATATATATATATATATATATATATATATATATATATATATATATATATATATATATATATATATAACAATAACAGCACTACTAAACAGAAATACAAAATAACGGACCAACCAAACCCCCACAAAATATATTAAGAGAACACTAGAAGTAGCTAAATACTAAGGGGTTGCTCGCCTCCTAAAATAAATTTACTCTAGAGTGGGATGTGCACGACCTCGTTCTGATCGCAAGGGAAAAGTGGTAGCAACCCGACTCGCACAGGTACGGCGACAAGTACCGCGCGTGAAGTTCCCTCACTCCGAGATATTCGACAATAATGTGGTGGACAGTCTGGGGGGCCAAGCAGTCTTCACATTAAGGTTGAGGGAAAAGTTCCATTATAGGGCGCTGTGCTCCGCGAGTCTGCCAGAGAGGGAGTATACAAAAAACGATCTAAAGCAATCGAGGCATTGGGAGGTAGGTCCATGGAAAAGGTCGTGGCGACTATCATGTAGCATTAAATCTTGCTTTGCCATAAAGACCGAAGAGCTGTCCTTATTTCAGCCATGTATTCAGAGCGAAGAAGAGCAAAACGCTGCTCCGGTGTCATAGACCTTGCAGCGTGCTCATTTTTCGCAATCCCTACTTGTCTAGGAACTCAGCAGAAGACAATCTCGAGATCCTCCAGGCTCATAGCAGCCGTGGTATCACGAATATTGCGAACCAACTCGTGCGAACATTATAATGTTTCAAGGGCTGTAAGCCCGTTCTGTGAGTCGCTCAAAATCACAATTTGGTTTCGGACCAGGAGGTCACTGCGCGTAATCTTCCGTACCGAGTGCTGTTTTGCAACCAGCTCGGCCCTAAACAAACCGGTAATGCCCGAAAAGTATCAAACAGCGCAAAGGCATCGAAGCTGACCCACCCCCGGATTTGAAGCTATCCATGTACACGCAGGTGTTCCAAGAAATGCGATCTCCGTACTCCCGGTGCTGTAGAACTTTGGGGATCAGAGGCGTGGCCACAAATATTTAGAGGTGATACCATTTAGGGTGCGTCAGGGGCAGAACCTCCCTTCTACCGTTTCGAGAGCTAATGAAATTCCTAGCTCCCAAACCAAAATTTTTAGGGCAGAATTGGCATCTCACGTCGGCATAGGTGCCGTTGAGATCGGTCGTGAACGAAATGAGAATTGTTTGGCGACCCAGGAAGACACTGGCTCCACACGTACAAGCGCAGCGACAATTCCCAAGCAACGACAAGGAGGCTCTCTACAAGGGACGTGCGGAATACACCGGTCGCAAGGAGAGACTAGTGTGTTGAATCTAGTCCACCCTTTACAATACACGCTCACCTGCGGTTGCGTAGAAGTTGCATTGGTTGGCTAGTTTATAACAAATAAAGGAGCGGTAAAAAATACCATAAGTATTGAACGCCAAGGAGCGAAGAATAACTATGACACGGGTACAGGAGACCCCAAGGCTGAGAATGTGCATCTTCTAGGCGAGGTTCGGTCTTAAACAAGACCAACATATCTAGGCGATCCCCATTAGGAAAAAGATCCGAGTTTGGGTGAAGCTGTGGATGGTGGGATAAATGCTCGAAGAAAACCGAAATACTTGCGAACGAAGCGCTCTAAATGCTGGCGGAACAATAACTCGGCTAGAGAATGCGGAGAAAGTAGTCGCGAAAGAATCCGACATAGAGTATGAAGCCCCATGAGAACTTATCCCGAATCCTTTTGACATGCTTCCACCTCTCTGCAAGAGGGGTCCTCTAACTGAGACGTATGCCTACCAAAAAGAGCGGTGAGCGTGCTTCAAAAAGTACCGGACCTTGACCTCACTCAGCAAAATTAACGCAGGATGAAATCTTTCGTGAGGGGTTTGTAGCGCTTATAAGCATGTCACTACTCCCAAGAGCGATGGCTCACACTCGGCGTGTAAAACGGACACACGTTCGAGGAATAGTAGTTAGGCCCACGGCAATGAAGGTGTAGGAGAAGAACAACGGCCCACCCAAAATCAGGGTGTGCATCTAGAGACAACACGGAATCAAGAAAAAGGACAGAGTATCTCATATAGAGAAGTAGCTGCACTGGTTACCTATTCGCTTCCGTACGCACTATAAAATTATTCTCATCACCTACAAGACCCTAAACTTCGAGGCTTCACTTTCTCACTCGTCTGCCCTCTCCCGTCGTCAAACTCCTCGGGCACTCCGATCTAACCTCTCTCCCCTCCTGAATACTCTTCGTTCTGTTCTCTGCTCGATGAGTGACCGTTCCTTTTCAGTTTGTGCTCCTAGACTCTGGAATGCTCTTCCTGCCGAAGTCCGATCCTCTCCCTCCCTTGCTACTTTTAAACTTCCCCTGAAGACTCATCTCTTCAGAATTGCCTTCTCTTCCCTGTGAGGGCTAACAGCCCTGAAGGGCGCATTATAAATACCTATAATTATTATTATTATTATATCGAGTGTAAATCGCGATCCACCTGCCCAGTCAACGTCCCGAAGTGGTGTGGTTGCAAAACCTTCATACCTCAGAGGGGTGGGCAGGGGACACGCGCTCAGCATGGTCATTTGAAGGTAGATAACTGAAAGAGAACAGGAGGAGACAAGCCTCCCCAGTAGGATGGGCAATTTTCAACTTTTTTTCGAATCTCTTTGATGGGTAGTGCGAAAAGGTGCCAATTGGTGAGAAAGCTTTTGTGTTAAAACCGTTTTGCTGCATGACCAGACTTTTAGCCTGCGCATCGAGCTTGAAAATACAAAAATTGCATCAAAAATAGCCAAAATATTTATATGAAAAAAATTACTCTCGGATAGTAGTCATAATAGTGATTTATAATTATATTTTATGTATGCAAAAACTTTGAATTGAATAACTATCTTCAGCTGGCGCAAAATGGAGCAAAAAATTTTTAAAAAAACATGTATGCCACATTTTCAACTGAAACTGCAAAAATTGATAAAATTAAAATTTTAATTGAGAATTTTGCGGGTAGTTTACGAACAATAGTGTATAATGTTAAGAAAATATGGTAAAACTGTAAAAATAAAAGATTTTTTTCAGCTTGCGCAAGTTAATTTCCCCCACTAGTGCGAAAACTTGATCATACTCGTTAAATTACACCAAAATGCATGATAGGCATAGCTAAAGGTTTCTTTTGACTAACTGTATACGTCTCTTCGGTTATTTTTCAAATAGATAATTATAAAAATAATCCAGAAATCACTACGGAGACGTGGCTGTATGTCGAGTTCCACCCTACTCCAGCCCAACCACCCTACCTTAACTGGACTCTTTAACTGAACTCCTTTTTGGTCTCATAACGAGGCATCTTTCGCCGTGATTAAAGTGTAACTTTAATGTATTCATCTCTTTTATCTTGGTCACATACTTTCCATTATGCTTCAGTTACTTGCTTGATCAAACTTTCTACAATTTCAGCCGTTACTGTCCTGTAACTTTTGTTTCCTTTTGATGACTGCGACAAAGTTTTATCCTTCCTTCAGTCAAAGAAGATACTAATGATTGAATCTTTTCTCACCTTAGATTTAATATTAATTTTCTTTCTGATTTTGCTTCACTCGCGCCGATGACTTGACTCGAATCACTTTCACTTATTCCAAAATCTTTCAAAGTTGCACTAGCAATAGTTCCTGCTGTTCGATCGATAATGCCAGTTCTGTCGCATAATTCAGCTACAGATGAAAGAAGAGCAGTTTACTGATGTCCTTTTCTTTTTATAGCACTTAATTCAGTTTCATAATCAGAGCATCTGTTTAAGACGTAACTGCAGGACAGTTGCTGTTCAGTGTTCAGCATTATCACTTGCTGATGTAATTGTATTCTTACTAGAACTTATCTCTTTTTTCACCATTGTTTTATTTTTTTTATGTTGTAGTGGCATCGATTCCTGCTATTACCACTTTTCTTGCACTTCTCTGTTCATTAGGAAATTGTTTCTCTTTTGTGGGCACCTTGAGTTGTTTTGGACAGGTGCAAATATTTTCTTTGCATTTACAGGCTGAAATGTCGAATAGTTATTTACAACTAGCTTTGAAATTTTCAAGTTTCCTTCTGTAATTAGGATTATCTTTATTGCCGTAATAACACTTGTTAGAGTTTTTATAGACAATATTCAACTTGTTTACCATGTCTTTGACGCGTTTAGTTGACACATTTGGAATTGACGCTGATCTCCAAATTCCTCCAAGTTTAGAGCAGACATTCGCACAAATGTCACTGAAAGGTGGTTCTTTATTTGATACCTTCTTCAGCTCATTTTTTCCCCCAATAACGCGCTTTTAAAACAGCTTCAAATGTGGGGAGATTTCTTCCGTTAAGTTTTGCAGAAGTGATCTTAACAGAAGTACAAACAATCGCAAAGACTTCCTGTGCGCAACTATGCGTTATAGGGGAAATGTCTTTGAGAAAGGGAGTGAGACCAGAGTGGACAGCGTTGTGGAGCTGCCACAAATACACGCAGTTACGCTTTCACACAGTAGTTACACATTGAGACAACATACAACAGCCAGATAACATGTTGCTAGTTGCTTGATACAATACCTTTATAAAGGGACAAAAAAAATTTATCACTCGCCTATCAGCAATTGGTTTAGTATTGTAAACTAGCATAAATTCTCAGAAACATAAGGCGTTTGCGCAAACTGAAGAAATTCTTTTATTGCTATGAAATTTTACTGTGTTAGTAACATTATAGACTATTGTTTGCAAACTACAGGGAAACCTTAATTAAAATTACATTTTTAGCATTTTTTGCAGTTTCAGTGTAAAATGTGGCATTTTATTTTTAGTCGCGTGCGACTCTATATCTCATTATGTTGGTCGGTCGGTCCCAGTTTTGCTTCTTCTTTTTTTGTAATAACATTGTAATTATTCGGCCAATTCTACCGAAGTTTGAAACTCATGTTATTTAACATTCTCTTTCGAATGATATAATTGTCAAGGTGATCCAAAGGTTAGCCTGGGAATTACTTTGTTTTGGCAATAACATCATAACTATTCAGCCGATTCAGCCTATTCAGCCGAAATTTGAAACGCTTATGTTGTTTTAAATTCTCTTTCAGAAATTAGTGAAAGTTTTGAAGGTGGTAAGGTCATAAATCAGAATAAGAGAGAGCACGCGACTTTGGTCAGCAGACCTTGCTTTGCTCCTTCTTGCGCCAGCTGAAGATATAGTTATTCAATTCAAATCATTATTATTATTAGGAGAGCTGTCCGCAAGTAATTTCTTTGCATATAAATAGTGGGGTGCTGCCTATATTTTTAATGCAATTTTTCTATCTTTAAGCTTGATACGCAGGCTAAAATTATGGTCCTAGAGCAAAATGGTTTTAACACATTTTTTTCTCAACAATTGGCACCTTTTGCGCACTACCCATCAAAGAGATTTGAAAATAGTTGAAAGTCGCCCCACTCTACAACCCAGTTCATCCTAATTAGCCAAGAGACCACGAGTTCCGAGGGCTACTGACCACGGAAAACGATGAATGTGCTATCATCTTCTAGGTTTAGTGTGCGAGATTTTTCTGACTCCAACCTAGATTCTTTAACCTCGATTCACTCGACTTTTGAGGGGGAACATGACTTTCCGAACGCCTCTTCCAGCCTCGGATAGGGGTATGGGTGCCGAGGTTTCCTTAGGGCTACCATCCTTTCAGAGGGCAGACTTTTAAGTGCCCTGGTGGCGAATACTGCCACCTACCTGGGTGTTTCCTCCTCATAGTTAAATGACTCTGTTAAATATCGTGGCCGCTTCGTTTTTCGTGAAATGGTCAAAAGGGGATGAGTTGGCCCCTAGTATTGGCCGGAGTAAGGCTTGCTCCCGTGGAGGTAAAACCCCCAGAAGAGTTCATACTGGACTCTGAAGTGACCGAGCTAGTAGGACTGGTATAGCAGTCACTGCTTTTCTAACTTGAAAGGCGTAGACCGAGGCAAGACTACGTCCTTAACCCGGACAGAAAGGACCTCCTATTCAAACAAATAAGTCACAATGCTTCGAGGGAGCATTAGCACAGATTAACCCTACTTATCAGGTCGACGTGTCCTATTAGTATGACCGAAGCGATGACTGTGGTAATATCTCTGTGGTATCAGCACGAATGCCTTCACATGGCAGCGAAACTAGATAGCTAAAAAAAGTCAGCGAGTCTGTCTTGGTCAAACATAACAAAGAGAGTACATGTAGGTCTCGAGCATCCACCCCCCCCCCTCCTTTTTCTCATCAAATACTTGACAGCAGCCTGGTAGGGTCTCTTTTTGTGGTCTTCTCTAGAATAGCCAACGAGTTCATTCGCATAGACTACTCATTTAACGTAGTTCATAGTAGAAAGCATGGTCACCTACACAGGAGAGCAATTGATGGTCAGATGAGCACTCAAAATGGCAACCTGAGCAGAGCCTTCAGCATTCATCGAAAAAACGAGTGACCTTTGGCTCTTTACCGAGGAACGTAGCGAAAGCATGACATGAATAGAACATGTGTCCACTAAACAACATGCTCCCATCAGTAGCACGGACTAATAAGGATCGTTTAAAGCCGGCGGGCTTGAACACTCCGCTTAGCCTCTCAATTAAGGATCTAACCTTACCGAGACTAGTTTCTTTGGTAGTTTGGGTCTATCCCTCTCTGCCCGAGCCGGTCGTGCTAGTCCTGCCTTGGTCACCAGACGAGTAGACTTCTTCCTCTTTTTACTTTTTTCCTTTATTTTGTGGGGGAGGGAGGATAGTGTACCACCTTTTCCTGTCATCCCAAAGATACTCCGGGGCACGATTCGAAAGCCTCGGACTGGTATTTCTCTAAAATGGTATAAGATCCGGCCACCTGTGGACCTTTACAGGAAGGAGGAAGGCCATCCGCTCTCTTTGAGTCATCGGCGGCCCGTGTCTCTTTAGAAGGATCATGCTTAGGGCTATATTTGCTATGCGATATTTCCCAACGAGCCATTGCCCCCCGGGAGGGAGGAGAAGACATTGCTGTCTAGCGCTGGGTGGGTGAATGGGCTACTTAGGGTCCGCGTTCATCTCGTAACGTCTGGGAGATCGACGCGCCGGCGTCCAAAGGAAGCGACTCAAAAGAAGTAGATAAGGGAGACATCGGAAATGCGGAAGATGAGGAAACTCCCTCTTCAGTATGAGTACCGTAGCGAAAGAACATGGGAACCACCACCAAAAATAGCGATGGAGCTGTCCGAGGGCGGCATAGAAGGTGGTACGGGAAAAATCCCTTTACAAGTTGAGAATGGTGTGAGTGAGGGGAGTCGCTTTACCAGATATCCACCTGTGAAATGGTGGTCCTTGCCCGCCCCAACAGCAAGGTTAGACGAGATTTACTTCTTTTTTTAGCTTCCAGAATCCTTATAGTTGCCAACGCAACGGATATTCACTAACATGTTACCATTAAAAAGTGTCTCGGCTTTTTGGACCTTTCATGGGATCCAAGTATAGGCGCGTTACTGGGTGGTTTTCGCGACAAGCAAACGACCGGAAGTTTTACTTTTTGTCGATATGACGGCCAAGATCTGTCATGTGAAAGGCCCAAAACGGGACCTAAATTATCAAGTTGGCCTGGCAACCAACAATGCAGCAAGGCCCAGACACATAGACAAAATAGCTTTATGCACACTAGAAAGGCTGCAGGTGGTGGTCAGCCATTATACGCAGGGAAGGAGTTATTGGGGCATAACGCGAATATCCCATCATTCGCTCTCCAACGCCAAAGACCCCTCAAGCTTGATCTCTTATAAACTGTGGGTGTTTTTTAGAGGCACCAAAGCCTCTGGCATGCCATGAAGTTCCTGGTCGTCTTTAAAACTATAAATGAAGAAATAAGGAAGGGCAAATGAGCGGATAGTCTTAAAAAAAGGTGAATGAAGAAACCGGGAGAACGACGTGCTGCTCCCTTCCAGGGACCAGGTTAATGTCAGCATAAAGTATCCCCGTTCGGGTAACTTTTGAATAGATGAAGCAGAGGGTGTAAATGGTCCGATCACGGATCTTGTGTTATCCAAAACGCATTCAACCTTGCGTTTATGGCGCGATCCCAAATCGCTCCCCCCATTTGGGGGGAGCGAGGGACCTAGCTTTCATACACTTTCGAAGGACAGAACTTTTTGCAAGAGTAGGCACACGAACAACTACTAACCTTGCACTGTTGAAGTAACGTTTGGTTGTCTAATCTTGTCGCCAAATCTAACATAGCAACGAAGGTTTCTTCGGAGACTGGAGGACCCTCCTGCAACAACTCTCCAATCGCATCAGCAGCTGTTGCAACCTGTTCTCGTGTTGCTGCTCCCGATGACTTCACTCTACCCTCTACTTTCATAGCTTCAAGAGCCCAAGCATAAGCCTGCAACAAAAAAAGGTCATGGAATACTTCGCGAATTAAGTAAAATCACCCACAAAGGAGAATAATTCCATCTTATTGAGAATGCACACGTGTCTTGGGCTTAAATTTGCCCCTAAAAGCATTAAATGCACCCTTCTGTTTGTGTGATTATCCTTGATACTGATCTTTACACAACTATTTTATATTCAATCGCATTTCTCTTCTCCTTTGTTCATGCCAACGACCTGATACAGCCGACATGGGGTCAAAGAGGAAGCTAAGCAATTGAGTAAAAAAGAGGAATAGTGGGAGGAAATGTCTCCATAGCTAATAATTGTGTATTCAGAGTAAGAAGGAGTAACAAGGAAAGAAAGAACCCTAGAAGACCTTACGGTCCATTCAAAGAGGGTACCTTTGGACTAGCAGTCGAGCGGACACATCTCTGCTCAAATGCTTTACGTCCGTAAACGTCATTTCAGTGATCAAAGGTAGGGGAGGGTAGTGGTTATATGGAAACTTGCTAAAAGGGAGGGGTGGGGGTCAAAAGGCACAAAATAGCATAATACTCAAAAGAATAAACATTTTACTGGGATTCATAAATCATCCTTACGGCCTGGTGAGTCTGAAAGAATACAGGTCCCCTGATTTATAGCGTACTGTATTTTAAATAATCACTTTATAGTTAATGAACTCTGGCAATGAAAAAAAACGTTTATTCTTTATATATATATATATATATATATATATATATATATATATATATATATAAAGTATGGGATAAATAATACAATAGATTATGTTTAACTGACAATTTACATTTCTAGTGACGGCACTTAAATTGAATGCTTTTCAAAATATTTAAAAGTTCTCACGGAAATGCTTAGCAAATGCAGTTATTTTTTCCAAAATATTACTACGAACATTGATTTAAAGATTTCAGGCAAAGTGGAAATTGCCACTAAATATTTATCTCAATTCTAATACCATAAAATGATATTGCAGGGGTGTCTTCATTTATAATAAATTCTTATTAGTTTAAATGGGTTATCCATCAATTTCTCATTAGGAAGAAAAGGTTAAAGGTAAACTATGATAAAAATGGAAATTGCCGTTATAAATATAAGAAAAATGTGGATCGACATTTGCTTATTTTAAAATACAAAAATGAGACAACTTGGATAAAGCCGAATAAAATAAAAGAGTATAAATTTAGAAAGCTTAGACAAAAGCCATGTGCATCGAAAAGACCATCAAAGGCGTTGGAATTAATTTATAGGGAAAATATGCATAAATCAACAGATAAACTTGCCTCGAAAAATTCACTAATAAAGGATAAAGGCTAAATTAATTGAATTAACATGCGTTCAAAATAAGATGGGAAGTATTATGAATTCTGAAGGGCTTCTAGTTTTTTTTTTTTAAACGAGTATCATTTTATACGGACCCCACGGCCAAAAGCAGAAATGCTAGATCAAAACTATGCCGAAGAGTTCTATCTCTAAAAATTGTGATTAGAAAGATTAAATTTATTAGAGAAACTAAAACTGGCAGAAATATAAGCCGGCTAATGAAAATAAACGAAAGGAGAGAACAGAGGAATAAGAAACAAAACAAAAGCTAATAAAGCATTGTTAATAAAATGGTGAGACTTAGGAGTTATTTCAACTCCACTAGAGATAATACATAAATACCTAGAAAACATAAGACAACAAAATTTATAAAGGTAGAAGTAAATTCAGCTTTGAACTGAAGATATTAGAGAGAACGCCATGCATGGACAAAATACAGTTATGGTACCATGTTTACAAGTTTGAAGGAGAAATCTCGGGTTTAGGACAAAGCAAAAATGGATACGCGGCTCCGGCTCTCGCAATGAACTATTTCTGATAGTTGACTACTTTTTGCAATTTAACACTTCTTTAATGATTTCATGGTTGATAATTGACTGCATTTTTCCACTTTAACACTACCTTAATGATTGATAAAAAAACAATATTTTCACTACACACTGCCCAATTAGTGCGCTTATGCATGCGTCAAGGCTTACGACTCGCCTAACTCAATTCAAGGTCAGTGCATGTAATCATGGGATTATTATAACAGCGGGATTCCAGCCATGTATCACCATCCATTCACGCATGGAGATAATCGCAGTTGGTCGCCTTCCACAACCAGCAATTGACACCAAGTGACGTATTTTTACTCCCCATCCCCCCCATAAGATAAGAAGAAACTACACATTTAAATTTCGAAGGGCATCGAATCTATTGCCCCCCTCACCACAAAGGAAAAAAAAAAGAAACTACTCCTTCATATTAGCCATCATTAAGTTCTCTCATTCTGAATACCTTAAGATTTGGGTAAAAATTAAGTAAAAATACTCATTCGCATGTGGCAAAAGTATAAAAAATAAGGGTAAATTGTGACCTAAGTAAAACCAGGGGTAAATAAGCGCTAATACAGAGGTTAAATAGGATTCGGGGATCACAGAAATAAGGATATTATACATATGGAAAATTTTAAACTAAGAGACTCTTTGCTGCAACGGCTGGAAAGCGCCATCTTCAGGCAAGACGCGAAACACATCTGGGGGTTTACTGATATCTGATCTTTCCTGTCCGTGCATCACTGCATGACAAAGTGCCAAGATGCTTGAAGTTAAAGCCGCCATCAAGGATATTAGGAGATAATGTTAAGAATTAGTCCAAAACTGGAGTGTCGATTCAGACAAGGAAGGAAACAAATGACATGAAAATAGACACCTGTAAAAAAAAAAGAAGCCAGAAACCCCTGGCAGGAGCAAAACCCATCAGCTTTAAGTTAATAAGTCGAACCTTTTTAAGATGCCATATGGAAATATGGACTGGGTGTCAATGAGAAAAGGGCTCAATAGAGAAGCCAGTGGAAATTAAAGACCCCTACGAGAGACTGGGAGGCTCCCTAAAAAAAAAAAACAGGAACATCCACCACCCAGTCAGAGTGTTCGTTCGAATGGGTGGAGTATTAACGCAGTCTTATTTTGGGCCGAGCACTCCCCGTTTTATGGGCGGCAATGCTTTACATGCCCACAATACCACTAACTTGTCCTTTCTGCCGGCACGCAATGCATCGGTGTCGACGGGACAAGGTAACACTGGTTTATTTACGACCTCCTCATACGTGATTATCATAAAATTATAAAAGAGGCTTGACAGCCTGCCCTTTCCCAAATGTCATTCAACCTCCGGGGGATCTTCACAAAAAATACCCGATAAACGATTCGAGGTGAGGTACTCAATTGTATAAATTTAACGATTTTTCGCCTTAAAACCTGCCAGACAAGAACTCACTCTCTCCCAGTTGTTTAACGGAATGGAAAATCAATTGAAATCAGCTGGGTTTAGAATGCAGTTGTCGGAGTCATAAAACCCTTTCCAAGAAGATTAGGCTGGAGTCGTTTCTGTTGTAGGTTGTCAACATGTCGGCGGGGGAGTGGAGAAATGAAAGTTATCTGTTAATGGGAAAATGACGCTACAGAAGGAAGATAATAGAAGATAGTTTAATTTCACGATCCCATCTTGCGGTCGTAAACAAGGACAAAACCACTGAGGTAGATTGAAGCGCGATCTGTGTATTTTAATTATATGACAAATGAAAAATAAAACTGTATGCACGGAGGGAAATCTATCAATAAAAGGGACTATGATTGAAGTGACTTTTCGATTGGCAGGGACTATCAGAACCAGGTAAACACTGAACATATAGATAGGAAAATTACTGACAAGGTTTTTGAAAATGGTTGGAATTGACGAAAGCTGGTCGAAGACTAGCATGCGAAATTACCACCGACCAAGAAAATAGGTGAGAAGGCCTGTAAAAAGTGTGGGGAACGGAGTTAAATGTAAAGGTCTACCAAAATAAAGCCTAGATAGACTCAATCTAGCTTAACATTGCTTAGGGTACTGTGCTTGGGACGGTGTGCCGCTCCTCTAACTTCTTCTGAAGAAATTAATTTTAAACCCATGATCAAGCCTAATACTTGATCATTTCAAAACCTCATCATTCATGATTAAGTCTGACACCTGATGACTTCAAAACTTATCAAACATCATTTCAAACTTCATCAAATTCTTGATCAAACTTGATCATTTCAAACTTCATCAAACCGATGATTAGTTTTAATACTTGATCACCTCGAAACTTATCAAACTTCATTCAAAAGTTCAAACCCATGATTAAGCCTAATACTTGATCATTTCAAACTTCATTCTTGATCACCTCAAAACTGGTCAAACTTCATTCAAAAGTTCAAACACATGATTAGGTCTAATATGTGATCGTCTCAAACTTTATTTTCGAATACATGGTCAAATCAAATATTTGATCATTCCAATTACTTCCTCGAAATTCTTCATTTCGAATCTTTCAACAATTTAATAAATTCCTCTCTAGTGTTCCCCCTTCAAATACCTCCCCTTGAGTACTTATTTAAGTTCCTCCTTCAGATGTCACATCACAAATACTCTGTTCTGTTTTCTGAGTTTTGCCCTAACTAAATTTCAGGAGTACTCGCTTAAGCTTCACAACTTTATGAAATTGTTAAGCTTCTCTGGCCGGGAGGTTGTTAAGATTACAGCTATTGCACCGTCTTACACATGTGTCTGTGTGAGTGTGCATGAAAGCCCCCCCCTTCCTCTCTCTAAATGTCCCACTGTTTAGCGATAGAAAACTAACCTTATGGTTTATGGTTATACAATGGGGAAAGGGCAGTTGGTCTTCTTGGGCATCGAGACGAGACGCCCAGCGCCGGTCACCACCTCGGTGGTTTATTGTAGGCACGCCAGCTCCCCTCGACTCCTTCCCACTAATTATCCCCCAACTCCCCCTCCCCCATTCCTTGAAAACCCATTGCGGGAGGGACATACGGCCACTATTCATCACAAGCTGGAGGGAGAAACAACGCGTTGAAACCCCTATCTACCCAAACTCATGGAACCGTTGCGAAGCTTGAAGAAGAAGGAACCGTTTACACTCAAACTCTGGGACTCGGCCGGACGGAAAACTTCTGAAGTGTGTGGCACCGCGAACGACGACTCCTTGCAAATAAGGTCCTTGCCCGGATTCTCCGGCCAAGGTAAGCTTTTATACCCTCTTTCTCGCATGGGTTCTTCGAGTTCCCTCGAATTCCCATCAAAGTTACTCTCCTCTTTGCCCTTTCCTCTCACCTAAATTCATTTAACCTTCGGTCCTTCAAACTTTCTATCCATTTCGGAACCATCAAACTTCTCTCAAACTCTCAAACTACCCTTAAACTAGACTAACGAGGGCATTTGGAACTAAACATCGTTTCTAATAAGTTCTCGAGAGAGATCACTATACTTTCTAAATCGATCGAACACTAATGTCTCTCTATTAAGCGCTACCATCTTGCTTAGCTCTGCCCTGCTTTCAGGGTAATAATTCTATCAACCTTTGCGGGGCGGGAAAAGGTCAAAATGAGTGAAAATATGTTTAGAAATGCAGTTGGCGACAAAAATGAAAATTGTGTCCTTCAAATTACGAAAAGCACATTTTCACACTACAAGTGATGAATGGCAGTCAATTAAAAAAAAAAAACACCTGAAACTTTGAAATGGAGAGAGGTCATGCTATACATCTAAAAATTAGAATATTGCTTAATCCTCCCAAAATCGAGTGAAAAGAAAAGACATAACGAAATGGAATAATTCAAGGTTCTTTCGGTATCCACGACTGAGCAAGGAGGCGGTATTCGGGATTCACTTGAGGGACGACGCATTACGGGCGGAGAAGATGAAGCAAATGCTAAAGGTCATCAGTGACACTTTCTGGAATCTGAATGGTCAAGAAATGCCGTTTGGGGTAAGTAATGGGCAGGTTTTTTTGTGAAATCCCACAATATTCTTATAGGATTGTGCTCTTATAAAATGGCGGTTACACATATAAAAGGCCAATGAACTTCAAACTGTTACTTAAAGCTAATAAGAGGAAAAATACAACGAATCTCAGTCAGAAAGCTTGTAAAGACATATAGGTGAAAAAGTGAAGATGGAGGAAGAAAAATGCGGAAAATGTGCAAAGAGACGCGGATCTATATGTAAGCATTATGGTTGAGAGGGCAGGCAACTCTCCAGATGTCAGCTGTGAGGATTCAATCTGTAAATATTGATAATTCTAAAGGAATTTCAAGTTCAAATAGTACCGAATTCGCTATTAAAATGATGGTACCAAAAGGGGTGTAACGCCATTCTTCCTTTGACCAGGAGAAAGCCTGACTGGGTAATGAAACTAGTACCACGTTTGGGATTGAACCGACACCTTGACGCCAGAAATCCAAAAGGTAAAGAAGAGCTCCTGGCTAAGTAAAAATGCGTGGGGGGGGAGTATATAACTCCCAAGGAATCAAAATAGGAGAGTACACAGGCAATGACAACTCGTGAAACTGATAGGAATAATTTTAAGAACATTTTTGAACTGCAACATGCAAATGGTTCCTTCTGTCCACCTGTACCTTGGATGTGCGAATTTGCTCCAGTACCATTTGAATGCAACAGGATTAACTAAAATTTGGTACGTAGGACTACTCCTCAGTCTTCATTTTTTTAAATATCATAGATTTTTTTGAGAATGTCTATCGCCCTCTTTCACTCTTTGCTGCGTCTAAGCAGGCGCGGGAAAAGATAGTAGGACATTTAAAAGATGGGGGGGGGAAGACGACCCGTGATAGCGGGTTTGAGCTAAACCATCCGCCCCCTTTGCGGGGAAATATTATAGTTATTGCTTGTCACTCGCGAAATCAAGATGCTCACATTGGATTACATATGCATATTTCATCTCCTTCTTCCAAATTCTTCAGCAAGAGTCTTTTTGTAATACAATCTATTCCCTTTGAGAGGGACACGAGTATTGCCGCCTCTCTTATCATCTTTGACCGGTTTTTACTTTTGCCAATTCATATCTTTTTGTTTACTTTTTCCATGTTTCGTGGGTTAAACAAATGTACACGATTATATTTTACTCTCACGCTTTACAGATCAGTACATTTCGAACGGAAAATAACGAAACAAAATATGGCAATTAGGTTAGGTAAGCTAGGAGGTGAAGTTTCAAATAAATAAAAGTAAATTTAGAGCTTTAATTTTGAATGAAAAGTGAAACCGAATATGATTGGTAGACATGAAGTTTCCCGACTGAAGCCAATTATCTTTTAGAACATGTAAGCATACGATAGCAAATGACATAACGGCACCGGGGATAAAAAAAAATCGTTCCTATTAACTCATGCATTATTTTGACACCAATGAAAGAAAATAAAAGTAGAAAACAAATGATTTTTTACAGTATAATTAAGGTTCAGAGTTATGTAAATATATTCAGGGGATAAAATCCGTCCATCTCCCCCCCCCCACACACACAAAATCCACGTACATTGCGACGCTTTTAGTGGAAAGTACCTTTCGTGTTATTTAAACAAAAATGAAAGCATTTTTTTTGGGGGGGGGGTGCAAAGGGCAAGTTTAAACTATTAAAAAAAATCTAGTGAAGGAATCTTGTCTGAGTTAGACACAGGGGAGAAGTGCACATATCCTGAACATAGTTTGGATAAAATATAATTTAGTTACCAAAGTTTGATTTAAAATTAGCGTTTTTTTAATGCAATTTTGCTTACTCTAAGAAAGGACATTTTTATGGGAGTTAACATAACAGTATTTTAAACATTTTTAAGAGTATCGAAAAATGAGAAAATAGAAAGCAGGTTCAATGGCGGCTGCAAAAAAAGATATTGAAAATAATAAAATTATTTATAAAATAAGATCATCCTAATAGAAACTAAGGATTCAAATATTGGCTACCCATTATACAGCGCCAGAAAAACAAGCACATATTCACAGAGGTGCTTCAAAAAAGGAAAACCGCGTCAAACGTTAAAAGATCCAATACAAAATACCAGTAAAAACATACAAAAACACCAAACAGTCAACTAAAATTCAAAATCCCCCAAACTCCTAAGAAAACCTCAACGAGCCAATTCAAGAAATACAGCTGCAGCTTCATCGATTAAAACAACTACCGACGTCCACTCATCAGCTGGGAATCTCGTAACAGCATTGGGTCCCAGAGGTAAAGCGTGCAGGCCCACTGGTGTGTGGACACGCCCTGGCACCTGCCAACCACTGCACCCCCCCTCCGCCCCACTGCCTTGTAGGTTCTGCCATTTCAGGCAAAGGCTAGAGGAAGGATACCTCTTTTTAATTTAGGAGAATTTGGCTCCAAAAGCATGTTTATAAAGAATCAAGCAAATCTGCATAGAAAAACACTAATATTGCATTCATTACTCTAAGCCAGGGGTTCCTAAACTGTGGATCATGACCTGCAAAGGGGTCATAAGCTATTTCGGGATGTCATGGAGGGTCCAACGATGTATACATTCAGCTCGGCTGAATTTTCAATCGGCGCTGGCTCGAACGCATGCGCGGACCGTTAGTGCATTGTGGGTGCATCAGCCATTGTTTATCGTTTCATACGAAGCCTGTCTATAAAACAGGAATAATGGTATATCCCTCAGCGCTAATGGGAGTTACACAAGATAGTCAGATAATGTAGAAACATGTGAATTTAAACCTTATCCGACTGGACTAGGCCTGCATGTGTTTTAAAGTGTTTGGTGTTTTGTACCCATTTTTTACACGTCACCAAATGTGTAGCACACGAGTTCATATATCCAGTGCATTTAGGGATTTTTTTACTAAATTTTACATTTAGGTTTTGTCGTACGACTCTTTTAGTAGTTCCTAATGCTTGATATTTTGTATTTCAGATGTCGAAGAAACACACATACTAGAGTATTCTCAACCTTGTCTTCTCATTTATCATGAACAATGGCAGGCAGTTGTGACAGTACGTAATCTGCATGAAGACACTTGCTAACGAGAGCATGAGTAATGATTTAACCTGGAAGAGCACCTCCGAGGTTTATCCGGAACTGGCCAGTAAAATCAAAGAACACCAACTTAAGCGGTCGAGATTGGATCATTGAACAAGAGTTCTCAGTAAGATCGTGAGGCCTCGTACAAGATCTCCATTCTTCTCACAAAGCAGAAAAAGGGACACAATATTGGAGAGACGATCGTTAAATCTTGCATGGTAGATGCTGCTCGTCTTGTCTTGAACAGAAATGTGTCAACAAGCTTAATCAGATTAGTCTCTCAGACAACACATTTAAGCATCACATCATCGACATGCCCTAGGATATTAAACTTGATGAGACTACAGACGTCGCACAGCTTCCACAGCTTTTAGTGTTTGCTCGGTTCAGGTGGAGGAGGAGTTCCTCTTCTGTGGTCCAATGAAAACAACTACAAAGGCTGAAAATATTATGAACACGGTGTCCAACTTCTTCCAAGAGGAAAGGCTCTCGTGGGCAAAGTTTGTTGGTGTCTGCACAGACATCTCTTAGCATGCTCAGGTCCAAGTTAGGAAAATCCACCTTGAGGCTCTTGCATCCAAGACTCCCTGATGCTCTCAAAGTCACCTTGGAAACTGTGATCCGCATCGTCACCAGGCTGTTCCGTCAGTTGTGCAAAGACATGGATTCTACCCACCAAGACCTCCTCTTCTACACATATGTTTGTTGGTTATCAAAGAGCAATGTTCTCGCTTGTGTATTTGAGCTCTTTGGTGAATTGCCGGTATTTAGAGCAGCTCAAGGGATATTCAAGGACCGTTTAAGTGTAGGCAGATATGTTCGAAGGGCGCATATAACACCATCATAATGCACACATATGCCATCAAAGCTTTCCTCGAGAAGCTAGCTATTTGGGAGAAGACAGTCGAGATGGGAAATGTAGCTTCCTTCCACCAACGTACGAATGAGGTCGTTGGTGAAAAATTACTTGCAGAGGAGCTGCAACAAGAGATCAAGAAATACTTGTCAATCTTCCAAGAAGAGATCAGACACTATTTTTATGATATTGATGCAAATGAGAATGTACACTGAAACCTGGACGAAATCCTTTCCGATGCACTGTGGACGATCTTCGTGATGACATACAAGAGAATCTCTTGGAGTTCATCAACAACACCGCAGCCAAAGAGGAGTTCCAGAAACAACACTTCAGCAGCTCTAATTGCTGGGCCAAAATGCTTTCCGCTTTCCCCAACACCAGCGAATTCGCCCTGGAGGTTCTCATTCCTTCTCATCGACTTGCCTCTGTGAAAGTGATTTCTCGACTCTTCTAGTGATCACACCAAATAGGGGTGAAAACAAGTTGGATGCTGAAGCAGACATGTGATGTGCCTTGAACCACATAGACCCGCGTATTGATTTGCTTGTATCAAAAAGGCAATAGATCGTTCTCATTAAAATAAATTATTAAATCAATCTTTATTAATAAACAACAATAAACATTTAAACTTTCTGCTGTGATTAATCTTTGAAATTTTAAATTAATGAATCTGCGATATTTAAAAATTAGTAGATTTATAGAAGGCTTATAAATGTGGTGGTCATGAAAGTTTGGGAAACACTGCTCTCATTAAAGAATGCAAAACACTAATTTCTAATAAAAACGTAGTAATTAAAATACATTGTTAGAGGTTAGTGAATTGAATTCAACTTTAGTTGTTTTTTTCATGCAAAATTTCCAGATTTTTTTAAATAAATAAATTTTTCGAGGAAATTACCGGATCAAGTAAAGATAGCCTCTCCTAAGACAAAAAGGAGGGATTGGTATATTGGAAGAGGGTTAACCTTTACTTGGTAAAATGGGAGGTATACGAGGTTATGACATCGTTATTTTAAAGCTAGTGGGATAAGCATAAACTAAGAATTAAACGCATGTTAGCATGTATGAGAGAAAGACATAAATACGTTTTCACTGATTTTTACGATACGATTGCGAGCCAATACCGTTTTAATTAAGTTATTAAAATTTAATTTCTAGAGTTTTAAAAAGTTTACAATTTTTAATTGTTTTAAAATAAACTTTCTAACAAATATGTTCCTAAATAAGTTTTTTAAGTTATTTTTAGTATTTTAGCCTTGGGAGGGATTAGCTTTACTAGTGTAACTTTGGGAGGGATGACCTTTACTTGGTAAAATGGGAGTGACTATCCTTACTTGATCCAAATTACCTATCTGGAGACACCTACAATTCCTTATATTCTCCTAAACTAAACAAATCCAATAGCAATGTCATTTTGTTAAGGAGCAAAAATTCATGAATTTATATAAGAAATGGCTCTCATTTTAACCCCGGTTCTTAGCAGTTCGAGAATCTAGGGTCCTTTACTTTCTGCACATCTACAATTTCCCTAACACCCATTTTCTTCCTGCACATTTCCAAAAACTTTGGGAAAATAACATCGTTCTTTGTTTTCACCCATTAAGCATTTTAATCCTAGAACGCCATGATTTTCTTTCAACTCTTAGTTTGGTGAAAGATAAGCACCCTAGAGAAATCCCAAGGGACCTACGGTAGGTTACAGGCGTCAGGTAAATAACAGGTCGCCTCTCTCTATAAAGTGACTCAAAACCATATGATCTAACTTACCCAACTTCAAACGACTATGCGGTTGTTTACCTGCTCAGATGCAAAACATATCCCACAAGGAAGTGGAAACACGAATTTTAGGTATTTTATAACTTCTCATAGTTTTCCTTGAAAAAAGTTCGAAAGTACTTGAAAAATTTTGCATTGTGTTTTACACATTTCACGGGTCACTTCAGTTCTCTATAGTTATTTTTTTTTTCCTAACTCCTGTTAAACAATAAGTTTAGTCAATTAATCAAAGGACACATTCATAAGCACTTCATGAAATTTAGGTTTGTTTTTTTAGTGTTGTGTTTACGACAGCTTGATATTTTGTCCTGTGGAAAATAGTATGGAGTAGCATATTTCATTTGTTTCATCGTGATTAAAAAGACGTTTGCAAACTAAATGATCTTCCTAAAGCCGGGTTTTTTCCTCTACATTTTTGTTTTCCTCAAGTCATATTTCCACCTAAGCTAAGCTCAGCTATCTTTCTTGCATCACGTGTTATTTATTATTTTATTTACGCTATTTTTTAAGTTACTTAATTGCCTATTTTCTCTTCTACTTCTTTGAGAATTTCCGTTGTTTAAATTTAGTAGAGATTAGAAGTGCAAACGTGTCAGAGCATCAGCTTATTATTATTCTGTGATAATCCTCTTCAATTTGACAGACTCGCCGAAAGTCAGATCTGTAAATGCGTTCCACTACAATCTGAAGGGATCTTAGCGACTCATTAAAAACACCTCTCTATTTTTGAAAGGTCGTAAAATTGTTTTAAAAAAGTAACCATTTTGTATTACAGAAAAGGGATATTAAAAGAATCCATTTTTATTTTTTCACTAATAAAGTTGTACTATGTTACAGATAGTTAGGATATACTAATTGTATTATCTTCCCAGAGGCCCTCATTTTTTTTCTAAAAAATTAGGGGATGGCTTCACAAAAGCTAATCTGTAGAGCATGCAATGGTGTATTCCTGGTAGTTCATTTCGATGGATCGAATGTCAATTACAGGGGCGAAGTAATGCTTAGGGATTTAAGGGTTAAAATTCTTTATCTTTGATTGGAATTGTAATACGGCGACTAATGCCCATGTAGGCAGTCGCCAGATGAGCTCTAATAAAAAAAAATTAAAAAAATTGATTGGAATTAGAGATGCTAAGTTTTGACGTGAAGACCTTAAAGATGCATTTATGTCGCCCCTCGTATCAGCATAGTCTTCATTTGGTAGTCTCAGTTGATTTGTTATTTCTTCCGGCATATTTTGGTAATTTTTTTCCCAAATAGCGATTGCTCGCTTGTGAAGAGTCACGTTGATTGAATCTATTTCATTTATTTCATGTATCAATGTCGAGGGAAGACGGTCCCAAAGAGTCACGTTTGAGATAAACCTCAGTGCCAAGTTTTGTACTCTCCGTGCTTCCCTTAGCGCTGTATTGCTTAATTAAGGTGTGCGTGGGAATGACGGAATACAGCAGCAGTGGTCTGACAAGGAGTAAGTATCATTTTCTCTTATTGGACGGTGGCAGTAGCCCCAAACTGAATAGAGATCAGAGCGTAGTTCTGGCTACAGCGATTTTCTCTTTGAGATATGTTGTATATCCTCTAGTAGTCATCTTTAAGCCGAATACTCTGCCTTGTGTAGAGTAATGGTAATGTTCACGCTCCACGACTACTTCCACTGTTCGATTGCGTCCCATCGGAATTAACTTGTCGATGTTTGTCTTTATTTTGTTTTGTTATTCGTAGGTGTTTATATTTGCGATTTTTCCTCCTGTCCTGTTGGCTATATCCTTCGGGTTACGGTAGTCGCTCGTCACAATATTGGTGATGTCATAAGCCAGTTGTATATATTGAGCAAAATCGTAGTTACGGTGACGGAGGTCGCTGGCATATATTGCATACAATGTGGGGCTCAAACATCTCCCCTGTGGCACCCCTGCTTCTAGGTCGAAGAATTTCCTTCGATACCGTTTATGCTAATCATGGCCTTTCAATTTTCAAATTAATTGCATAATTGCCATCCTCCATGCCTAGGGGGTAGATCTTTCTTTTCAGTCCTCGTGCCCAGACCTTGTCAAATGGCGAGGCCATTTGGCCTTAGCAATAGCAATCTTCTCAATTATGAGGGCCAGTGCGGTTTACAAGTTATTCCTAACTCCAAAAGGGAGATTGGCCTGTAGCTACTGATTGCTTTCTCTGGTTTTCCAGGCTTTATCAATAATATCATTTTAGCTTTCTTTAATAACTCGGGGAAGTGGACAACATTTATGCATGCATTGAATGTATTTAAAATAGCTTGATCAACATTTGGGGGTGCGTTTATAAGATGCTTTTTCGTTATTCCTGTCATTCCCGGTGCCTTATGTTTAAAGATTTTCAGCGCGGTTTCGTACTCTTCATGAGTGAATGGCCTTCCTTCCTCACGAGCACGGTGTGTTCTATTAACCAGATGGTGAGGTAAGAGCTCATCAGTCAGTTCTCTCAACCTTGCCCTTTGTTTCTTTAGAGTAACAGAAATGACAAGAACCACTACAAAAGTCATGATTGGCCATCTCTAACTAAACATGTTGTTGGTAAATACAATGTGAAACACCCAGCATTTATTGACGGTCAGAAAGTACATCTTCCACCACTTAACATTAAACTTGGCATTGAGGAAACTTTCGTGAAGGTTATGGATCCGCAAGGCAGTGGTTTCCCCGTCGAATTCTGCATTTTCCGCTTCGCTTATACGAAATCTATTTATCCAATAATTTCTAAAATTGCGCTCTACATCTCTATCTCTGGTAATTTCATCTCCGTTGACTAATATCTTATTTTATCCCTTGGAGGGGTTCCTCTTAATCTCTTAAGTTGATGCCAAAATTTTCTCGGGTCACCTTCTGTGCCCATATTACCAATTATGTTGTCCCAAACCTGCTTAGTCTTTTCCATAATGAGAAGCTTGATGGTGTATCTCAATTCGCGCAGTTCTCTATAACATTGATAAGGACTTCCATGCGGTCCATCCTCTCGGTGATATCTCTATCCGACCTTGGGGCCGGAAGAGTTTTGAACCTCGTCCATGGGATAACTAGACGGTCAGTCTCTTTAATTTTCTCCAGTACATTGCGAAGATATTGATCGATCTCTTCAAGCGAGGCTCCTTCCAGTCGATTTTCTTTCATAGTGCTCAGATTTTCTATATATGCGTCCCATCAGCTCTGTTGAAGCACCTTCGTTTGGGTGTTCGGACCTGTATCAGTGAGGTTAAAAGCGTAGTTACCAGGCTGATATGGTCAGATGGTATATAATCGCCCGGTACCGTTACCTGATTAAGAGCGAAATTTTCGTTGGTTAGTATAATATCAGGCGTGCTCGAGGACCTTTCGGTTAAAAAGGGGAAGAAACCTAGTCCCTCCCTCTGCACTATATTCCTATTAATTAGAAGGCTCAGTGAGTTACCCACTCCATTAAATACGGTCATGTAGCCCGCCTCTCTGCAGCGGGCATAGGGGTCTCCGATTAAGATTGTAGAGGCGTTTCTACGGAATAAACGGATAAAGCTAGGAATTGTCAAATATGAGCGTCTTGGAGGTTGATAACCGACGGCCACCACAACGTCGCAGCTCAGGATCTATGTTGAGCAATGTCTTTTTCTGGTTGTCTTGCTTTTGCCGCCTGTGCGTACGTCGTGTTAGCCTTTTTGTTCCTATCCTCAATTATCTGTTTCTTCTTTTCAGCTATTATGGTCTTTTTATGGCGGACAGACAATGGATAGGGTTTCGATACGGGTTGATGCAATTTCTACATTTCTTCGGCGAGTTTTTACACTCTTTCCACGTATGATTTGTGCCGGCGTATTCAGAGCACACTTTACCTTCGAACAAGAATTCTTTTGTGGAGTGCTTCTCCGGGGCATAACAGGAGAAGCACACTTGAAGTGGGATAATCACCTCACGTTTAATGCAGGACGCTGATACTTTTGAGTTAAACATGACCATTCCATTTGCCTTAGCTTTGTTTGCCATTTCAGTTGTTTGAAATGCCACGTTAAATACATGACTGTATTCTTCTCCTTCTATATTCTTGAATTTATACAATTCGTCTATCTTAGCCCAATTTAACTTGGACTCTATTTCAGGTTGTATTTCTTCGGCAGATTGTGAGCCAAAGTAAGGGTCAATGCGTCGACAGACAATAGATCGCTGTGCAGCAACTTGAGGGAGCACCTTATGAACGAAGCCGATCTTTTTAAATTCATTTCTCGATGTTGTGCTCAGAATACTATCTATGTCCTCGGGCGTGTCGCATATGGCTAGGTAGCCATACGCTTGTTCCTTCACTGGGCAAAGAGCAATCCCAAGTTTTGAGAAGGCGACTTCGAATACTTTCTCCCTCGCCAGTTTCTGACAGCAATTTCACCCTGAGGGGAATGCGCTTATCGCCATTGGGTTCGTCCATGACGGCCCCAAGGCAGCGTTTCCGGTTGCTAACCTGACAGTCCCTCGAAGGGGCGTTGACCTATCACTATTCCCGAGTTCTCCTTTATCTACCCTATCCATGATCTTGTCTTACAGGGTTCACATACCTGTCCTGACCACTCGCGCTCCCTGCTGGGATTCCTTTCCGGGGTTCGGACACGTCAGAGACAGGCGGCTTTTGCAGACCTTAATTGGCAGAAAAGTTATTTGGACTCGGGATGTGTTGAAAAAAAGAAAGTTCTAAAGCTTGCGCTTGCTTTCCGGGACCTCGGGTCGCGGGCGCGCGTAATTTAGAACTTCTTTCGACTCAGTTGTGGAGCTTTGGAGTAAAAAGATTTCTCCACTCACTACCCGTAGTGGTAAATCCGCTGGCTAACATTAGCAGGGCTTACTGTGCAGTTTTGCTCCTTTTCCTATGCAGGGGCAGGTATCCAACGATGATTAGCCGGGAAGCTCCACCGAGAGTCCCAAAGCAGAGATTGCTAGGAATAATGACAAATAAATTCTAGGTTCTAACCAGCAACAAGATGACTTCGAAGTTCGTCTGTTAGAGGTCAGCTGGAGGAATTCTGCGGGAGGAAACCAACGCGGATAGGTCGGTGTGGGGATTTTTAAAATACCTGCTTCCTTCGCACCCTTTTCTCCGATCCCGAGGCCGCCATCTTTCTTTTCATTAACTATCCGTTTACCTACAAGGAAGATTGCATATCCCCACTTCGTTTGCTATTGCGATTTAAATTCTAGAACAAACCCTCTGAAAATACCCTCACTGGTATTTACCCGCTGGTAAATATTTTAAGCTAATGAGCTAACGAGGTATGCAGTCGAGAAGTACGAAGAGGAGACTACTTGAGAGGATTTTGACCGAGGGTGATAAAGATATAAACTTGCCCTTCTTATCTCAGCTGTTACATGGTTGCCCATTCTACGCCAAAAACTACCATGTCGTAACCAACGAAGGCATCACATATCACTTTGGCTACTCTGACGCTACACTACCCTCGTATTTCCACTCCCCCCCTAAATTCACCATTTTCTTTACTTCTTTTTAGAAAACGTAGCGATTATTCTCCTGTTGGTTTTCTTCTTTCTTCTTCATGTTAGTGAGCATGTCTTCGTTGGGCTAAACCCGGCTTCGACTGCATTATCAATAATCAAGATGGCGCGCAGAGGCGGGAGGAGGGTAGGCGATAAAATCCATAAAAGGCAGCTTGGCTCTCAAGTTCATTACTGAGGTCAATATCGCGCTTGCCATTTGGCGTGAGCGCGGGCATTCTCCGATCAGTGAGCGATAGAAGCCGGGACCGAAACTGAGGTCTGGGAATACATCGAACAAACGCTCGTTCTATGACAGGTTTAACTCTCCTAGTGCTCCGTTGAAATCCGCTGTTGCCATTCTAGTATCCACCTCCTGACCCATTTTTTAAGAAACTTTCTCTAATTCTAAATCAGTAAACTACGTAATAAATAATGGGGGAATGAAAATAGGAATAATTGGGTATATATTCTTCGACATTTTCATGAATGCTGGCTACACATATTGTACTGAACCATAAGAGATCGAGTTGACGAGCTAAATATGGTGATACACGGCAAGTGTATCGCCGAAGTAATATAAATAATAATATAATAAAAATTGAATGCAAAGATTTGGATATTCGGAAATTCGTTCTTAAGGGATTCTGATAACGTTATAACTACTCTGGATCGGCAGGTTAGCCCCTAAAGCGCTAGAGGACTCGTAGGTGGTACTGTAAACATTTCTGACATATTTTTTCGTCGAAGTTCACAAACTTGAGACTACATAAGGTAGCTAAACTCTCCTGAATGTTTATGCATTAATAACAATGCTTAAGTTGCCCAATAAAATATCCATTATCAAAGGGCGGTCGGGTTTTTGTTTTGTACTGGATTTACCCCTGATTTGCGCCTCTTTTTAGAAGCGTTCTCGGGGGGGAAACGAGCAGTTTCATGTCGGGTCTGGCATGTATATGACAATCACGCAAAGTCGGTCCGTTTCACATCTCCATCCCGGGACTAACCATATCCAAAAAGGTTTAACTAGCTGGCTAGGCTGAAACCAATGTAACGATGTAATTTTACGTCGACCTCCACAGAGAGGCAAATGGCCGAAATGGCTTTTAAGGGAATGAAAGCTGGTCCTAAGATTCTCAAAAAAATGTTAAGAAATTAAGGAGTCAAGGAAAAGACCAAAATGAATTAAATTTCAAGCAATAAATAGTCAAAACGGGAAACGAAAATGCAATGCGCATTGGTCTTGCTGTCTAATTACCTTAAACCATGTGATTTGGGGGAATTGACTTCCACAAGAGTAACCATCGATTGGTTAGTTTTTGACGCACGATCGATAATATTTTTTTACTTTATCAAAAACTGTCAATGAAGTAACATTTTTGTACTCCTCAATAAGAATTTTTAATTATTTTTTTAATGAAAAACACTTGGGGGGGGGGAGCAAAATCCCTGACAAAATATTAAACTCTTCCTTATAACCAATGTCGGAAATTATGTAGAAGACAATCCCCGGAAATTACAAACAATAAATCTATAATTTCCAAAAAATTACCTTTTTTTAATTTCATGGCCAGTAACAAGATTTTAGCATTCTTCTTTTACGATAATTTGAAGGATAGGTTTTAGGAATTCCAAAGAACTTCCATTATATTCATTATATTCGTGAGAAAAAAATGAGAGAATAACAATTTTGAAAGCCCCAAGGCATAGAAAGGAAACAACTAAATCACAAACTCCTCAAAAATCTCATTTTGCCAAGACCAACAGATGTTAAGACAAACACTTCAATGCAATTATGAAAATATTTGTGCACAAAATTTAATAAATTATCTGTCCATTCGAAGAGTAAAGATTTCCTTACAATTGATTTTCAGTGGCTGCAAAGCTCCTTACTCTAATTCGCTTACTTTTCTGGTTCATGCGCAAATTTTATTTACACTTTTGCGTATCGTATCCACCAACTATATATATATATATATATATATATATATATATATATATATATATATATATATATATATATATATATATATATCCAGTATCCACCAGTGTTGTGAAAATTTATCAGTAGGAATAAGAGTTTGCAAATCAGAAATCTTCTTCCATCGGGGGCCAAGTATCAAAATTCTCTCTCAACTCATCGATATTTTATTCCAAATTAAGAGATTAATTATATGCTGCAAAAGCCAGAAAAGATGTGGAAAATAATAAAAAAACGAAAGCAAATGTAACTATTTAAACTAAGAATAATTTGACCGTTAGGGCAGAGGGCGAAAGCTTTATAAAATTTATTTCAAAATACATACGATCACAGGAACCCGAATGGAGGGACCAATAATCTGTATTAGGTGTGTGTGTGTGTGCGGGGGCTCTGATGCCGACACATTTACGCGAAGTCAGAAAAGGCATTTAGTTTTACTGGCATACCCGTGCCTATACAGCTGAGAACGAGTTTAATAAAGCACAACAAAAGGCCCGAAGCTGGTAGTGCAAGTACCTTTGTAAGCTAACTAAGCTCTTCATCAAGCCTCGGAAGTTGCTCTTCTCACAGTCACGAAAGGATATCGCATAAGTCAGCCTTTCTAACGCAAACAAAAGTTTACTTATCAATTAGCTATTTTAATTGTTATCCCTGGGTTACGGTGAAGAGCTTAGTTAGACACAACATTGCCATTTTAACCGCATATATATATATATATATATATATATATATATATATATATATATATATATATATATATATAATTAAACGTATTAAAGCAGTTTATTATTAGTTTATTAGACTAGAAAACCCTGGTTCTAAGAAAAAAACAAAATGGGACATTAAAAAGTTTCCAAGGTCAAGGGATTTCTATTTAGGCAATAAGCAAGGCATGAATCATATTTAATGGGTGAATATTAACAACATTTTTGGCTCCTTGGATTAGTTATCTTACACATATTCTCACTTCTAGCATTATCATTTTGTTAGACCGTTAGTTTTCACCTTTAAATGAACAATTATTCATCTTTGAGGGAACTTATGCCTGTTGGATTAGATGAAATTGTCTTATTTCTCTTGCAATTAGAAAAAAGAGGGAGTATCCACTTTAGATCTGCCACTACATTACACCACCTTTTGGAAAAAAAGGAAAGACAGGTAGATGCGAGATAAACAGAGAAAATTGGGAATAAACACAACTTTGGGTGTAAAATGACGAAGCGTGCGATAGCAGACGAGACCAAGGACGAAGACATTTTTTTTTATTATTTGAGACAATTCAAACGCGACAAGTCTAATAAAAAGATGCTTCACTTTCCCCCCAACTTCTACATGATGATAATGCGAAAAAGAGGAATGAGGAAACGGTTACCTGCTTAAAAAATAAAACCCGCCAAGCGATTCACGTGAACACCGATATTGAAGTCAATATTCGACCGGAGTCACGTTACTGCGGAGACGACTTTTAGTGGGTCATGTTTTTATTTTATTTTCGCAATGTTCGTTCGGCTCTCGAAACGACATCGGTCGATAGATTTCTAGTTTGTCGCTTCTCAGACACATTTCACACGCATCTCAACTCCACAATCAGACATTTGCACCTCGTTCATATGGCACAATTTCCAGAGAGGCGAAATCCGAAATGGGTTAGAATCTCTCCAGATCGTGTATTGTTTTTTGATGGGGTCTGGCCGTTTTCAGTCATTTTATGGCGTCCGACGAAACATTTGGGAGCAATTGCAAGTGTTTACGTCGAAAGGCATAAAGTGCACGGGGAGAGAGGAAGATCAGGCGCCGGTGACCGCAAGGGCAGAAGAGCTTCGTGCTTTCAAATTTGCCGGTGACCGCATAGACGGAACAAGTTCGTGCTTTCAAGTGTCCGCTAAGATACGAGCCCACCTACCAGGATTTAGGGAGACAGAGTTTGCTAGGGCAGGTCTAGGTTCTGTATTGCTATAAGCATTTTTTTCCCTATGTCCTATCCTTTCTCTCATAAGTGAACATGCTCTCGTCAGTCTACATTTTTAAATATAAGTTAAGCTCCCATGGGGTGACTTCTCTTTGTTTAGAAATGGGAAGTGGGGCATGTTCAGGAGAATCGCGCGCCCTCACTTACCTATATATCCTACGCTCATTTTTATCTGGAGACGAGGCTTTCGTTTTTTTCTGTTTTTTGTTTTGTTTTTAATAATAATAAAAAGTCATGACTTCGACGCAATGAAGGTAGGGAGGGGGGGACTAATCCAAGATGTTGACTGCAGTTGAATTTCGAAATCACACTAGTTTTTTTAATCCTTGAATGCTCTATAATAGGCTGCCATCTTCGGATGGGGTGATGAGGGACACTTACAAATTTTGGATCCCCACTGAGGCGTCAGGCAGCGCGAATTGGCCCTAAACCCCATTTCAAAGTGACCACTTAATTGTTAATGAGCGAATCTCTTTTTCGAAATCATTCTGGGAAAGATTCTTTCGTTAGTTTTCGCCTTTTACATTCCGTATACGTTGATCAGAACCTTCCCTTCCCACTTTGCATATTCTAATCTTGGAATTGGAGCCCCTTAGGGTGTTCCTTATTACCTCCTGAGTGTTTTCTATCCAGCCGTCCTTACCTGCCTATATTCAAGCGGACGGTTGATGACTCGCCACAGAGGAGCCTCTAAGAAGCCTATTCTGTTGGAGATGAGGGGGCCTTTTGGGCCATCTCGTCGGCCAGGAAAGCCCCTGTCAGTTTCCACCATGGTGAGATCATAAAAAAAATCGTCGGCCCCCGGACCCTTCCAGGTCACGCAAGACAAAGAGCAGTCCCACGCTGGCCGCCGACGGTGCTTCGAACGAGACAGATAGCTTCATTGTTACGTGCAGACGCCTCCCGGTTTAGCATTGGAGGTTCAGGACGGGATGGTCGTGATAAACTACCGCGAGAGACCACGTATTTCGAGTGGCTCATTCTCACTCATTTCATACTGATTTAGCGATTTCAAGATTCAACTGCAATCAGCATCTTGGACTAGGCTGACTCCTACTCGGATTGATTCGAACCCGACCTTTTATTTTTGTCTAAATGTCTTTATTCATCTTGTATATGCGCTGTACATTTGTGATATTTTTCAATCCGTAAGCCTGACCAGAGTTTTTTGCTGCCTTGTTTCCAGTTTCCAAGGCAAGGGATCTTGCTAGGGAGGGTCTTCCAACGATCCGGGGATCTTGCTAGGGGGAGTGTCTTCCAACGATCCGGGGATCTTGCTAGGGGGAGAGATTGGAACCTCCGCCCCCTAGGGAATTATCGCACTAACCACGAAACCATCTTCACCAGTTTTTAAGTTTCGAGAACGTTTACAATCACTCAACTACGGAACTTCTTTCATCAAACAATCGGGTGTACAGAGACGCAGGTATGAGTTCTAAACCAACGAACGTCGAGATCAAACCCCTTTTTTTGGTAAATACATAGAAAAAGCTATCTTGACCTCGAACTGATACAAAATTCATTATACATCCACGTTTTTTGATAGCTAGTGATTCCCTAAAAAATTAAACGGATGTATGTCTAACCTAGGACCTTGGTAGATTTAATCGACTGGTCTTAAGCAAACCATTTTTTTTTTATCTATTATTGCTACTTTTTGGCCATCCCATGCCATTGACCAAGGCCAACCACCGGCATCGGGTCATTAAAGATGTTTCGGGGGTTTCTCCAAAAGAAAATCCCACTTAGACAAGCAGTAACCTGATCACTTTGTCCCGGAAGATTAAGACGCATAATACCAAACCTCGATCTAAGCGCGGGTCACCCAACGCATTCAATGGATTATACAAAAGGGCCGATTTACAACCTAGTCTTCGACAATTTCAAACATGGGTGTGTGCGATTTAGTAGCGTTCTAGTACGCGCAAGTATTACCATAGAGGCATTCTTGCTCATCTATTGCGCAAGGAGAGGATAAATTCTAAAACATCCTAAGTGCGCAATATGGGTTGGTATGCAAGGAAATCTGCTTGGAACATGGTGGTACTCCTTAAAGTAAGGGTCATACGAGAACTTATTAGGGACTTCACACACGTCATAAATATATAAACAAGCATCAGTGCATGAGTAAAACTGTAAAAAATCGTTCTTGCGGAACGAAGATATGATGATAAACAGATTCATTCAACCCGAATCTGGAGCATCAATAATTACGATAATTTTAGCTCAATGCATAAAATATAAATTAAGCGGTAGGCTCAACATTCATAGTAGAGGCAATAAATTAATCAAATAATAAGGTATTGGAATCAATTTTCAAATAGGCTCAACTCTGCCATGACCGGTCTCAACCCCGGCTGAGAAAGGAGGAGGGTTGGATGATAGATAGATACCGCATCCATAAAATCAAACGGGTGTAATTAATCATTATTGGTTGCAAGCACCTAAAACTTAAAAATAGATTCTTCAAATTTAACACAAGATGATATCCAAGTATCGCAGAAACAAAACCTTAAAAGCTAGATACATCGGTAAACAATATGAGTAAAAAATAAATTTCTTTTATTTTTGGCCTACTAATTGGCCGAATTGTTCCGAAGATTCCACATGTTCTTTGAACACTCATCTGGGGTGAATATTCAAAATAAATTTTGTCTTGATTTTCGGATGCGCTCGCAAATCTCTTTGTCTTGGGTGAAAATTAGATTCGTTTTCTTCAAATTTAATGCAGAAAATACTACATTAGCAATTTTCTTCACCTCTCCAGGGGGATTATTCGGGTCTCGCCGACAAGCGAGGTGTGGTGTAACGTAGAAAACGTTTCCTCAAATGCACAATTGTCACACCTTAAATTCCCTCCGACTGGCTTACTTGATTCTTTGTTACATTTTGCCGAATCATGCACCAGTACAAATTCGAAAAAGGAAATTGGATATGTGGGTGGTCATATAATTCGCATATTCAAAAAATGAATGTGAGAGAACGAACTAAAACAATCATAATATCGTCCAAATGAGGATAAACAGCGATTTGAAATAGGTATCAATATATTTTAACTATCCGCTTCTCGGTCCTGTTTTATCAAAATCTTGCGTTGATCTCCGGAATTATAAAGAAATGAAAATCAGGTTACGTAAAGTTGGATGACCATAACATCATGTTTACTCCCTAATACAAAATTGAGAAGATTGGATGGTATGAGGGTGCGTCGTTGCCGTGTAAACCAAGCAGTATCTAAACACTGCGCTTTTTTATGCTACCTGCCACTAATATACGGACATACACACAAATGCAAAGAGTAATCAACATTATAAATGACGATCTGAGTTCAGCAATCAAAATTCCACAAATGAGGCGGGTCATAATTGGATAATTCCAAATTTTATTCTCATCTTCATGTATTAAAATGAATTCAAAATCCATCTGGATAACTTTGGAAAGAGGTTAATAAGTAGCGCTTGCCAGCGATTGTCATTCTTATCTTTATGTGTATTTCATTATCCGGTCGAGGGTTCTCCCCCACGATGCGAACGAGGGATGGCGAAACTTGCTAGCAGCACAGTCCAGTTCACGAAATTATTAATATATCAATACAAAATCATAAATATGTACATGTAATGAACAACATTACATTTTTGTTTTTACATTCAAATTGTTAGAATTTTGGATGGTTCAGTCTGCACCCCAGAAAAGGGAAGGGGGGGGGGTAAGGCCCCGATGGTTTTGCTACCGCCACTCGATGTAGTGTTCCAGTGAAGGTAAAAAGGCACCTGTGATGAAAAGTGGAAAGAGCCAAAAGCAAGAATAAAATGATAGAAATGACCAAAAGTCCAAGCATGGTTACACACTCGGGTCCTTAGGGAAGAACCACACCTAGTAACTAGAAAAAGCCGCCCCCCCCCCCCTAAACCCCTCATGAGTGTCTCTTCTCTTTGCACGGATTTGTTCTTTGTCTTTAATTGCACCTTTCCGGTCCCGGCGCCCGGCGAGGCTTGCTATCACAGTCTTTATCAGTTTTTTTTATCTTCCTTTCTGTTTAACTTTATATCTTTCAATCTGCTCCATTCCGCTTTCCTCGATAATTAAAACCAACGAGGGAATCTCCCACAAAAAGGTGTAAAGAAGTGAAGTTAGTCGAAGTGAAAATATATAGTCACAAATCCTCCTACATGCAGTGAGGTCGGGAGGGCACGCAATCCTACAGATGTCAGCTGCAGAATGTTGGCTCAGGCTACACCTGACACCCTCTTGAGGGAGTTAGAAAAAAAAAATAAACTTATGGAAGGTGCATACGTAAATAGGAGACTGCGCATGAATACTGCAATTCTATTAGTATGTACCACCAAATTGCCAATGGGGCCGACATTAAATTCTAGCCCCCCTTTACATCAACCAACTCCGGTGGTCAGAATGTTCGGATGACTCTGCTTTGCATTCCATGCTTTGTTCCAAGGACGAAAATCTAGGAACTTTGCTGGACAGTTTATTTGGAGCAAATGGTCGATCCTCGTCAATTGCTGTCTAGAACAGTAGAATATCCATAACATGGCCATCAGGCAGTCCAGAAGCTAAGTAAAGCAGCCATGCTGACTGGAATGCGTAGTAAGATCAAAAAGTCCATTTCATTGTAAGTTAAAACTAAAAAGCGTTAATTAACGAGCGCATCTCCGCTAACGTCCTTGTAAAACGAGCCTAAACCCTCGCAGATCCCCCATGCATTAGAGCTACCGATGTGCCCTTGGATTCGCATCATAATAGGACAGTTAGGAAAGAGAACCTATCGATAGTCTAGTGTTTCCTAGCCTCTAACCCATTGCAATAATGCAGCTAATTCAAAGGCTTTTGAAAGTAGCTCACCCGGATCACTGCTCCATATATCCAAGGAATGAAGTTCTCTTCGCACAGATTCTACGGATCAATTCTGGTCTAGTTTATAAGAGGTTCGCTGTCAACGTAGAATACACGCTGGTAAGTCTTGAGTGCGAGTGTGGTTCAACCACAGGCACGTTGTCCTCTAGATGTAAATCGCAATCAAATCCTGTTTGAAGACTCGATGGACAGGCAACCCTCCCCCTTTCGCCCCACTCCCACTCCCTTACATACAAACATACTAGAACAGAAAAGAAAGTAGCTACATCATCATGGTCAAAGTTTTGGAGTAAACATCCTATTCTATTACAATAAATGAATAGTGAAGATATATCTTTGAACTTGGAGGATCACTTAGTGTTTTTCCTGAATCTTATAACGTGCCTTTCTTTAGGAGGAAAGTGCAATAAACCTGAAGAGATCAGCCAATTAACACTTGATTTTCCATCTTTTCTTCTTTTAGCATTTTTGTTGGGTTTTTTTTTGCCTCTTTTCACATAGTCTGAGCTTGATTTGATCATCTCTCGCTCGTCTCATTTTTTCCAGAATTACAAAGAAAATTTAAAAAAAATAAATATTACTAGTGAATATAAAACCGTTTATTACTAATATTCTCAAACAAGCGCCTACAAAAGAACAACCCCTCCTAATTTCAAGCTGGGGTCTCCAAAGGAAAAATAGTGAATAACAAACCCCAAACATGGTCAACATAGCTGTGTAGTGGAAGACGATAAATTGTTTTTATGATCAAAACCTTAAGAGGAAAAGGTTGATTGTACGTTGCGAGACTTTTTATTTCGTCCCTCTTACATGAAGCGAGTATAACTGTCCACATTTAACAAAAGCGTGCATGGCAGTTAAACGCGGCTTAGGAGCTCTTCGCTTATTTGCATTCGGTTGCAAGCACCTGAGATGACCGCTTCCATCGGAGTATCAAAATTGGAATCCAGCAGACTTCTTTGGACTGTCTGGTCGTTTCTGAATCAGACTAATTCCACCCATGTGAGCATAAGCCTAAAAAAAAACCCCTCTCCATCGGTTACGGCCCTCAAAGACTATTGGCGAGATCAAATTAGGCTTCTTTTTTTTAGTAAATTAGGCCGTATTACCTCGTTATTCTTTCCACTAAATTTATTTTTACGAGATATTTAACAGCGTAAACGTTTGGACATGGAAAGGTTGGTCTGAGTTTGATTAATCATTTAAGATAATCTCTTTCATATAATCTTTCACGTAATCTTTAGATACTAGTGTCAACCTACCCCTGGAGAGACTCGTAATAAAAGGTTGAGTATCTTCCAGGACCTAGGTTAATCCGATTTGGGCAGGTGAGTAACTTTGAATGCTGTAATTTTTTTATCGTGAATTCGGTTTCATTCGGTTTCGTATTTCATATAAATTAAACGTGTATATGAACATGTGACATACAGGCTTACACATATACCAAGATTAAGAGCGTTTGAAAAATAGCGGAGCCAATTGACCTCATTTGAATAATAGGGGTACCAGATTGTACCCATTTGAAGTATAGGTCAGAAAACAGGAAAATGAAACTAGGTAAAATCATTTGTTTATAGGTTAGATTTATTTGTTTATAAGTAGGGTATTATTTGTTTATAAATTAAGTATTATTAACCTAACATAAACGAAGGAAATTTCAACTAACCACGTTAACACTGGTATAGATTAATCATAATTATAGAAGAGAGAAGAGGATAGCAGCCCATGGGTCAATTGGGACCGATATTCTTCGAAAGCCCCCAGGGTTACACTGTACATTATAATCTGTCGTATATTTTCAAGCGTCTAAGGATATTCCTTATGACTCAAATAGACATTCCCAAATAGAAGCTTTTAGAAGAGGGCGTCACCCTCACAATGCCATTCTTGGGAAACAAACCCCAATCTCTGCTGAATGGGGTACGTCTCGAAGAGTGGCAACGGGGCATGTTCCAGAGTAGCTGAGGGGCTCGAGAGATGAGACACGGAGGAAAAGGTCAACCCAAGAATGGACACTCTTTCAGGTCGCGGCCACAATGACAACGTGTCAGAGGATTCCTCCCAAAAGGTCGCGGTTCTCGGATGCGGTTTGTGGTGCCCTCGATCCAATTAACAGAGATCATGTTTCGAGCCGAGGGATGACTCATGACGCGGGCACCTGTGGGGGGCACGGGAGGAATGGTTGAATAGCGACTCATCTCTCGTGTGCCAATTCAACGAGATCATTCCTCAGCGTCCAGAAAAGAAGCTCCGTGAGACTTCGAGAGTCGGGGGTCTGGAAATTGTATGTTAGTACTTGTATTGACTAATAACACGAGACAGGCAAAGCAATCGCAAGTCATTAAGTGAAAAGCATAAACTGTGTACCTTATAAGTGTCGCACCGTAGTGAAGCGAAGGAGATAGGCTTCTATTCGTTCGTGAAGTCAGTGTAGGCTTCCGAATGAAGGTGGGAATAACAGCGCCATTCGTTGAGATTAGTTAGCAGGTATCCGATTGCAAGAAAGGGTATCGGGATACACATACCCAAGGATGTGCATCTTGGATAACCCCTATAATGTGAGTAATTAAATTACACGTTGTTCCCGCAGGAGTTTCCATCCCATCAGTCCACACCAACGAATTACTACTCCACATCAAATAAGAGGCAAATTGTGGACGTCTTTTGTTCATTAGTGTACACGTTGTGAGTGCGCATCGAACCCTTTACCTTGATACGTAGAGCTCTTGCTAGCCGAGTGGATACCGCGTTGGTCTGCCAACGTCACGATACCGGGTTCGATCCCGGCACGAGCGGACACGTCAGCGCACGTAGAGATCAGGCTACCAATTGGAGGACGCGCTGTGATCAGCCCTGTATTCGGGTGGGTAGATCTTACACTTCTCACAAACATAGCCAATTACAACATTGCTTTCTTTACTCTCGCATCTTCGGAGCACAACACACACACTTTCTGTTCCAAGGAATGCTGCCGATGGGTATCTATATCCACATACCTCTGACGCGGAACAGGCCCCTCTGCCGAGGGGTGACGATGGTTTCACCTGAACGCGGTTTGGTGTCAAAACCTAATACTTCCTGGCCCCTCTCACCAGCGATTGTCATCATACTGAACTTCATGTCCATTTCATTATCTGGTCGGGGATCCTACTGGATAAAGGAAGGTTGGAGAACCGAAACGAAACCCCGATACGTCTTCCGCTTGTTTCTGAACACGGCACTCGTTCTAGCTCCCACCCTACGAGCGCGCGCGCACACACACAAAACTACATAAGACGAATTCCAAACGTGACTTCGTGAAACGGAAATTGGACTCCACCTTTCGCCAAGTCACGAAACGGGTATGCGCGCGCAAGGACACACGCGCAAACTGTATCTCTAAGGTGTATATGTGTGCGTGTGTGTGTTATACAATAGTATGATAAGCATGCTTGATGAAACAGCAGTAGTCTTAAAATTGGATTTGGATGAGATCCCCTAACTGGATGATGGACTGTACATAAAGATCAGAATGACGATCCATGGCAAGATCAGAGGCAACAAACAGGTCGTCGTTTTGACACTAAGCGATCACGGAACCCTTCGTGATTCCGTGTCAGGAGAATATGGATATGAGTAACCCCATAGGGTGGCACTAGCACTCCACATCGGGTTTCCAGATAAGATGAGTGGGTGTGTTGCACAATGAAGGCGGGAGTGGAATGATAACGGTATGAGATTGGTCATGCGCGTGATAAAATCGTGTGGAACTCCTTACTCCCGCAGACAGCGTATCCACCAATTGGCGCCCAGTTCATAACGCAGCTGAAGTGATCGAACAAATGCCTTGACGTTAGAAGTCCAACAGCGTACCTACTGGGCTAACAAGAGGTCCGCAGGTTAAGTTCGGATGACTAAACAACCGATTACAGGTATCGCAAGGTCATCTTAGGTCAGGAAATACTAAGTTATAAGACTAAATCTAATTCAACATAATTACTTTTTCTACTTATCTTCACGTGGCTTTAACAATTTGGGTCAAAACCCTTCAGTTTATTGATATTTTTAAGGGTTTAGCGAATTCAAAACTGATGAAATGACAAATTATATAGATTTTGAGTAACTGATAAGCAGGACTGGGCACCATTTATGGAAATGTTATCGAAAATATGGATTATTATTAAGACGACCTATTTTTACTGGGAATGAAGCATTGATTGTTTAGGGAGGGGGGGAATAAGTGAGAAAGTGATTAGTATGTGAAAAAGTTGGGTATATTTGCTTTTGTGATGAGGGCATCAATTGCTTTCTTTTACCTATGTTTTCATATATTTCCTTCTTCACGGCCGGCAGGGTCGGTCAGATTCTTCCTTCAACAGTCTTATTATATATTTTTTATTTACTTGTTCCTCCTTCGGGGCCTTCAAGCCTTTCAATTATTTTTTTACTGCTAACCTTTAGCATTTCTTTTAGTAAATTTTCATTTCAATATTCTTTAGAAATTATTTGGGCATTTTGCCTTTTTTGTTTTATTCTAATTTGTTTTCTGTTTCGGGTTTGTTTTTTCACTTTAAATCTCACATTTGCGGATTTATATCAAATATCTAATAATAAGCGACGATTGAATTGGATTTCTGCCCCGGTTGTGGTGGAATCGAATTCCACTTGAGCAATAAAAACAACAGAAATTGCCAACAGGTTGTGTCTACAACAAAGTCACTTTTTATGTTGCCACAAATGGCGATCTTATACAAATGCATTTTGCTTTAAGTATACAACTTACAACTTTCACTGGCTGATTTAAAGTTTTGACTTAAGATTGCGTGTCGATACAAAAACAATCTCGGAAGGCCAGTGGAGTTTAGAAGACGTTTTTGCGCGCGCGCGCGTGTGTGTGTGTCTGTCCAGTAGAAAAAATAGGTGAAATAAATTCTGCTATACCAAGGTCCCCAATCACTTTGAGGACTCCTTTCAAAAAACGGGGTATTCCTCAATTTTCATCACCGTAATTTTGCTTGGTGTTACTTGAAAATAAGAAGCAAAAACCAACGAAGGCAAAACTTGTAAGTAAAACTGTGAAGAAAGCAGCGAAGATCGAGAAAGTGAAAATTTATGCTAGATATACCGGGTTTTGCAAAAGTTCTGTTAGATGCTCTCCTGCGCTCGGGCCACAACAAGTCCACCATCGCTACGAGGATCAAGGTCAGCCGGAGGACCGTCCACAGAGTGGCGAAGAGGCTCAAGAATCGACCTAGTTAAGGCAAACTTCAAGTTCTCAACCGTTTAGCTGTGAGAAAGACCTTCAAAAGTGTTACAAAGTTCAAAAGACCGCACTCGCGAAGAACATCTCGGTGGTCACAGCGTCCAGGGTCGTCTAGGAGGAGGGCGGCAAGAGCTTGAGGTACGTGGAAAGACCTCTGTTCGCCGACTGTAGGCGATAACAACGTTGGGAGCACTGTCGTCGCCTTCTCAACGACTTGTAAGTCATGGCAATCGAATTCTATTTTTTTCTGATAAAAAAGACTTCACGCTCGATCCGGTCACTAACAATCAGAACGACCGGGTGGTAAGCTTCGGCCAAGACGTCTCCGAAGTCCGCTACTTGTCCAGCGTCCTGTCTTCGAACGGCGAGAAGTTGCAGCCAGTGTGGTTCGCGGTCGATTACAGGCTTACTATGGCCGATAATAGGAACACCTTGGCCACGAAAGTCTTGCCCTCGGTAAGAAAGATCACGAAGAAGGCGGACTAAGTCTTTCAGCAGGATGGTGTCCCAGCCCACATGGCCAAGACCGTGCAAGAGTGGTTGGGGTCGAACATGAACCTTTTTTTCTGTTCGAAGGAAGTTTGGTCGCCGCGGGCGCCTGACCTCAATCTCGTCGACTACACCATGTGGGCTCATGTCGAGGGCAAAGCCTGCAAGGTCCGCCACAGCAACGTCAATGATGTGGGGGCCAGCATGAAGAGGGACCGTCGGTAAGGTGTGCGCGGTCTTCATGTCTCGCCTGGAGCGCGTGTTCGTCCCCGAGGGCGACCACATTGATTGATATTACAATATAAACACATATTTATATGTTAAAACAATAAAATGTATCTAAATGCATCAAAACTATCATTGTAACAGGAGCGTAACAGGACTTTTGCAATAGCGGGTATTGCCACAGATACACCTATGTACATTAGAGATAAGAGGGGAGGCAATCCTACAGATTGTCAGCTGCAGCATGATTGCCTATGTTATACCCAACATTCACCTGCGTGATCGTACTTTTAGATGATCATTTATACGGTGTAAGACTTCATAGGTAGAGTATTCAACAAAGAAGTCAATGACTTCACACGAGGAAGTTGAAGACTAAAGAATAGCCATTTAGAGGGGAAGTGAGCAAGCATTCTACAGCGAATGTCAGAATCAGTCATTGTTTACTTCACAAACGGACATGACTTTTTTATTTTGCCCATTTCCATTTTCTTTTGGCGTTCGATCAATCACTTGTAGCTTATTGCATATTTTAGCATTATTTAGCTATTATCGATATCATTATTAAAGGTATTATTTTTATTGGTAAGATTTTTTTGTCTACATTTTGATAGGCAATACAAGGAATAATTATAGCGAGAGGCTTGTTAATACCATCGTCGAGGCTAAATAGTATCCCCTAACAATATTTACAAGTCACAGTGACTAACAATTTACCATTGTGGTCAATACCCCAGCCCAGGCCTGGGCAACAAATTCATTTCAAAAAATGGAAAATATACAGAAATTTATATTTGAAACAAATATGAATCACGATTAATATTAATAAAAAGAGTAGTAATATTCAAAACTAAATTATAATAGTGGCAGGTGGGGATAGAGCAATTAACCAAAGTGCCCAAGTATTGAAAACATTTACCTGTATTGCCCTTCCAGAATAATAAACAGGCATATTATATATATATATATATATATATATATATATATATATATATATATATATATATATAGGGAGAGCGAAAAATAACAGGCAACTACTGGATTCTTTCGACAAACCACAAATATTTATAATACAATTAAAAGTAAACTGTTTGCGTCCAGTCGATAATTTCTAACAAACTTAGCGCCTCCGCCCCACGCGTCCCTGGATTAAGAGGAGCCTTGCGATGCACCAATTAAGCACCGAGTCCAAGGTCTCTAGCCTCCAAGAAAAGCCGGAGGTGAGTGGGTTGTCGACTTGTGCTGGCAGAGACAAACGGCATATTTAAGCTCACCTCAATTCGGGGAAGGGTACCTCCAACGCCTTCAAATCCACCCGGAAAAGGAGATTATCACCCCCACCCTATCCCCCTATTTGAACGTATTCATGGCGTATCGAGCGACGATTTCCCGCCAGGGATGAGGAAACTCGTGACGCGTCGCCTACTTCGTCCTTCTCCGGATCAGGAATTTAGTTGTTGAAAGAAGAGGTGTGAAGGTGGCCGAGGTGGTGGGTATTACTCACCTTATCGAGAAGACGGTAACACTTGGCGGTGTCCTCGAGTCTGTCCTTGGTAAGGTGGAGTCGGTCTGCGAAGGAGCTGATGTGGCGTCGAAGGTCTTTGGACAAGTCTTGCGTCTCATCCGACGTCTCCGAACACATCTCCAGGTGCTCCTCTTCCTGAAGCAGCGACAGACTCTTCTCCGACTCAAACTAAAAAGAATACATTATTATTATTATTATGACAATCATCATAATCACAATCACAATCAAAAGCATCATTATCACCATCACCATTGTTATTAAATAAACAAAAGTATGTCAACCTTGTATGCTGAAACTTAAGCTCGAAAAGTGTATTCTATCCCGTAAATATGAAGATTGACATACAAAGATTTTTTCTGGGCAAAACCAACGGAAGCATCTTTACCGAAAAAAATCGGTAAAGTTAGGGAATGTGTGTTTAGATGCAGCCATTGAGAAAAGGGGTGACCGGGAAGGAGCACAATTCACCCAGAAGATCTAGGAATGAAAATGACCTTAATAACCGCAATCGTTTTTCTTATCATGGTTCATAAAAGGTCCTGTCACGGGTTATAACAAAAATGGTTCTACAGTACTAAGAGTACAACGCAAAGCTTTAGTCAATAACAAGAGTATAAGCCTTGAACAGTAACCATTTTTCCCTTTTTGAAGTTAACTTAACAAAACAGGTTCACCTACGGGTATCATGTCTTCGAATAAAGCCAAATTTGATATTAAACATGATGATAATTCATTTTTTTCTCATTTCAGCTAAGAAAGGGTTCGATTCAAGATTTCAAAAAGACTAGATAGTTCTCAAGGATGAATCATATTCTTGATGCATCTGACTATTTGCAAATATTTGCCTTTGTCATGCCAATTTCTGCGTGACGGTTTACAATTACCTTGTTCAATTATCACATTATTGTGGCGAATCCACCACACACGCCGACACCGAATACAGTGCCATATTAGTAAAGATGACTGTCACCCTCAATGCAAAAGATCCATCTTATAAGAGGAGGATGATCTTGAAAGATTTGGTTTTAACTTCAAGAAACAGATGCAGTTCAGACCCGCGAACAAAATGACGATTTGGCGCCATGGTGCGAGTTCGGGGGTTCGGAAGAGATAATTTATCAATAAAAAAAACAAAGTGGGCATCTCAAATTTAATATTTCGGTGCAGTTGCAAGGTGAAAATGTGTGTAAATTATATAGCTGAAGATTAACCCCCCCAACACACACATGAAGAAAAGGTCAACAAAAGACAACATAATGAAAATTGTGTTAATTACGGAGACTTGACTTTGTGACCGCACATAAAATATAAGAAATCGGGGCGACAAAGATGTCGCATGGTATAACTTTCCTTAATTCATTAATTTTCTTAAACCATTAATTTATTAAGTTTGAATTGCAATGCAAATAAGAGTTTTAATAGAACTTTTTAATGTTAAGATGTATAGTGACAGATCTAGTTTCGTAGCATCATACCCCATTCTTCAGTCGTACACCGGGAAGGGATGGACCAAAACAAGGTATGATGACCGAAAAGTCGCGTGCTCTCACTTATTCTGATTTATGACCTTACGACCTAAAAAACTTTCAATAATTCCAGGACTAACCGCGGGAGGACGTTAGCAATTTATAATTCAAAAGAGAGTATAAAACAACATAAGGGTTCCAAATTTCGTCAGAATCGGCCAAATAGCTGTGATGTTTTGGGCAAATAATTCCACGGCTAACCTTGGAAGGACTTTGGCAATTATATCATTAAAAATAGAATGTTAAATAACAAGGATTTCAAATTTCGTTAGAATTGGTTGAATAGTTATGATGTTATTGTCAAAACAAAATAATTCCCGGACTAACAACATAAGGGTTTCAAATTTCGTTTGAATCGGCCGAATAGTTACAATGTTATCCCCCCTCCCTAGAAGAAAATGGGGACCGACCAATATAGAGATATAGAGTCGCCCGTGGCTAAAAAAAGTCAGGTACTTGTCATCAATAAAAAAGTAGCTCTTAAAAAAAGAGAAGCTATATTTGCATTGAACTACCAACGTGTACACTATACTACGCTAATACCAAGTTTGTTTTTAAGGAACCCAACTGTCGACTGCCTACTAGGGCAAAAGTCGCCTTAATCAACCTGCAACCTAATACTAGGCTAGATTATCAAACAAAATAAACATGCAAAAACCAAAGAACATACAGAAACAAAACAAAAGCAAAGAAACAAACAAGAAAGAAAAGATAGAAAAACGCTCCGCCGTCAGGGGGAGGCTCGCCTCGGCCAGGCGCAGGAACATTTGACCTAAAACAATGAGTCATAAAATGGAGGAGGCCAGCATTTTCCAGTCGGAGCTGTGCGGAAGATAGGTGGCCACCACTGTCCAGGAAAAAGGCTAGTCTAACATTTACCAATTTCCCCCATCAACGTGCACACGCAGGAGGTTAGCGAGATTGGGCGTAAACCGGCCGAGGTAGAGGGATCTCTTCCCCAATTTTGCGAAAAGCAAGCACAGTAGCCATTCGCCAGGAGTCTGGGAGGATACCCTTTGCCAAGGTACTGTTAAATAAATTTAAAAGACAGGGCATGTCTCGGTCACTCGAGTTCTGACCAGTGTCGGTGTTCGCGCATGAAGCGAGAGCGGAATGTAACTCACTCAATGTAAACCTGTCGTTGAATGGTTCTCTGCTTCTGGGTCTTCTCACTAAGTAATGACACGTATGCCCGCCAGGAAGAGCGGCTAGAGGTTTTAAGAATAGGAGTTATGCCCGCGGCGATGAGGTTGCTGGAGAATTCAACGGCCTCATCAACAGAACTAAATTCCTCGATTGGGACAGAGAAATCAGTCACCACCAGGGGGAGGGGGGGGGGGATCTCAGGCGGCCGCGGTCCAGAAAATGATATTTGAATGGGAAAGTAATCGCTAGGATGAAGGTCATCGAGTACTTCCCACCCAAAATCAGGCTGTCATCCTGAGAGTATAGGGAAAGATTAAGACAGGTAAATGAACTGGTTCTCGGGCAGTGATACGTAAACTCATCCAAATTTAGTACAAGTATTTCCTGCTCGTTGATCTGGTCGGCAGGGACCTGACCCCATGGATTGATCGAGTAGTATCCCTAAGGAGGGTCTCTACCGTTCAAATCCCCGAGCAAAAGAAGGAGCCTCGTCAAGCTTGCCACGAGGCGGCGGAAATCCCCGCTTCGATGTGGGCTGACGGTTGAATGTAAGCAGAAATAACAGTATACCTCCTATCCAGGTGCAGATGGATACATCAAGCCGGCTGTAAATGGCTCATCCTCGTGCCCGGCCCGCATCCCTTGGTGGTTGGGTCGCAAAATCTTTATAGCCCGGAATGGTGGGCAGGGAGCACGCGCCCCACCATGGTCTCATACAAAAAACAGGATTGCTAATAGGGAGTTGGAGGAGACGAGCCTCTGGCCCGGAGTCCACAGCACTTCATTGAAGGAATATGCACCCCGTAGCTAGATGTACGTCTCTCTTCGAAAAGAAGACCCTGGAGGGAATGAAGATACGCCTTCGAGAACTTATCGGGAAAGGTTAGGCTCGCCATGCGAGTCTTTTTCTCCCTCCGCCTCGAAACCTAATGCGGGCGGGGTGGTTTTGGGGGGCGGAGATCCTCCCTTTGGAAGATCCACCTTCTCCGACCAACCCAGCTCAGCCCTGGGTGTGGACGTACGAGCAAAATTTCCTTTAGGGCTGCCCTCATTTCGAGAGGCAGCTTTAGGAACTCCTAAAGACGGACTCACGACCATCTTCAGGGGTGTTGCCTCTTGTGAGTCTAACGACTCGCTGGAGGTTCCGCGGCAGTTTCGCCTTATGGGAAACGGTCACACTTGAGGAGGGGAAAAGACCTGGTTTTAGCCTAGGCTGGTTGATAGCATTTTGTGTCGGCAACTCTACCCTGGAAGCGCCCGTGGTGAGTAGAATACACAGAAGGGTTCCGAATGGGCACGAATAGGACCGTGCTCGTAGAATTGGATGGGCCAGGAGCAGATGGTGTTTTTTGTTTTTTTTTAATTGAGGCATAAGACGTCGCAAAGGAGAGACGACCGTAGCCTGAACGGCCATGATTTCTTTCTCCAGGAGATATACTGATTCAAAGAATTAGAATGCTGCTGTTCGCAATTGACACACTTGGCCTTATAAGATTAAAACTTATCATGTGCGGCCTTAGAGCAACTTACACAGAGTTCAGGTAAAACGACTTTGCACGTCTATAGGAGCGATTCGTATGGCGGAACCGGTGGCAGTAGTAACACCTCCGCGGCAGTGGCGCGAATGCCTCCACGCGATAGCGATACTAACCGGCACGCACTGACTCAGGGAGCCTGTCATGGTCGAACATGACGAAGAATGTAGGCGGCGTTACACTCATCGGTGTGCCATTAAGTGCAGAAGGGCACTAATCATGGCCGCCTCGGAGGGATTCGACGCATTCGCCAGAAGACTCCCGTCCGAGAAACGGGTCACCTTCGGCTCTCTACCAATCACGCTAGGTAATGCTCTCCTCTGATGGATCAAGTTGCACTTTGCGAAGATGCTGCCATCACTGCTGCGAATAACCAAAAGCGTTTGAAGCAAGCGGGCTTGAAAATGGCAGGTAGTCTCTTAACGAGGGGCCTGAGGTCTTCGAGGTTCCGCTCAGCGCACTTGCGACTTTGATCTTGGTCTGCTCCCCCCCCCCTCCCACACACCCTTACCCGGGGAAGCATCGAGGCCGGATTTGACGATTTTGGCCTAGTTCCCCACCGAAACGGCAGTGGACTCATCTGTTCCCGGAACCTCTGCGGAATGAAAGTGACCTTTAGCCCTTTTCTTGCTTTTCTTTTGGGGAAAGGGGCGAGGGGAATGAACCCGCTTCTCTCCACCGCTGGAAGGAACCCATAGGCCGGATGGACAGACCAGAGCAAGATCCTTCTCCGAGATTGAGGTCTTAGCGGTCAGAGGGGCACCAGCCGGGGAAGGAGGTCCACCTCTCCTTGTGAGTCTTCGGGGGCCCCTACCGTCTGAGAAGAAGCCTTCACATGGGCGGACTCGGGTTCGGTGTTTGACACCCAAACCGAGTTCGACCCCATTGAATATCCTGCCGTCTGGGGCTAGGTTACCAAGGCATCATAGATCCTACTCGAGGTCCTCTCCGTCACACTCGTCTTTGGTCAAAGGTGTCTCGATTTTCCTCATTCTCCCAGACACGTAGAGAGAACGAAGCTGGGCTTAGAGGAGGATATCCATGCGCCTTCGGTCGCCCACTATTGCTTTCAGAGGTCATCTTGATCAAAGAAAAAAGGGGGCATCGGGGAAAGTAGATACTATGACCTCTCTCTTAGTGGGGAGGTTAAGAGGAAAGTCTCCATAGGATCTGAAATTCCATAATATGATTATTTACACATATAATCGCTCCTGGTCTTACGTTGATGGGACTTTGACCATAAAGGATGCTGCCGGTGTAGCCACCTTATATGTGTACTGGAGGAAGGTGAGAGAGTAGACGGGCCAGCACACCCTGTAGCTACTACTTGCCCTAGCCAGCGGGCTTTCAGCCTTCGCAGCAGGTAGGGAACTCACGCTCTACACTGCCACTCGACTAAGGCTCATAATAGGACGGGCAGCCAGAACCTCTGTGGATAGGTGAGCAAGTGTGAAAAGGGGTAGGAGGGTATGTACTAAATAGAAGTAGAGATAGGCGGGCCCACTAACGAGTAAGGTGGGTGGTCACATATTATCATACCCTGGTGCTGTGATTCCAGGCAGGCATGCAGTCCACCGAGGCATCATGGGTACCAGACCGGACCTCCTGGTGCAGAGTATGGTGAGAAAACGTTGAGTGGAGAGACGTAATGAGAATAATAAATAATACTTATAATAAATAATATTAATAACATTAATAATTAATACTAATATTAGCACAATAAATAATTATAATGCATAATAATAAATAATAGTATATCATAAATACTGATATAAAAATGATACTAAATAATAATAAATACAATTAATAATAATAAATAACACTAATAATAATAAAATCTAATCATAAATAATCATAATACATAATAATATATCCATAAATACTAATAACAAATAATATAAAAATCATACTAAATAATAATACTGATAACAATAATAACTAATAATAATAATAATAAAAAGGTAAAGTAATGCCGAGTGTGGGCGAGGAGAAAGCGTACCCACAACTTTCCCGGCCCCAGAGGGCTCAACTCAATCCAGTGACAGAGCCTGCCTAATTTGCACTCCTCAGACCGGGGGGAGGCTCAACAGGCTACACAGGGCACCCTCCTGCGGGGCGCTAATACCAATAGTTTGTATGTATAGTGTTTTCTAGGTGTCGCATAGGTGCCATAGGATAAACCTCGGATGATAGAGTGAAAGTTAGTTATGAACCTGTTGCAATGCTTGTGCAGTTCTTAAGCAAGCAATCGATTTCCTAGTACAACAGGCCCTTCCTTGTAAGCTTAATTGCGAATCATTGAGTAGGAAGAGATAAACCCGGCCCCTTTTGGGCCACAGGATCGTTCACAACATCGATAACAAGTGTCAAAATGGCGTCTTCCGAGAAACTTCTGTTTCCCATAAATAAAATTTTTTTCAATATTTTTTTTTACTTGAACTTACGTAAGCCCGATAAAGCTCCGTCTGGTTTCGACATTTTTATGGTGTTTCACGACACTGGGGCTAACTGTGTTTTCCTGCCACGTGTAAGCCAACCATCTGGCGCAATGGTTTGGCTAAATCTCACACGTAACTTCTAGTTCTGAGAGGCTTGGGAAATCATTTTCCTGGTCGTAATTTATAAGATTAGATCCCCAATTCGGTGGTCTAGAATTTTATATTTAGTCTTACACTCAGAGGTGACGGCATACAAGCAAGTTAGCAAAACACATTAGCTTGATTTTTGTTGAAGGGAAATAAAGTTTAATTATTATTTTATCGTCGTTGAGGCGAAAATGGACGAAAATCAAGCGATAGTACGGTTGATGAGGATGATGTAATGGTCAGAGAAAAGGGAAATTGAGCATAAGAATAAAACAGAAGTGAGAAGTAAACAAACCCCCCCAAAAAATCCTATAACAAAGTTATACCATAAATATTGGTGCCGTAACGGGTGTTTCAAGACCCTGAGAAACAAATCCCTACCTGACAAGTAGGAGTCCAAAGCCTTATACATGATGGATCCGGGCCTTAATTTATGCACGAGACAGAATTTTATCCCCGTCATACGAGACGCAAAGAACATATAGAAACAAGCACGTGGAATGATGACCTTGCATAAGCAGGGAAACAACGAGACTCGGTTTCAAAATTATGACAACAAAAGCCATCCTCTCGTGAACGCCTCCAATAATAATTTAAGGAGAGAACCCACAAAGGCTTATTTCGTGTAAACAAAAGAAAACAACCGATAACATCACAACATAAAAATAAAGGATGAAAAAAGTCACTACGGCCTAACAAAGTCATCCCAGTGTATCTAAAAACCCATGAAGAGACCACCACAGTATAATCTGCATCAATTAAATTGCGTAATCAGTCATATACCAGTAGGCTCAGCATATCGAATTAAAGACACAAGATCCCAAGCATGCAACTACTAATAAAATATATATGACTATAAGACTGTAAAATCAGGTTCTTTATATATGCTCTTACCTCATAAAACTATTTACAAAATCCCCAGATATTGCATTCCAAGAAGCCACGCCTCTATTCATGAAATAATATTGCTTCAGTCGAGCCTACATAGAATTTTTTTTTTCATATTCAAAGAGCGACCCCTTGTCCTAGATTCATTCTCTAACTCAAAAAATTGATATATTTCTAATTTATCAATACGGTTAAATATTTTAGGCACCTCATTTCAAATGAAGACATAAGTGCGCTCACCCTATCCAAATAATCGAGGTGTCTCAAGGAAGGTTAGGTTAGGTTTTGTTGTTCGTCTCTGTACTGCCTCCAGAATGCTTTTTTTTGTGCTCATCTAGCGACTGCCTGGTGGGGCATAAGCGCCGTAATCATGTCATAGCCTAATGCGAGGCTAGATTAAAAAAAAAAACGAACAAAAGACACCCGAATAAAACAAATTCAAAACAAACAAACAAAACCCAAGTGTAAAAACAAGAAGAACGCTCCAGTATCGGGGATGGCGGCCTCCACCTGACGCGGGAGCGTGCGACCAACCAGCACCAGATTCAAATAAAATGGAGGACCCCAGCCTCCTACAAGGGACAAGCCACAGCGACCCCGCTCCGGTACCGACCGGAGTTGTCAATGAGAGGGTATGAGGGTTGTTAGAATACAATACTACGCTCACCTCACCCCCCTAACGAGAACTGACCCCTGGTGCATTTGGGCTTGCCCACGATTGTCATTCTGATCTTTGTGCATTTCATTATCCGGTGATCGTTTATCTCGTCCACGATATGAATGATCGATGGCGCAACTTACTATGAAAACTAAATGAACCCAATTAACTTTAAAGTTTCTTTGGCTTTTTCTTAACATAAAGAATATCAACCACACAGATCTACAGGGTGATCCGAAAGTCTTGTCACCCCCTGTTTCTATTCCAGATGGCTGACACGAGGTCATACGATCGTGTGCATTCTGGCAAGAGGGTGGAGGATGTGCGATAGGACTTCACTGGATTGAAAATAAATACCCCAAAATCAGTACATGTGGTTGATATTATTATTTTGTTCTTATTACTTTTTGGTAGGGGATGACCGTACTTTTGGACCACCCTATATAGGTGACAGAAGGTAGTTTAGGTTACCTTAGATTTTGTGCAGTTTTGGGGTGTATATTGGTTGTATGCGATGCGTTCAGTTCAATCCTCCTGCCTATCCCTTTCCTAATTAAATTAATTCATATGTATGCCGCGAGTGTATGACTATGTATATTTTAATATGCTTTAACGCCTATTTAGCTGAGTAAGGGATGTATTCTCGGTGTATTTTTCTTGTCAACGTCTTAACGTGGACAGGAGTCAGTAGCTTTGATCTTCACTTTTTTTTTTAACCTGGGGCTGAATTTCATAACAATTTAATGACACGCACATATATCACTCATATATGTTGCATGTTTACATATGCAAATAAATGAGTAATTGAGGTAATAAAGAAAATTAGTTATTTTTTAATTTCATAAATATATATTTGGGAAGCGACGGGAATGACTCCACCAGGAAGTTTGGGGATAGTGATAAAGAGTGGTGAAGTTAAGAAGCGAAAAACGCTTCTTCTTTTTTCAGCGCCCATCTGGCGACTGCTACCAGGGCACTAATCGCCGTGCGAAAACACGTCCTTACTTCGAGCATGTCGTCTGGATTTTGGCGGTTGGTTGCACATTAAAGGGGCCCATGTGTGCGAGTTTACATGCGCGCGCATGAGGGTGGAAACGAACCTATCCTGGAAGAAGCGACTACAAAGGAGCTGTTAAAAAGAACTTGACCCATATACGCCCCCATCCTCAAATTGGTAAGCGGGTCAAATTCCGTTACCTCTGCTCACTAACGTCGGCGCTGAGATGCGGAAGAGAGTAAACAACGCTGTTTACAGGAGACGTTAACTTGTGAGTGGATCTCCCCTCCTCTCCACGGAACAAACATATCACAGCCGAATCTTCAGCATTTGTCGGTTATTTCACCAACGATGCCTTGTTTCTGACAAACAAATTTAATTGGCTTTAACGTGTTTGGCGCGAATTGAGTCACATAAGGACAAGCTCCAAATGGTTGATTTTTAATGTGTTGTGATTCGCGCTTAAGCGTTAAAATATCACGTTAAGTACCACATGCCAAACAGATAATTTACTCGAGGTTACTGTTAACTTGTCCTTAATTCGATGGGTCACCCTATAATATATTTAATCGAAAGACCTCAGTCATAGCATTTTTCATTCACAGGCTTCATTGTTGTTATTTATTACCCCCCCCCCCCCCTCAAATTCGAGCGATTTTTTATATATTCTTGTAATTATTATTAGTATTTGATTCAAACACCTCGAAGGCAACATTTGCAAAATGAATTAAACCCTTCGAAGGTAACATTTGACAAATGAATTGAAACTCCTCGAAGGCAAAATTTGCCAAATGAATTGAAACCCCTCGAAGGCAACAATTGTCAAATGAATTGAAACCCCTAGAAGGTCACATTTGAAAAATGAATTAAAACCCCTCGAAGGCAACATTTGCCAAATGAATTAAACCCCTCGAAGGCAACATTTGCCAAATGAATTGAAACTCCTCGAAGGCAAAATTTGCTAAATGAATTGAAACCCCTCGAAGGCAACAATTGCCAAATGAATTGAAACCCCTAGAAGGTCACATTTGAAAAATGAATTGAAACCCCTCGAAGGCAACATTTGCCAAATGAATTAAACCCCTCGAAGGCAACATTTGCCAAATGAATTGAAACTCCTCGAAGGCAAAATTTGCTAAATGAATTGAAACCCCTCGAAGGCAACAATTGCCAAATGAATTGAAACCCCTAGAAGGTCACATTTGAAAAATGAATTGAAACCCCTCGAAGGCAACATTTGCCAAATGAATTAAACCCCTCGAAGGCAACATTTGCCAAATGAATTGAAACTCCTCGAAGGCAAAATTTGCTAAATGAATTGAAACCCCTCGAAGGCAACAATTGCCAAATGAATTGAAACCCCTAGAAGGTCACATTTGAAAAATGAATTGAAACCCCTCGAAGGCAACATTTGCCAAATGAATTGAAACCCCTCGAATGCAACATTTGACAAATGAATTGAAACTCATCGAAGGCAAAATTTGCCAAATGAATTGAAACCCCTCGAAGGCAACATTTCTCAAATGAATTGAAACCCCTCGACGGCAACATTTAACAAATGAATTGAAACTCCTCGAAGGCAACATTTGCCAAATGAATTGAAACCCCCATAAGGCAAAATTTGTCAAATGAATTGAAACCCCCGGAAGGCAACATTTGTCAAATGAATTGAAACCCCTCGACGGCAACATTTGACAAATAAATTGAAACTCCTTGAAGGTAACATTTTCCAAATGAATTGAAACCCCTCGAAGGCAACATTTGACAAATGAATTGAAACTCCTCGACGGCAAAATTTGACAAATAAATTGAAACCCCTCGACGGCAACATTTGACAAATAAATTGAAACTCCTCGAAGTAACATTTGCCAAATGAATTGAAAACCCTCGAAGGTAACATTTTCCAAAATGAATTAAACCCCTCGAAGGCAACATTTCTTAAATGAATTGAAACCCCTCACGGCAACATTTAACAAATGAATTGAAACTCCTTGAAGGTAACATTTCCCAAATGAATTGAAACCCCTCGAAGGCAACATTTGACAAATGAATTAAAACCCCTCGACGGCAACATTTGACAAATAAATTGAAACCCCTCGACGGTAACATTTGACAAATAAATTGAAACACCCTCGAAGGTAGCATTTGCCAAATGAATTGAAACTCCTCGAAGGTAACATTTTCCCAAATGAATTATACCCCTCGAAGGCAACATTTCTCAAGTGAATTGAAACCCCTAGACGGCAACATTTGACAAATGAATTGAAATACCTCGAAGGCAACATTTGACAAATAAATTGAAACTCCTCGAAGGTCACATTTGCCAAATTAATTGAAACCCCTCGAAGGTAACATTTTCCCAAATGAATTAAACCCCTCGAAAGCAACATTTCTCAAATGAATTGAAACCCCTCGACGGCAACATTTGACAAATGAATTGAAACACCTCGAAGGCAACACTTGCCAAATGAAGACATTTATGAGTCTTCTCAACTATTTTTATTTTTAGGTGTTTGTATTTCAAGGGTTAATTGCATAGTTTAGTAAAGGTGACAATAATTCACTGTCTTAAATAAACCTAACCTGTCCTAAGATTTCTAGCATGACGATGGGTGAAACTATTTGAAACTATCTGTCTACCATTTATGGCCAAATGTGATCAAAATGTTAATGTAGTTTACATGTAAACTACATAAAACCTTTGCTAAACATTATCTACCAGTTAGCCACCATAATATTTTTTTATTATTTTGAGAGCCCATCTGGTGACTGCCTACTCGGGCAAAAGTCGCCGTACTCATGATAAAGCCTGCTAGTAGGCTAGATTAAAAAACATGTAAATAACAAAGATAAAATAAAGAGAAAGACTAAGCACAGGCTAAAAAGGCAAACCAAAAACAACAAGTAAAGTAGACGAGGCCAGCCTCCTCCAAAAAGTCGTATAGTCCACAAGTCAGTGTGCACGAACCCGTCCCGAGTACAAGGGACAAGCGGTAGCGACCCTCAACGTGCGCGGAGATCACCCAGACTGGAACATTGAAGAATGTGACGAACAGTCTGGAGGACAACGCAGTCTTCACAGTATGGCGCAGGCGAGCGCTCCATCAAACGGAGGTACATATCGCGAGTGTGTCCGATTCGGAGACACCAGAAAGCGACCTGAAGCCGCCGTGGCATTAGGGGGTAGGTCCATGGTAGCCACCACAATAGTGCGTTCACGGCATTAACTAGTAGAAACAAGAGAGCAGCACAAAAATATGTTGTGTGAGTTTAATAACGAATCCATTTCTGTACACACGGTGGAGATGTTTTTGTTTTTTTACAGCACCAATCTGGCGACTGCTAACAAGGGCAGAAGTGACTTGCGAAGATATGACCAGAATAATTAAGAAGGGAGTAAAAGATTTCCAAGTAAAAATGACCCATCTCTGACAGAAAGGTCGGACAACATTGATGATGAGGGTTGATGATTACGCTCGAGGCTAACACAAGTGACATAACTGTTTTAGCAGAACCAGATACTCATGTCAAGGGTTTGATGCATTTTTAAGAAATTGCTGGTATTTGTCGACGAAATTAAGTTACCTTATTAATTAGGCTATATTTAAAACCAACACAAAAAGCAAAAACACAACTCCACAAAAAAACCCAGAAAAGTCGCGGGTCATATCACGGTACTTTAGGTTCCCTTCGGTCATGTAGCAGGAGGCTGACCTCATACCCAACATGAAACATTTCCAGTAATCACTTCTTGTAAATGAGCCCAGCACAAGACAATCTTGATATCCTTCCAGCTGTGGCGTCATGAATACTACTGGTGTGGAGATTCAAATGCCTCGCGGGCACTGTCGCGCTCTGAGGTGCTTTGTATCATAATAATTCGGTCTCCGCACCATACACACTACGTAATTTACCGTGTCGAGCGGTTTATTGTAAGGAGCCCCGTCGACTTCAAACAAGGGGGAGACATGAAAGATCTCTGGGCAATGGCACGGCTCCAGCTTGAAACGGCACTGTAGAAGTTTGGGAACAAAGGGGTGTCGACAAATGTCCAGACATGCTACTCTCCAGGGTGACCTCTTGGGCAGAATCAGAGCGTCTGGGGCCTGAGAGCTACAAGAGATATCGAAGGAGTTACCTTGTACTAAACTCGAAAGAGTAGGGTATGATTGGCATCTCAAGAGGGGATGGTCAGTCAAGATTTGCCGCGGCTAAGATGAGAGCCGTTGGCGAGTGAGGGAGACGCCGGGTTCGCGACCACAATATACTGTGTACGGCGCAAAGCGAGCGGGATCTCAAATGCATCAACATTTGAGATGGAGTGTGTGCGAAAGGCACCGGTCGTCTAAAGTAGAACTATGAGATGGATCTAGTCCATCTTCCGCAAATCATGCTCGGTTGCGGATGCGTTAGAATCGGCCAAATAGTTACGATGCTATTACAAAAACAAAAGGAAAAGCAAAACGGGGACCGTCCGACCGACCGACATAGTGAGAAGTAGAGTCGCCCGCGACTATAAAGTGCGTCCATATAACGAAAAGAGGAAGTTGGTGGCGGTAGAGCCGCATTCAGCCTCTTCCGTCTCGCGTTTTTAGAGTTTACGGAGCTCCAACTTTTGGCACGTTAATGTGTAGTTTTCGCACCTGTGCAGGGCACACGCAGACAAGAAGTTACCCAGTGGACGGTCCCTCACTAAGAGCTGCAACTCCCAAGTTGCACCGATCGTCAACAAGATTGGCCATGATATGAATATGTCATCTCACAGACCCAGAGACGGGACTAGAGACTTTTATTTGGCCTGGCAGCCCAAAAGATCCAAAGCTCGCCCGTATAAATAGTACCACTTATGCATCCGAGAACGGCAACAGGGAAGTGATCAGCACATTAGGCGCAGCAAAGCGAGTTATTCGGAGTAAAACTGATATTCCCATGAATCGCGCCCTAACGCCCAGGACTCTTAATGACTCTCTTTTTAACCTGTCGGTGTAAAATGGTGTTGTTTATAGAGGTTTAAAAGCTACTTCAGAAAGCGATCAGGGGGTTGGTCAGGTTCTTAAAACTAGAGGAAAAAAGAAAACAAAGTACATCCATAGATGGAAAAAGGGGAATGCACAAAACTTCCCCAGGTCTTGTCAACCCACTGAGCTTGGCGCTGCTGCGAGTACCAGCTGTAGTAGAATACATAAGGTATCTTCCTGCAGGGAAGGTGATCCTAGTGATACGACTATATGGGAGGGGAAGATTATTGTGGCTTTTGTATATATTGAAACTTAAATTTTATTATATATTTTAGTTGCATGATTAAGACCTTGACAAGCAGTTTACTGAGAATTGTTAGAGGATGTGTACAGTGGCTGATTGATGACTCGGATGACCCTTGCAGACTTCCATCATCTGCAAAATTATGTTGTCTTTCATATACGTTTCCCAATCTACACTAATATTGTAGGGGCACCAACGCCAGAAATGTGTATGAAGTGAAAATATGTATTTTAGAGGAACATAAAGCGGTAATATTTTTACTCCACTTATGCAATATAATTGATAGGCTGTACTTAAATAATTAATATCAGCTGGCTATTTTGACGCCCCCAAAACGAGTTATACTTGGTTTTATAATGGATTAGGCGTTTTAATCCAGTGGAAAACTTGCATGTTGCATTACAACTTAAAAAAAAGAAGAACGCATCTCCACAATGCTTTCTAAAGGTATTTGTCAAAGTAGTGAAAATATGTAGTAAGTACATGGTCCGAGTTGCAAACAGATGGCTACATAAAACTCAAAAAACAAGCATATACAATGTGTCCAGCATATACAAGCCCCGAAATTAGTATAGCTAAACCAAATCAAATAGCAAACCAGATAAATCATTACACCTTTCAGAGATTTAGACCAACATGGAATTGTAGAGTTGGTAAATGCTAGAAAGAGCGGTTTTCATCTGTGAGTGATGCCTGAAGATCCTAAGAATATCTCTTGACAAGTTCATTCGGCGAGCGTTAACCTTTGGCAAAAAGAATCGAACTCAAAATAAAGATAAATGGCAAAAGAAAAATGCTACTTTTCAAACGTAAGAATTTTATTTGCGAAACGAAAAATTAAGCTTGTTATTTATAAAAATTCGACGGGTGAAAAATTGGTAGATTTGGTTTTGTTGTTAAGCCAGTAACCGCAAGTGTGGAGGTAGGTGGGGGCACAGAGGGAATTTTCCATCTGAGGAAAGAAATTAATGGAAGAATCGAAGGAATTTTATCGATAATGGGGATTGGGACAAGAAATTTGCGACAAAGGTAGAAGAGTGAGAATGACTGAATGGAAAAAGAAATGTATATGAACCGTCTTGACGAAAAGATGGCGGCTGTATATATGTCATAAATCATACACAAGCGAAATTGTGGATCTTAAACGTCGGATTTACCAGCATAAATACGATGCTACGACGAGCTCACATTCGACCAAGGGACTTCCAATTCACTTGAATCAGATTAAGAGAAAAAAAATATCGAGACTGACATTAAGATGAAATTCTTTGTCCTTTTTTTGCTCACCTGTGTACCTGGTTAATCTAGGGGAAAGCGAGACTGGGAATTACGAGGGATATTATTCGTAAACTGTGTGTTTGTTTTTATTTTATTTCGCCTAAAATTCTTTCTAGTCTTTTTAATTCCCAAACTGACATCATCAATTTGCGAAAGCCTTCCGCTAACAGAAAGCCTCAATTGGCGCACACCTTTCACGTTAATTCGTTTTATCAGAAAATACCCTCCTTTTCAACCCCCCCCCCCCCCATCCACGTCATGGCTGTTTTGCTGGAGATGCAATTAAATGTATTTCAGATATATATACACAGAATTGGTCCCATGAAGGAAATATATATTTGGATTGTACCTTCCGTCCACCCTGTACATTTTGGCACGCTAATAACTGCAATGATTGTGAATTTCAATGCATCTACCGACACATTTCGGTTTTACACCCCCTTGTTGCGCGATCGGACCGGTCGCGCTATTCCGGTGGGGCGGATTCTAAAGCGCTTTTCTATACCCGTTAATTTTCGCTGTGTCAAGAAAGAAATCCTTTTAAGAATTAGTTATTGGAGCTCATCTATGCGGGTTCTTGTGCGGCGAAAGCTCAAGGAGGATTTTCAGCCAGTGTGAAAAATCGTTCCTAAAGAAAGCAGGGAAGTTAGTTGTTCTCCTCGAATTTAAAGCGAAAACAAACGAGAGAATCTCCCGCAGAAAATTTGTAAGGGGAGAAAGTGGTAAATATGAAAATATGCGAAAGATATATAGTCACAGATCCTCAACCAGGCATTGGGGCGGGGGTTGAGGCCGGAAGGGCAAACAACCCTCCATATCTTTTGCAGGTGGATAAAAGATGGATAAGGAAAAGATGAGAAAAGGGTAGAAAACCTACCACCCAAACCGAAGCCAAGATGGAGGGAAGTTTGAACTAGACGCCCCCCTTCCTTCTCGGCCTGGACCAGGGATGATGAACCAAAGCTGGTCGGTGACTAGCCTACGAAATTAGCCGTATGACAAGAAAGTAGGTGCACTGATTTTGGTAAACATAGTAGCAAAATGGGGGTCAAACTGAAATTCTATAAGTATTAAAGCCCAGTTAGTCTCAATCTAGTTTAATACTAAGGGGCACTGGGGCAGGGAAGGGTGCGTGGGTCCCCCAAGGTACAACAGTCTGTACGAAAGGGTACTTAAACTCCAAATGTGGATAAGGGCGCAACCAATCAAAGAGAGAGGGAACAAACAGTAAATCTGGTTTCTGAATGTCACCCAGGAGATAATCCTCCCTTGAAGCTCCCAAAGCAAACCTGACAATTAGATATCTGCAGAGTGGATTTAAGCCATCAATAAGCCGGACCAATGCTCGCAATTGACTAAAAAATACACCGCAGAGAGCAATTAATTTGCATTCAAGTATTGGCCACATGCGCATAAGAAGCGAAGCGATGACTGGAGACAATCAAAGTTACTATACTATGTCCATTGCTCAGCCCCATGGTTTCACCGCCTCGTTTGTCCGATCATTTTTGAAAAGAAGCAACGAGTATATACATACAATAACGTTCAGACTCTCTTTACAATTGAATGATAATAAATTGCATCCCTACCCACCTCCCGCGATCACAACAAATGTAACTTTGACGCGATTCGGATAGATATAATATGTTTAATTTTAAGTCGGTTAAGAAAGATGTGTTATAGAAAACTTTATCAAAACACTACATGTGGAGGAGACCGGGAGGGCGCGAAATGCCCAAGAACCTAATATACCCACGTACCACAATAAACCAGGTCAGCTTACGGGCCCAAAGTAATAGCCGCTAAACTTGGATCAAAACTGGCTTAGATAAAAACTTAGACGAGTCTTAAAACAAACACACTCCAAAGCACAAAACCATCTGGGATGAAGAGACGAGCATCAACACCACTAACGAAGCAATACTGAATAAACAATGTAAAGGAAAGTAAAATTTTAGACTATATTCACCGGAATGGCAACCTTTGATACTATACCAAAACACTACTAATCTTGAAAGATGGCAAAATTCGTACATCTACAATCGCTTCGCAATAAGGCGCGTTAGACTCAAAATACACTCGAGATATTTTTAGCTTTTATAAAGGCGCAAAAATATGCGATAAAACCAGTTCCTTTTCTGTTCTCGGTGATATCATACCAGAATTTAAGCTTGGATCACAAATTGATTCTGAGGCTACGAAAAAGCGACTGGTTAGCAGACACAAACTCGGCCTAAGTCAATTTTGAAAATACAAAGCCTAGAAAAAATTTGCCTGGTATTTCAAGACCACAGAGAGGCAACTCTTAGGGTAACTTCAAAGTTTTCAGTGCCGGATTTACTTACCTTTATTCATTCATGATTACTTTCTGTTATTTGAGTTGCTCCGGTCTAGAACTCAGTCTATCTCCAGGCTTTGTTTTAGTTGGTGAACTGTGTCTAGTTATTAGTGGTTCAGGAGCAGATGCCTGTATTGGTCAGACCGGTGCAGTATTTGTATGCGTTTAGTTTTCGGTGGTTACTGCACAGGTACCTTGTGACCGTTTTGTGACGAAGGAGGAATGCTTCTTCGACGTCGATTTTCGGTGGGAATGGTGTTGAGAAGGTTCTAGAGATTGGATGTTATGTTGTGTTATGTATATGTGGATTGTTTTGCACTCTCCCTCTATGCACTGCTTTAGCTGTCCGAACTCGGTACTTTTACGGTGACTTTGCTCTCTGCAGTAACTTATTCCTCAGCGGTTGTAATACGTCATCCAGATCACAGAAATTAGATAGGATATTTTCAATGTAGTCTATTTTGACCATATTAACCAACTCTGTTCTCTCTTATGTCCTTCCCATCAGTGTTAAAAAATTAAAAATGCTCTCATTGGATATACTACTTTCTTTTCTCAAGATTTATAGAACACTCAAACTATAATTCAAAGTTCCCGCGGGTTTACGAAACGAGCGCGTAATTGATCGACAATCTGTCGACGACAGACCCAATATGCAGACACGACCTCAAAGAATACTTTTTTAGTCGCGTGCGAGTCTAGTCGGTCGGTCTGTCCCCTGTTTTGCTTCTTTTTTTGTAATAATGTCATAAGTATTCGTCCGATTCTAACGAAATTTGAAACCCTTATGTTGTTTTACATTCTCTTTCGAATGATATAATTGCCAAAGTCCTCCCAAGGTTAGCCCGGGAATTATTTTGTTTGGGCAATAACATCATAACGATTCTGCGTATACTCTGCTAGACTAGACTAGGCTATATGCTATAATCTGCTAGGAAAGCCTAGAATATACTATACTATGCTATACTCTGCTAAACAAGTCTAAAAATAAGCTATACTATGCTAAAATATAATGTACGAGGGGAAGATATACTATGGTAATTTAGGCTATAAAATGCTGTGCTAGGATAGCATATATTATGTTAGGCTAGCCAATACTAAGCTATGATTGACTAGGGTATAATAGGATAGTATAGGCTATACCTCTCTAGGAAAGTTAATACTATGGTAGGTTATACTATGCTAGGTTATGCTAAGCTAAGCTATACTAAGCTAGATATGGTTATACTATGCTAGGATAGGCTAAAGTATTATAGGCTAGGGAGGGCTATGCTCTGCTATATTGGGCTAGGTAATACTATGTTAGGCTACGATAGGCTAGTTAACCAAGGCTATAATAGGCTAAGCTTTGCAAGGTTATTCTAGTCTAGGGTATGGTATGCTATACTAGTCTAGGATATACTAGGCTAGGAAATAATATGATTCGCTTGGCTATATTATGTTAGTTTTGGTTCTGGTAGGATAGGCTATAATATGATTCGCTTGGCTATATTATGTTAGGTATGGTCATAAATCAGAATAACATCATAACTATTCGGCGGATACTCTACTAGACTAGACTAGGATATAATATGCTATAATCTGCTAGGCAAGCCTAGAATAGGCTATACTATGCAGTAAGTTTTTCAGTAAATAAAATTCCCATTCCTGTGGAGTTAAAAAAAGTATATGGGAAGGGAAGATGGTTGTGGCTTTTGAGTTTTGCTTTGAAAAGTATAAACGCTATCCTAACAACCAGCATCACGTTTCTAGGTTCAGTAATTTAGAAAAGCGAGGATATTCCATTTTCGAATTTAATCTTCGCCAAACTCCAATAAAAAAAAAACGATTCGCTAAAGCTTTTTATTATACGGTTATAGAATCTGCATCAGGTCTACCAACCGTGAATTCCTTCAGCCTAATTTCCGCATGGTACACTTATGCTAGACAGCCAAGTTAGACTAAAATGTAGGCACGTGTCAGATTGAATGATTTGCAACTGACGAGGCGGCTTCCCGCAGGACTTGAATGGTTTTCTTCAAGCCAGCGAAGAAAACCATTAATTTCCCCCAATGAATCACTTTTTTAATAATTAATAAGCCAAATACTTTTCCCCCCTTTCCATAGCGCCGACAGGGGCAGGAGGCAGTACTCGACTCCCATTTAGGGATTGTGCGCATTCCCTCAGGTCACACAAATTAACGCGCATGTCAGATAAACAAGGCAGAAGGCATCCGAGCCATCTCGCACACGAGTTTAGCTGTCAAGGGTGGATATAATTAACAAAATATATTTCCTAGCCAACGCTTCTTTCATGCACGCTTCGTCGCTTCAAAGAATCAAACGACATTCGCATCCAGCGTTCACTATACTGCGGCAGTTAGATCTCCTGAGCAGAGCCACTAATCACTCGCTACTGATAGAATCAAAGAAGCTCAAGGGTAAATGAGCCCCTGGTGCAACACCGATGAACAATGGGTGGCACGTGAAAAGGGATAACCAATCACAGCATTTGCAATCGTATCGTCCAATCCCCTCCCAAAGATTGGTAGGGCCACACTGAAAAAAGTGATTAACATGGCATTCAGTCGGGAGATCTATACCCTTAATGAATAATACGACTAAATAGAATTTATCGGTACTGAGGGCAATAGCTGAGATAAGGACGGTGATTTTAATACGATTTGGGGGAATGGGAAAAAAGGCAAACCGATACTAACTCATTCCCCTTTTGTTCCAAGTTCGCCATGTGGCATTTTTGTCATTATATATAGATATAGATAAAGATAAATTAGATAGATATACTAATGGTAGATATTTTATTACCGATCCGACTCAATTAAGATGCCTTTATTTCTCAGTGGGGACCTAGTGACTAAAGTGGGATCCGAACCACAGCAATGTACAGCGAATGGTAGCAACCTGGAAGGCGGCCGGAATCGAGACCTCATTTGTGACTGAGTGTAAACTTACTCGGACTAAAAACAGAGTAGATATTATAACTCTCTGGGAAATCCTGAAAAAAATAAAACAATGGTTGCTTAGATTTTATGGACCAAAGGACAACTTTTCCTCCCTATTTATCCTACGTGGACACAAAAGGAATCACGCTATAACTTTCTGGAGTGCCAAGATTGATCTGGGTCTCCCTGAACTAATGGAACTCGTTTCATTTCAATCGAAGTAGGTCGAACATTTAATACATCTGAACACTAAATACTTATTATGCATTCAACAAGAGAAGAACAAACAATTTATTCCGTATTTTATTATTATTTGTATTAATTGAAACATCTTTCTTTCAATCGTGGACCGGATGAAGTTCACATAAGGATCGAAATGACAATCGCTAGCAAGCCCCCGGGCATCAAGGAGACGGTCTCTAATGGCGGTGGGATGATGCAAGTACATACTAACCAGAGAGCAGGGAACCTTCCTTCATATCCAAAGGAGAGAACCACTCGTTCCCCGTCAGGTGGTTGTGGAAATGAAGAACTTTTCGGGAGGATCGGAAGAGTGATGCAAAGAGAAGAGGGTGGAAGAGAAAAGTGTTGTGATTGGCTGTGCGTGCGGATCGAGCTACCTATATCCAAGCGGCTAGCTCTCTCACTGGATAAGAACCCGATACCTAGGAGTTGGAAATCCAACGCTTTATCCAATACGTTAGCGATTGGCGTAGATTACTGTATATTCGAGAAAAAAATTAAGCTCATATTGGGGGGCGGGGGATAATTTCAGGCAATTTCGGCGGCCGTAACCTACATGGTAGTAGACCTTCATTCTGGCGGTACTGTTAGCTAACCTAACGGTGCCGTTAATCTACTTTAGCTTGCCCTTACAAGCTGGTTAATTATCGACACTCATATGCTAAATAAATGTGTCTAGGATTGTCCCAAATACTGAAATTGTGAAGGTTTCTGAGAAAAATAAGAAGTATTTTTACTCCCCCAAATCAGGAGTCGCAGGATACAAGTAGGCTTATCCACGAGTAAAGATGATAGGTACCACGAACTAAAGGGTACAACACAGTGAAACATTCGTATTATGTAACTAATTAGAATTAACCTGTGGGAATATTAGATTTGACTTAGATTTGACAGTTAATTGTACGTAATTTGGGTGCGCGGAGCACGAATATTTACTCCGCTTTGCTCTATCAGGTCCTAATTTTGTTCAACAGACTTCCTCTCTCATCATATTCATAAAAAGGATATTTTCTCAATACTTGCTAAGTCTTTTTGCAGTTGCACATTATAATATTGATTATCTATTGGTGCCTATTTAAACTAATGTTTGTTTTTATATTTCATATTTTGAAAATAAGGAATTGAAATACCTTTAAAAATTGACAATGCAATAAAGTAATATGTCATCAAGCACTAGAAAGTTCATATGCAAGAACTCTCCTAATTCATTTTGCTACATATGTATGTGGAAATTTTACACTTCCACATCAACGAGGAAATATAACGGACTTATCTTATTTTAGCATAAAATTGGGGGATCAAGATAAATCATGGGTTCCACATAAAGCCTGCACTGTATGCATTGAAAGACTGCGACATTGGACGAATCGTTCGGAGTCAAAAATACCTTTTAGAGTTCTGATGGTAAGTTTATGATTTCATAAAACTACGTAACTTAGTCCTTTGTGTACTGTAAATTACCTAAGTGTAAATGTAACTTAGGTACATAAACAACTTTCCATAAAATTCGCATTTGTTAAAACTTCACAATTTCTTTCCACTTCAAGTGTGGCGAGAGCATAATAACGGATTGCTACTTCTGCTTTGTCAAGACTTCGGACTTCACTAAGAAAAAGTGAGTGAGAGTGATATTTAAAGAGAAATTGGTGTGGGGATAGTTAAAAGAAAACTAGATAGAATTATGTGTAATTAAGAAAGAAAGAAATATGTGCCAGGTCGACTGGCAAACTCAGTTATAATTCTTTATGATATGTTTTGTGTTAAAACGCTTTAGCGTTGAAGCCTTTGTTTTCTTAAATAAAACAGGTTATTTTTGGATAACTTGTTAATGCACTTATTCTTGTTTGGATTCTTTCTTTACATTTTAATGCTTTAATAAATTTTAATTAATGTGTCTACTTCGGATCTTTTTTTATATTAATTTATTTCATTTTCTCCACTTTGGATTTTTTATTATATTGTAGTTTTATTTTAATCTGTCCACTTCAGATCTTTTTTTAATTATTATTATTTAGTTTTCTCCAATTCGGATCTTTTATTATGTTGTAGTTGTTCTATTTTAATATGTACACTTCGGATCTTTTTCTTAAGTTATACATGCCTTTTTTCGTTTTTAGGTATATATCGGTATAATTTCTGTTTGCGTCTTCAGATGGCTGCTTTCAAACGCTTGTTTGAAGTATATATCAGCGTAGTCTTCATTCGATAGTCTCAATTGATTTGTTATTTCTTCCGGCATATTTTGGTATTTTTTTTCCCCAAATAGCGATTGCTCGCCTGTGAAGAGTCACGTTGATTGGATCTTATTTCATTTATTGCATGTAGCAATGTCGAGGGAAGACGGTCCCAAAGAGTCACGTTTGAGATAAACCTCAGTGCCATGTTTTTGTACTCTCTTTAGCGCTGTATATTGATTAAAGTGTCCGTGGGACTGACGGGTTACAGCAGCAGTGGTTTCACGAGGAGTAGGTATAATGTTCTCTTATTGGACGGTGGCAGTAGTCCAAAACGGAATATAGATCAGAGCGTAGTTCTGGCTACAGCGATCTTCCCTTTGAGGTGTAGTGTATATCCTCTAGTTGTCATCTTTAAGCCGAGTACTTTGCCCTGTGTAGAGTAATGGTAATGTTCACACTCCACCACTACTTCCACTGTTCGATTGAGTCCCATCGGAATTATCTTAATCTTGTCGATGTTTGTCTTTATTTTGTTTTGTTTCTAGTAGGTGTTTATATTTGCAATTTTTCCTCCTATTTTGGTGGTTATATCTTTCAGGTTACGGTAGTCGCTCGTCACATTATGGGTGATGTCATCAACCAGTGTTATATATTGAGCAAAATCGTAGTTACGGTGACGGAGGTCGCTGGCATATATTGCATACAATGTGGGGCTCAAACATCCCCCCTGTGGCACCCCTGCTTCCAGGTCGAAGAATTCCCTTCGATACCGTTTATGCTAATCATGGCCTTTCTATTTTCAAGGTAATTGCATAAAATCCTCTTCATGCCATCCTCCATGCCTAGGGGGTAGATCTTTCTTTTCAAGCCTGGTACCAAGACCTTGCCAAATGCCGAGGCTACGTCTCTTAACACTATGTCTACTATATTGCCTTTGGCCTTAGCAATAGCAATCTTCTCAGTTATGAGGGCCATGATGATGGTGCACTCAATTTTGAAGATGGTTGTATAGTGGTAGATAATAGTGGGTGAAAATTAAAAGAGGGAGGAATATTTTGCCCTAGTAAGGAGGGCATCACTTTACGTTTATTTTTTTATTTTCCTTTTTGTGTTTGTCTTTGATAAGTTGTTTTTCCATGTTTGTGTTTCCTTATGTGCTCTTAGCGTGTTCTTCTAAGTGTTTAAATTTCGATGTACTTATTTTTGGCCAAATATTTTAGCTTTTGGCTCAGCAATTTACCTCGTGTTGGTTGTTGTTTTAGTGTCCTGTTGCTTATTTTCTTCTTAATTGTTTCGAGTCGTACTGTAAATGAATTTAGTGTTCAGTGTTTCTGTTATGTGTATATTGGTGCTATGTTATCAATGAAGCATAGTTTAGTGCTCTGGAAGTGGTTACGACGGGATAATTTCTCTTGTAACCTTGCAGGTATGCTTAGTCTGCCACCTTTACGCTGTATTTCCGGAATGACAACGTTGGTCATGGTGGACCAGACCTTACTTCCCAGTTTTGGGGTGAAGATATTAATAGGGTCTAGTCTCTTCCGACTATGAAGATCCCTTTGCCGATGGTAGTCACGCCTTCTGGCTTTGTTGCTTATTAGGGATGCGGAGTTCTGGCCGCTTGAGTCACTACTGCGGGGAAGATAAGCTTAGCCCGGACGTACATCAGGTATACTTTCCTAATGTTGGTCGAGCTAAGATCTCTAAACCTGAATAGCTTGGAGATTTCTCTTTTTGCCAGGTTCAGCCTCTCCGAGTAGTATATCGAGTATCCGTGGTGGGAGATCTTTAGGCCTAGGACAATGTCTTCAATAATGATGGGCCACGTCGACCTGCAGCTCAGTGGGACGATTTTGAACTTGTCCCTGTTTGTTCTAATCTTCCATCGTTTCTTGTATCTGATGTTGTTGATTTCCGCTATTGTGCGCGTTGTCTGTGCCCTTGCTTTCCTCTCCGGGCACGAGATGATCTAAGTGATGTCATCTGCGAATTGCAGATACATCGTGTCTCTGTGCAACGGAGTTGGGAGGTCGATGGTAAAGACCAAGTAGAGCAATGGGTTTAGGCAGTTTCTGTCAGGAACACCCGCCTTGAGTTCGAACTCAGGTTTCTTGTATCCTTCAATTCAAGAGACATACCCTTCTGTCCATGACAAAGTCACAAAGGATCCTTTCCAGGATTGGGTCTAGCTGGAGATTCAGGATCTTGTATTGAAGTCCTTCCAGTCAGACTTTATCCAAGGCCTTTTGCACTTCCCTCATCACAATGTCTACATAGCACCCATTCGCTTGGCAATAAGGTACTTTCACTATTAGGAGCGCCAGGGCTGTTTCGGTACCCCTTTTTGAATGGAACCCGTGTTGTTGGGGGATATGCACTCCTAACTCGCTCAATTAGCTATAATCTTTTCGAATATCTTGCCATGCATCTCCAGAAGGAAGATCGGGCGATAGTTAGCCACCTGGTCAGGGGGTTTGTTTCCTTTCCGGATGATGATTTTTACCATCTTGTATCCGTCAGGAAAGTAGCCTACATTCAGAGCGGCATTCATGGTATTCACCAATCCCTGAATAATTTGACTCGGGGCATTCACGATGTTTTTTTCGTGATACCAGACCGGCCTGGGGCCCTGTCTCTTCAAAGGTGATTGGGCACCCGTGGTTAACCATCTCCCTTTCCTGAGATATTTTCGGGTGGGGATGGGTTATATGTATCACCGTGATTAAGTCATCGAGCAGATGGTTTTCGAAGTCCTGGTTGAAGTCGTCTTTATAGCGAAAATCTTTTTCCAGGGAGTTTTGAATCAAACTTCGAGAGATTCTGGTTTTGATGCTATTCCCAAAACTTACTGGATTGCCTTCTCTATCCAGCCTATTAATGATCCCATTCCAGATTTCTTTCATTTTCTCTGTGATTGTGTTTTAACTCTTCGCTTAGTTGTCGCATTCTGGCTGTTCTTTCCCGATTTGGGCCTGCCCTGCCGATTTCCTAATAGATTTCTCTTATGTTTCCGGGCGATTTCCCTCATCTCGTTCGTCCACCTATGTTCTGGGGCATTTTATGAGATCCTGGGGGCGCACCTCTCGTCAGCTTGAATGAGGAGATTAGTGATGGTGTTTATCTCCTCATCTATCTCTTCGAGATTGTCGTCTCCCAGGTCAGCTGGTTAGTATTCACTGAGTATCTCTCTGTATAGCTCCCAGTTAGCTTCCGCATAACTTTTTCTTAAGTGGGACGGGCTTGAGTATTGGAGCAAGCGAGATTGTGGTAATTATTGGGAAGTGGTCGCTCGGTACAAGTATGCCCGGTTTAGTTGCCGAACGATGTGTTAGGAAGGTCGGGAAATCCGGCTCGACTCTCTGGAGTCTGTCCCTTTCAAGTAGTTCCAGATTCCTTCCCCCTTGGTCGGTGCGACCGTAACCAGACGCTCTGCCTCTGGCGTTTTAGGTCCCCACCCAGCAATGTCATTTCCCCGCGCCCGAAGATGTTATAGAAGTTGGGAATCAGCAGGTAGTTTCGTCGGGGCGGCTGATAGACAGCTGTCACGGTTAGGCTTCCTATCAGAGTTGGGATTTCGACAGCTCCGAATGATTCTTCTAAGTCTGGTAGGGTCTTGTATGTGATGATTTTTCGAATCACAATGGCTGCGCCGTCGTATCGATCCTGTGTATGTTTTTTTGTGATCACAGTGTAGTTTGGTATTTTTATTGTGTTAGTTTGTGTTTACACCGTGTTGGGAAATGAGGATCAGGTCAGAATATATTTCCGTAGAGAATGGATTTTCCTTCCCATCCGGTTAAGTTTAGTGACAGTATTTTTATTGTGTTGTTTGTGTTCTCCATGTTTTTATGGTTTGCTGTATTGTAGTTTATGTGAGTGTGTCTATTCCTCTTTTACTTTTAATGGTGTTTTTTTTATATCTTAGTACTCTGCTTCACTTATGGTGAGGCAGGAGTCCCTATACAGTTTTATTTTTGCTGCCATGAGCGCCTCGTCTATTATAGCTTCTTGTGTCGGCGCATCGTAAGTCCATTTTACTTGTCCTGTCTTTACTCCTTCAACAACCTCCCTAATGCTGAGGTTGGCTAGGAATAAGGTCAGATTAGTTCTGTAGAACTGCATTCTGAGTTCTTTTCCATCATATTTGATGCAGGACGTCCCCCGATAGGGGGTTGCTTTATTCTCTTGGCAGTTTTTCCTCCTTCATCTCCCGGTTTCTTCTGGCCTCTATTCTGGGGTCCATATTTGTAGTCTTTAGTGAGGCTTGTTATGTTTCCTTCGATTCTTTCTCTTCCGCTCTTTCTTCATCTGCTGGGAACGGCGTCGCTGGGGCTTCTTCCTCGGGATGGTATTGTAGTTGCAGGACGTCCCCCGATGGAGGGTTGTCCGTGAACCACATTTCCTCAAGACTATTCTTCTTGAGCATGGTGTTAAGCTCAGAAGCGAAGCAGCCCGGGTTGGTAAGGTTCCTCACGTGAGCGTATAGAATGCACGTGATGATTTTTTTTTAACTCTCATTACCAATCTTCAGATATGTTTTTTGAGTAGCAGAATCGATGGACCTTGCGGGGTTGACTTTTCTGCTTGGGCGTAGGAGATATTAGCCCTCCTAATTCCCTCCGCCTTTTTCTCCTTTGCTTTCTATTTTACCTTAAGCATGACATCGCCATTGCCTCACGCTTTTGCCGACAGTTTATGCATTTTTCTTCAGTTGCCGGGCATTCCCGACAGCCATGCATTTTTCTTCAGTTGCCGGGCATTCCCGACAGCCATGCCCTTTTCCACTGCATCTAGAGCAGGTCAGTTACTGATCCCTGCACTATTTTGTTGATGCTCAAATTTGAAGCACCTGAAGCATATTTGGACTGGGATAAACTCCTCCCGCTCAATTTGATCTCGACTTATTTTGGTGTCGAAAAGCAGTAGACCACTCTCCTTGGCCTTAGCTGCCATCGTGTGTCAGCAAAGATAATCTTAATACATAGTTGTATTCAGTGCCGTCTCTTGTTTTTAAATTTCACTACTTCTGCTACCTTTGCCCATTGCTGATTCCTTTCAATCTCGGCTCTTATTTATTCCTTTGTGCGGTGACTCACCCACGGATCCAGTCTTCGGCATATCACACTTCTGTAAGCTTGGATCTGGGGAGGGGTACTGGGCTGGAGCTTGATTTATCTTAGGATCTTTATCCTTGCCTACTTTGTGAGAGTTTCGACGGCCTGCTCCTCGCACATATAGCGACATATCCTGTCGGCGAGTAAATCAGCTGGAGGATTGCCACATTTAGCTTACCGAATGAGGTTTCATAAGCCTTCCCTTTATCCGGTTTTTCCATGCCACTTAGGGTTCTCAGCGAGACCCTTGCGGCACTGGAGTTCGTCCTTTTGGTGAGCGTGCAACCCCTTGAAGAGGGGAGTGCACTGGTCTTTTCGCGCGACTTTATATGTGATTCACAGGTTGGTCTGTTTTAATTTTTATTGTATTTTTCTTATGGTATTAATATCATTTGCCTTGGGGAGAAGAAAGCCCCCTTCGCTTGCCCGCCGATCGATGGATTAAGGATTTTCCTTTTTATGTGAATGATGACGATGGATGAGATGAATCCGGATGGGATCCTCTCGGGGAGGTGATAATATGGCGGACTCATTGACAACGCCGCCCCCCGAGGGTGTTTTAATCGCGACTGCATCCCAACATACCATAGAGACGGTTGTATGTTCCTCTATGGTGCTGGAAGGGGCCCCCGCTGTATTGAGCAGCGGAGGTAGCAGTCCGTCCCTTCTAACAATTATCGGCTGTGGGCTACTCTTCAAACCAGCTTCCTCCAATGCCCCCAATTATGCCATGGCAACTGCCCAGCATAGTTGGAAGGAAATATGAATGGCAATCCTCCTTCACATCTGGCAGCAGTTCACGTGGAAAGGGTGGGCGGGGCCGGGAAATTAAGCAATCATCTGCTTAAGTGGGGCCGCAAAAAAAAAGAAAGATGAATATTAGTTATGAATGGTGATGATGAGTACGACCGTATCTCTTTTTTAATCGCAGTTTTCTAAAATTTAGAAACCAGATGTTTCGAAGGTGTTTGGCAAATATTTCCTGAACCGTTACATTCTTTGCCAGGTAATGTGAGGTCAGTTTATCAGAGTACTTTACCCAAGAAGTTCGAGCTAGCTATGAGGGCCAGTGCGGTTTCCGTCAGAGTTTCATTCGAAAATCGTGCTGTTGGTTGTTATATAGGTCCTCAGTTTCTAAGTAGTTCCTAAGTCTGGTGTTCAAGAGTTTTTCAGAGAGTTTTTCTATAAACTCCAACAGGGAGTTGCTTTCTTTGGTTTTCCAGGCTTTTTTAATAACTCCGGGAATCGGCCAACATTTATGCATGCATTGAAGGTATTTAAAATAGCTTGATTAACATTGTGGAACGCGTTTATAAGATGCTTTCGTTATTCCTGGCATTCACGGTGCCTTCTGTTTAAAGATTTTTAGTGCGGTTTCGTACTCTTCATGAGTGAATGGCCTTCCTTCCTCAAGAGCACGGCGTGTTTTGTTAACCAGATGGTGAGGTGTGAGCTCATCACCCAGTTCTCTCAACCTTGTTTCTACTTCTTCCTCGTAATCCCCGTCGAATTCTGCATTTGGAAGGGTTCCTCTCAATCTTTTAAGTGGATAAAAAAATGTCTCCTTCTGTGTCCATATGGCCAATTATTTTGTCAAAAGCCTAAGTTGTTGTCTTTTCCATAATGAGAAGCTTGATGGTGTATTTCAATTCGCCAGTTCCCTATAACGTTGGGCTGTGTTTTCATACAAGTTTATATCGTTGATAAGGACTTCCATGCGGTCCATTGTCTCGGTGAGATCTCTATCCCACCTTAGGGCTATGGAAGTTTTGAACCTCCTCCATGGGATAGCTAGACGGTCAGGATCTTTAATTTGCGAGGCTCCTTCCAGTCGATTTTCTTGTATGGTGCTCAGATGTTCTTTAAATGCGTCCAAATCAGCTCTGTTCAAGTACCTTCGTTTGGCTATTTGGACCTGTATCGGGGATGTTGATAGCGTTGTCACCAGTCTGATATGGTCAGAAGGTATATAAGGGTTCGGTACTGATTAAGAGCGAAATTTGCGTTAGTTAGTATAATATCAGGCGTGGTCGAGGACCTTTCGGTTAAAAAGGTGGCGAAACCTGGTCTTCCCTCTGCACTATATTCCTATTAATTAGGAGGCTCAGTGAGTTACCCGCTCCATTGAATGCTGTCGTGTAGCTCGCCTCTCTGCAGCGGGCATTGTAGATGCGTTTCTACGGAATAAACGGATAAAGCTAGGAATTGGCAAATCTGAGCATCTTGGAGGTTGATAACCGACGGCCACCACAATGCCATCATACATCATTTTGATTTTTATCGCCAGGTAAGAGTCATCTAGTCCGGAAATTTCTTGGAATCTTATGCCTCTCCTGATTGCAATTGCAACGCCATCAAATCTTTCGTTTGAGTGATTTGCCATTAGTACTTCGTAATTGTAGATTTTAATGTAATCTGTCCTCATGTGAACGCCGTGCTCTGAAATGGGTCCGGGTTCCTTATGATTTCGCTGTAAATCCTTTTCTTATCTGCCCAACCGTTAACATTGAGGGAGAATATTTTTAAGAGTCTAATATATCTTATTTGCTAATCTATGATTAGTTCTTATGCAACTGTTTCAGTTTTGATCCGCTTTATCTGGCTGGGTATCTTATCCTCCCGCTTCTCTTCTTTTTAAATATCTCATGTGCGAGGTTAAAGCAAGAATCCTGTGAGATCTCAATTAAACCTTCTTTTAGAGCCGCTAGCAGGTAATCCTTGTTTATTTCGGCTTCGTAGTCGTATTTGTATTTCCCATTAATGATTCCTGATATGATGTCAGTTGATTTTGAAATCTTCGGTATTGGTGCAGATCGTGAAACGTAAATCTTCATACCTAGTTATTCTGTTGTTTTACAGGTTTAGGGGGAACAACACTATCCATTGATTCGGTTACTTCTTTAATTCCCATTTGCGTAGCTGTAATGGTGACTCCATCTCCGGTTGTGTGGCCTGAACAGCTCCCCAATGGAAGATTAGCCGGGAACCACATCGGTTTGAGTCCGTTGTAGACTAGCATATTATTAATTTCCGTTGCATAGCTTCCTGGTTTAATAATTTTATCAAAGTGTGCATGAAGGATGCACATCACCAAATCTTGTCGCATTTTAGGGTTGATGTTAAGCAATGTTTTTTTCTGGTTGTCTGCTTTTGCCGCCTGTGTGTACGTCATGTTAGCCTTTTTGTTCCTATCCTCTATTATCTGTTTCTTCTTTTCAGCTATTATGGTCTTTTTAAGCGGGCATGCCATGGATAGGCTTCAATTCGGGTTTTTACCTCTTTCCACGTATGATCTGTGCAGGCGCATTCAGAGCACACCTTACCTTCGAACGAGCATTCTTTTGTGGAATGCTTCTCCAGGACATAACAGGAGAAGCGCACTTGAAGTGGGATAAACACCACAGGTTCAATGCAGGACGCTGATACTTTAGAGTTATTAAACATGACCATTCCATTTTCCTTAGCTTTGTTTGCCATTTCAGTTGTTTGAAATGTCACTTTGAATACATGAGTGTATTCCTCTTCCTCCCGATTCTTGAATTTATACAATTCGTCTATCTTAGGCCAATTTTGCTTGGACTCTATTTCATGTTGTATTTCTTCGGTAGAGTGTGAGCCAACGTAAGGGTCAATGCGTCGACAGACAATAGATCGCTGTGCAGCAACTTGAGGGAGCACCTTATGAACGAAGCCGATCTTTTTAAATTCATTTCTCGATTTTGTGCTCAGAATACTATCTATGTCCTGGGTCGTGTCGCATATGGCTAGGTAGCCATACACTTGTTCCTTCACTGGGTTGAGAGCAATCCCAAGTTTCGAGAAGGCGACTTCGAATACTTTCTCCCTCGCCGGTTCCTGACAGCGCTCTTTCACCCTGAGGAGAATGCGCTTATCGCCATTGGGGTCGTCCATGACGGCTTCAAAGCGGCGGTTCAGGTTGGGAACATAACAGGCGTTGACCTATTACTATTCCTCTACCTGTCCTGACCACTCCATCCCAGACTGGCGTCCCCTTCTTCGCGCCCCCTGCAGGGGCTTCCTTCCGGGGTTCGGACACGTCAGAGACAGGTGGCTTCTACATACTTTAATTGGCAGAAAAGTTATTTGAACTCGGGATGTGCTACTGTGTTGAAAAAAGGAAAGAGTTCTAAAGCTTGTGCTGGTTTTCCGGGACGTAGGCTCGTGGGCGCGCGTAATTTAGATCTTCTTTCGACTCAGGTGTGGGGCTTTGGAGTAAAAAGACTTCTCACTCACTAGCCGTAATGGTAAATCCGCTGGTTAACAGTAGCAGGGCTTCTTATGCAGTTTTCCTTCTTTTCCTATGCATGAGCAGGTATCTAACGATGAGAACAGTAGTTAGAATGATCAATGACTAAGAAAAATAAACATTGTATCGAGTACCAAAATTTCAAATGAAATTCCCATTCCAAAATTTAAGAGTCTCAAGAATTAGTTGAAGATGTTTCTGAAAATATTGTTATGCACTCTGAGGAGTCAGATACCGAATTCGACCCCAGCATAGTTGTAAGTAAAAGTGATCAGCAAAGGTTTAACCAGGCCGAGTTGAATGATCTTGTAAGGGATCTAAATTTACCAAAAAGGGCTGCGGAAATTTTAGTTCAACACATACATTTCATTTTACAGAAACAGAGAAAAAGAACTTATTAAATATTTTAAGACAGAGCATATTTTAGTATATTGGCGTTTGTTTTTAGACAGTTCCAAAAGAAGTCTTAAGTGTGTGTTGCTGCATAATAGCAATCTATACAGCTCGATACCAATTGGGCACTCAACAACATTAAAAGGAAAGTATGAGCATAGAGAAACTGTTTTAAAACTTATCAAATATAGTGACTACGAGTGGATCATATGTGTTGACTTAAAAATGGTCAATTTTCTGCTGGAGCAACAAGCAGGGTATACTAAATATCCCTGCTTCCTTTGTTTATGGCACAACAGAGCTAAGGAAGAACATTATTCCAAACAAATCTGGCCAGCACGAACATCAGTTACTGTCGGAAAAAATCAGGACCTGATAGAGCCAAACCGAGGTGAAATACGTTTTCAGCGCACAAAAATTACTTACAATCAAGTGTCAGATATCATTCAATAAAATACGTGTTCCCCAGTGTTATTCATTAATATTTGCCGCATACAGCAGGAAAATATTTTAATTATATTTTAGGACAGAAACTGCACCTGATGCTGATTTTCAGTAGAAGCAGTGAACACAGATAAAAAAAAACCCTAAAAAAGAGCAAAATGAATTTTTAAAAAAGAATACAATAGCAAGCAGTTTTAATAGCAATGGCTAGTATTCTTAAATCTTCGTCAGTACTACAGTACTACAGCTGCGCACATGGAGTTTGACTGCATTATCAAACCTCGGGATGGGAGTATCAGAAACATCTAAAAGGAGTTCATGGAATTAGGAGACACTCAAAAGTACGAACTTTAACACCCTTACTAGTTACTTTCTTTTCTAAAATTAACAGGGTGGGGGAAACGTCTCTATTCAAATAACCTTTTTATTTGCCGTTTTACCATAAAGTTAGATAGGCGCTCACGAACACCAGTTAAAAAAAATCTTATTTTCTCCATCAAGCACAAAGCTATTTATTGAGTATATAATATTTAATATAGTACTTACATTGGGGATTTAGGGAGAATAAGAGAATTTGCTAGAACTTTCACTTCATTATGTTTTGTGATGTTTGAATACGCGACAATTTGGATCTGACTTAATCGGTCATTGGAAATGAGTTCTGGTATCCATGGACTCTTGGCACCAAAACGGGTTCTGATTAAATTGATGCTGCATTTGCGGATTAAATATCACCCCATTCAGACTTGGAGGTCGCTGATCGAATGTAATTTAGTTTTAATCAACAAGTTTTAATCACCCCTTTCCACACCCATGAGAGTTCATGGTCGTGTTACATGGCTGTGCTCGATGTACATACTGATAGTACATAGTCCCAACCAGCGCCAATATTTGAACTATTTGTTCCGATTTATTCCTTTGAGATAAAAAAAGCTCTGAACGATCGTCAAAAGAAAACCGTCTATGAACTTAAACGACGTAGCGCGGGTGAATATCTCCTCGGTCCGGGAAATATATTACCTGCCCTGTATAATTCCAGCAACCCATAATGGGCTTAGCAAACATGCAACAGTAAATGACCCCAAAAGTCATCTGCCGACGACTTCAGCACGACCAGAAAGTTGGGAGCACAAAGGCGCTCTCATTTATGCGAGCAAGTTTCTTACAGTCGTGTAAGAAGCAGTTGCTTTAGGATCATAATTTTCGTGCTTATTTTTAATGAACCCAGCTCAGGCAATTCCCAACTCCATCTAGAATATGACGTGTACACAGAGTAGATGCACGGTGGGTCATACACGGTAGAATATGTAGTGAGCTTTAATGGAGAAATAGACTTCTTGGATTATATTTAGGTCAGTGAGATGAGGGGCATTTATAATAACTAGTACTGGACGAAACACCAATATGTAAAATGGCTGCAGCACATGTGAGTAGGCTATTACAAAACTTTTCGTGCACCATATGTGACCCAAAGTAGAGTTCTCGATTTTAGAGTAAAAATAAATTCATCTACAGATTATTTCTCAACTGGCAAGACAGCTTGCACGCAAGGGACACTACAGAATGGTACCTATGGTACCATCACTTTTTATATCTTATAGCATTGACACACAATCATTGCCTATTGATATATTAATAATAATGCTGAAAAAACAAGGGAGACGACATCTAGGCGCAAAAAAAAATTAAAGGTAGTTCGCAGATAAAAGTAAGGATAAGTAAAACGTGAGAAAAGTATAGAAATAAAATAGAGACCATGAGACTTCCGCCCACACAAAAATACCAAAGAACATAGAAAGAAATAAAGTATAAGAAATATAATTAATTATCATTTTGCACGCACAAGCCAGGAGGGCAGAGCCCGAACTTCACCCACTTGAGGATTTTTTTTTAAATCCTTGGAAGCCATCACATGCAGAACATCCGAGAAAGATTGGCTGCAAATGAACAAAGCACCACTTTCAGAATTTCCAGACAGTGTATTATGAACCAGTTTGGGCCAGGGTCGTTTTTCTCAAGTTTATATTGGCAGGCATTAAAAAAAAAGAGAGACAACCTACAAATGGTAAGTAAAAACAGGCCGAGTAAGGTTCACGAGGGCGCGTGCTTCTCCTAAACCCCTTGCTCCAAGTTTATTATCAACAAACTTTTAAAATATGGTATCAATGTGGAACATCTCTTGACGTGAGATAGTTGATTGATCTCAATCTCTTCCAATTTTCTATTTTTTCATCGATGGGCGTTTGTAAATAAGAGGAATCAACCGGGCGGGACCTCAGCTCAATTGCGCCAATGACTGACAGCAAGAGTCCTCGAGATCAAAAGGGTGGGTGGACGGGCGCGAGGGTGAATAGACTGACATTCGAACAGCCCACAGATGCGATTAGTGCGGCGGCGCGCGACGCTGGGCAACTGCTGCCGAGCCCGTGCACAATCTGGCCACCACACTGGGCTGTGAGGGGTTCTTCTTGACAGGGCGCCAATACTCCCGGAGAGTGGCTGGAATTAGTTACACAGAGGCCATTTTAGGATTGAATCAAGGAGAGGAGAGGCGGAACGCGCGATCCGTCCTGGATGACAAATGCGATCCCCCGTTGGCAGTTCTGTTCGGGAAATGGCCTTTCAAAGGACTTCGCTGATCGATACTAAAAGGAAAACTCGCCGCTGAACACATTTTAGAGAGTAATATTACGCAATTTGTTTGCACGTGTCAAATCATATTATATTATATATATATATATATATATATATATATATATATATATATATATATATATATATATATATATATATATGGTGCGGTTAAGGTAATGGCATAATTAGACAACTGCTCTGCTTCAGGTCCAGCAGGTGATCCTATCCTCCTTGAACTGGAAGACACCACTTAGGGATGACCCATCCATCAGCCCAAAAAAGCTGATTTCAAAGACACGCCTTTATGTCGTCTCGTTTACCGTCACAGAAAACTGTTATTATTAATATATTAACAGCGTTGACTGAGCCAAAACGCTCGAAAGATGGAAAAATATCCAAGACAAATTGGTGCGGTTAAGGTAATGGCATAATTAGACAACTGCTCTGCTTCAGGTCCAGCAGGTGATCCTATCCTCCTATCCAGTTCAAGGAGGATAGGATCACCTGCTGGACCTGAAGCAGAGCAGTTGTCTAATTATGCCATTACCTTAACCGCACCAATTTGTCTTGGATATTTTTCCATCTTTCGAGCGTTTTGGCTCAGTCAACGCTGTTAATATATTAATAATAACAGTTTTCTGTGACGGTAAACGAGACGACATAAAGGCGTGTCTTTGAAATCAGCTTTTTTGGGCTGATGGATGGGTCATCCCTAAGTGGTGTCTTCCAGTTCAAGGAGGATAGGATCACCTGCTGGACCTGAAGCAGAGCAGTTGTCTAATTATGCCATTACCTTAACCGCACCAATTTGTCTTGGATATTTTTCCATATATATATATATATATATATATATATATATATATATATATATATATATATATATATATATATATTATATAAATGATCAAGGTTCTTTGAACATTGGTTGCAGTAAAAAAAATCCTGACTCATGCAAAAAAACAAAAACAACGAGGACTAATGTCTGGAGCCCTCGAGCTAACTAGCGATTGTCATGATGATCTTTATGTTGGCTTCATTATCCGGTCGGGAGTGCTAGAGTGGACAAAATGAATTCTAACGAAATTTTCTCATGGATCCCACCAGCCCGCTCCTGACCCAATTGTTTAATCTTTCCACAACTTCAGTCTACTGAAACTGAGGAGGTATCTTCAAGCAACCCTTTGAAGTGTTAAAAGTAAAGCACCTCGCGAGAAAACAAATTAAAATATAAACAGAACAAACTGCATAGACACTTTTATTTATAGACAACTCTTGTAGTTATATTTAAGAAAGAATTGAATAAGTTCAGAAATGCTGGGGGGGTAGTGAGTCTCTTTTCCTGCGGGACAATTTTTCTTTCTCTATATCTAGGCGTCAACGAATTCTTGATCGGCAATAAAGTGACCAAATGACATTTGTTTGGCGTCTGTCAACTCCGTCGATGCCACGATTCTTTTGAATCTTAATCCGGCGAATTGGTCCTTCAATGTCGACCAACCGCTTCTCCATCCCTATCCTAGCGGGGGAAATAAAAGAAACAGCAGCTGACGGCCTTTCTACTTACTCTCCCGTCTACACAATTGCCGCCCCGCCAATCCTGTCTATATAAACAGAAAACACCGGCGCCAGACAGCTGCCAAAGGGATACACCACTCACGAGGGGGACCCTAGCCAAAGGAGGATTGTGTGGCTCCCATCCCAAATGATCACTTTTAGTAATCTCCTTGATGTGTCTTTTTATAGAGCCCGGCAACCCCAAATATGAAAACACCCATGAAAAATATGACAACTCGAAAGTCCGTCTCCAATTGAAACGTCAACAACGCCAGGACGTAAGTTGGATTCGTCTCGCCTAATCACCCTGATGAAGTCTCTTTGAAAACAAGCTGCAGAAAATTGAATGAAGTTGCTTCTTTAATAGTTCCCCCGCCAAATACATGTTACTAGGTAGGTATCTTCGCTTCGCGACTCCTTTCACACGCTTTGCCTATGCACTGTGTCACAAACATTCACCAATTTTGAGTAGAATAATGAAGTAAAAGTGGTTTTGAGCGTTTCTGGACAACTATTAACTATTGATTAGGCATAGGTTCAATTTAAAGACTTGATTACGATCGGGTAATACGATGGAGTTATAAAGAAACCGTCGGTGTAGATGTGTCAGGATGAACTATCGGTATATAGTCACGAGGATAAAAACTACCATTTACGGATGTGCCGATGCTTTGGCGAATATTAATTGCAAACGCTTAATATTTAACGCCTTACTTTCAAAAATACTCAACAAGTTGATTTAATTAAAAATAAGCCAATCTTTACCATTATGCAATTGTTTGCGCAAATCTCATATACATTATGGCTATTTATGACGCAGAATGCAGGAATTAGCCAACAATCGATGTTTCAGGTGTTTTATGGCAATTTTTCAACAGGTTATTATTTTATCGGTATAGAATATTACTTTTCACTCACCCTTTTAAGGTAGTGGCGCTTATTACGAAAATTCGTAATAAAGAAGGAAGCGAGAGAGAGAGAAAACGGAATAAAATAATCTTTTACCCGTTTAAGAAAGTGAAAAAAGTGTATGCAACTTTCTTAAACGTGCAAAATAATTTACATTATTTAATTCCATTTACTCTCTTTTCCTTCATTCTTAATCTGATTGATCCTTGTTTGGTCTTATTAAAAGATGAAATCATTGCTTGTGTATCATCTTTCCTTATTTACCATAAGATATTGAAGTAAAATGGAAGTAAAATGGTATTAAATCGGCTAACTATGTTAAGAGAAGAATCGTAGAATCGAGCTTCATATCGTCAGTTCCTAATTTAAATCTATCTGAGGGTCAATTTTCTTTTAATCTTGTAATAAGAAAGCAAATAAACAAAATAGTAAAATGTCAGCCCTTCAATATGTTTAGGCCTAACCCCCCCCGCCCCCTCAGATTAGCCACAAGTAGGGGATTGGGGAAAAAAGAGGGGATCTTTCACGACCTGACCTTGTGTTATGTTTGTATGCACTTTTCTTATATTTTCTATCCAGTGTCAGTTGAAAAAGGGTGTGAGATACACCGAAACTGTTCTGAATTAAATTTTCTTCGGAGAATGTGGTTTAATTCCTCATCTTTTCTGGATAAAACCACAGTAATAGGAATAGTCTTATGTGCGAAACCAGGTTTCGACGGAGAACAAGTTCACTAGCGACTGACAATGTCTGACGGATGTCTGTCGAAACCTGGTTCGCATATAAAACTAGTCCTATTACTGTGGTTTTATCCCTATAGTTACACCTACGCTACTGTACTTATTTGTGTATATATATATATATATATATATATATATATATATATATATATATATATATATATATATATATATATATATATATATATATATATGAATGCAATGTCCCGCAGGAAAAATGAAAAAGGTGCTTCCAAGTACTTTCGAACTATATTCAGTTCATTCCCAAGGATAAATACAAGAGAAAATATTATAGCAATGGTATATATAAGCTAGTAAAGACATGAAATCACCAATGAGGAAGTAGGAGAGGGTAAATTCACATTAGGATTTAGCTATAACAGGTAGCGAGGTCAAATCGAGAGCAGAAAGAGTGATTTATGCTGATTAATACGGACAGATAATTGCTTTCCTGTCTGTCCAAAATATTTACTTGGATAAACAGAACATTCAACTGAATAGACTCCCAATATTATTACAATTATTGTGAACCTGAATGTTTTTTTTAGTTGACTCGGTCAATTAGCCTTTAAAAAAATGTAATAACATTTTATCTTTTTTATCGATCTAATATATCTTATTTGCTAATCTATGATTAGTTCTTATGCAACTGTTTCAGTTTTGATCCGCTTTATCTGGCTGGGTATCTTATCCTCCCGCTTCTCTTCTTTTTAAATATCTCATGTGCGAGGTTAAAGCAAGAATCCTGTGAGATCTCAATTAAACCTTCTTTTAGAGCCGCTAGCAGGTCAATTAGCCTTTAAAAAAATGTAATGACATTTTATCTTTTTTATCGATCTACTAGGAAACGTAAAGAAAAACAAAACAAAATTGAAAAGGCTATTTCAACATGTAAGTCAAAGTGAAGGCTGTGGTTGACCATAAGTGAGGGCATATTGAACCATTCATTAAAATTTCAATTCCGCAGACAGTGTTCTTGTGCGATCTAATATTTGCATAAAATCAATGCATCCGAATATAGTTGAACAATGGACAAGTATGGGAGAAACAACATTTATTGATTTGAAATGTTAAGAAAAAGAAAAAATAGCTGTAATTTGCACCCGGGACTGACACTTTGGATTGTTGTTAAAGAAGAATGCCCCTCAGGAACTAAAATAAAAGAGGGGTTACCCGTTTTGATCCGGGCAGGGGGGTAAATGGTGTCGCCTGGGAAATACCCCTACTACAACCTGGAGTAATAGCATGCCCTCCAGACCTCAGTGCTCCCAAAGAAATTGGTGAACTCTATGGTCGTTAGGCCTGGATAGACCCAACGACGGGTGAAAGAGGGTGTTAAACGTTCTAAATAAATAACCAGTTTTAATTAAATTTTGTACGTCGTATGAGAAGTGGGATTTTCAACCCTCAATAACGTAGATTTTTGTTAACGCCCATCAGGCGATTGCCGCCGAGAGCTTAAGTCGCTGAAATCACTTTTCAGTCAAATGATAGGCTTCATTAACCAATAACGTTTAATGAAAAAAAGCGGCGAAGCTTAATTGCATAGAAGAAGAAATTATGATTTGTCTATCTCAAATAGACAATTACCATTGAAAACGCTGGAGAATCCGGTTTGTGATCAACCAAAACATCTACTATGGCTGCTACGCTAATTCCTTGCTATCACGCCAAGTTAATTCCATGCGCCTTTTTTTTTGTCTATCTCGTGCAGCCCAAGGAGAAATTTGCTAAATCGTAACTTTCTTGAAACAATATAATTACAGGCGGTTTAAATGAAAAAGTTATCCATTTTTTCAGCATAATTATTAATATTCTCTGCGCCGTCTAAACTATGTGGAAGAATTATTAAAAAAAGCGGGACAGTATCTTCCATCATCTTTAACTCCTTAAAATTGAAAATACTGCTGTAAATTTGTCCTCAATTATCTGAATTTGTGACAATTTGCTAAACCCAATACTTGTATAAAACCGAGTAGGAAGGGATGGCCTACAACGGAATGTGGCCATTGTACACCCAACGATGGACTGGACAGTTATCCATTAATGTCTTTTAGGCCCGTAAAGGGAAAGCCTAAGGATTAGCCCCATCGCTTGAAAATTGCTCACTCGCAATTATGGACAACTTAAAATGATCATTGTTCAAGCCTCTATTGTCGACCAAATATGGCTAATTTTGCCTTTAAAAATGTTCGATGAAAAATTGACGAAATTAAAGATTACAAATAGTGAATAACTTCGTGCAAACGTGAATTTCTTCTCAGGCAAAATCTTTGGTCTGGTTTGACCTCATCTTTCTTCTTAATCATATGAGGGCACCTTTGACCACCAAACAGCTCCTCCCTTTTACACGTGCATTAAGCTAAAATGAAAATCTTTTAGTCTCATTTCAGTAGGGGCATCAAAATAGAAAAGCGACACACACTAAGCTCGGTTGACTGACTAATTGTGAGCCGAAACGGGGTTTCAAAACCAAGACCTCACACGTGCGAGGCGAGGGGCGTTGACCACCAGGTCCATCGTGGCTCACAGCGGCCAATACACATGAGGTCGTGTGGGATAGAATCCCGGGAAGCTAATTATTTCCCCCATTACTCACGAAGCACATACTTTAGGGAATACATACACATTCGATAAGTAATTTCCGATTTTCTATAATGAAGTTTTATACCTTTCTTTTTCAGATTATAAAAATATCGTATTGTTCATAATCTTCGGTATACAACCCTATGTCCTCTCATCTAAAGATCACAGACTTGTTTTACTCTATCAGTTTCATAAAGGTGTCAATGCCAGTACAGCGACAAAATCCATTCAGAGCCCTTATGGGGACGATGCAGTAAATGATAGAAGTTGCAGGAGGTAGTTTTCCCGTGTCCGATTTGTGGATTTCAGTCTAAAAGACGGACCAAAAGGTCGTCCAAAAATCTTGATTGCGAAGTATTGGAAGTTATTGTCACGGCAAATTCTGCTACAAACTCTGTGGAACTCGCAAAGCAATTTAACATGACCCATACGACTTTGCTATGCGAAAACATAAAGAAACATCCAAATGAAAATGAGTCTCGCACGAACTGTCAACGCGAATCTGCAATAGCGTGTTACTTGTGAGTCGTTGCTTTCACGACACAGGCACCCTTTTGGAAAGGTTCGTTACTGGTGACGAGAAATGGATCCTTTATCATAACGTTCAACGCCGACGTTTGTGGATCAGTCGAGAAGCAGAATTTCTCAACAACCGAGAGGAGCAATTCATCCAAAAAAGATTATGTTGAGTGTATGGTGGGATATTGAAGGAGTTGTCCATTATAAACTGTTGGACAACAATGAAACAACGCTATTGTCTACTGCAATCAACTTCGTCCTCCATTACGATAATGCCCGTCCTCACACAGCTCGAATAACCAAAGATCTCTTGAAGGAAGTCGGTTAGGAAATATTGTTTTATCCTCCATATTTTCTTAACCTTCCTCCTTCTGATTATTACTTGTTTAAGGGATTACCGAACCATTTGGATGGGCCTAAATTGACATCAAGATAAGAGTAAAAACGAGTTGGATTCATATTTTGCATCAAACCCCAAAGAATTTTTACAAGCTTGATGACAGATGGAACGAGGTTTAAGAAAGCAATGGTGCTTATGTTTATGATAGATATATACCTTAAAACCGGACATTATTTTGGTTCTAACATAATATATATATATATGGTTAAAGAGGCAATTTTTGGCTAACTAGCTCTTCATCGAAGCCCTCGGATTTAACTCTTTTCACACACAAGAGAAAACGTATAAAATAAGCTTTTAAGCTGTCTTAGAAAAGCTAATTTTATGCGTTATCTTCTCGTGTGTGTGTGTAAGAATAGCTCATTCCGAGGGCTTCGATGAAGAGCTAGTTAGCCAAATATTGCCTTCTTAACCACGCTTTGTGTGTGTGTATATATATATATATATATATATATATATATATATATATATATATATATATATATATATATATATATATATATATATATATATATATATATATATATATATATATATATATACAAACTGATCTTGATAATTAATAAGAGTACAGAAACCGATTTATCCATCAAAATTCATAATAATTTCTCTATGTTCGGGGCGAAAAGGCATATTTGAAAGAAAATACTTCTTTGAACCTCCCAAAGTAGAAAAGGAACAAAGAAAAAAATATATCCAGAAAGATTCCCTCCCCCCCCCCTTTCAGTCCTTTCTAGCACATCGTGGTGACCATTTAATTAAGAAACTCATTAATAATCTGTGGGCTGGCTTTACCTGACCTTTAGTAATTGGCTAGGGAGCCCGAAAGATAAACGGCCACATTTTCATCCAGCAAAATTGGCGATGATCCTGATTCCCCCCCCCCCCCCACTTTTAACGTACCCCAGAAAAGCAAAGGAGACCGAACTGAAAATTTTAAAAAAAGGGTGGAGATAGGATAGAGTAGGATTCGAAGGAATTAACACTTAATGAAGGATTCTCTCACTACATTTGACGGCCACGTGAGTGTCTTTGAAAGTGAAATAGGCTTTTCCGGATATGTATTGTTGATATTTTGAATCCATTTTTTCAGTCATGATTGATCCTTCTTCATGATCTATCTTTCATTTTGTTACCTCATGTTTATTAAAGCATTATGCGGAGTTAATCGCCACAACGGTGTACTAAGTGACGCAGGGGCGGCGCAGGTAGTTCCATCCCTCCACGCCCACAAAGTCACAACTTCGCTGTCTGGTCTCTTCTGTTTCGCAAACGGCAGAAAGGGATTCCATAGATATCAATCCTTCCTTAACGTGGAAAAAGTTGCTCTCCGTTGGGCCTCAGAGGATTCTAACACTCGCTGGGGGTACTGCCCCTCTCTCTGCCCTTTCCCCCTCGACGAGGTGCCCCAGGTATCGACTTTACCAGCAACTGTGTTTGATTTTTGTGAATACCATTTTATCCTGATGGTAACCGCGCTGTTAAGCTACACCGTGTCTGGTAACTCGATGGATGAGGTTCCGATTTGGGATCACTTAACGGCGGTTGTGATACGCTGCAGATAATCGTGGTTCGGATCCTACGTTAATCAGTTGGTCCCCACGGAGAAATATAATGCATTTTGAATGAGTGGGGGACGGTGGTAAAACTAATTTTGGCTCCCCTCACAACTTAAAACCAAAGATAAAATATTATCAGTGCTAGAAAACATTGATATTATCATTAATATTTTAATAAGGACTGTCAAGGGGAGATTTGAAGGTTGTAAGCGAAGCCGCCCCCGGCAGAAAGTTTGTAAGGAGAGATCGAGAAATTAGTGAAGTAAGTGGAAGTGAGAGATGTAGAAGACACTCGCAGATCTTCGTAAAGGCAAGGAGCCGGGAGGGACCATATAGGGAGGCTTTGGGGCCAGGGAAGCACGCAATCTTCCAGTTGTTACCTATAGTAGAGTTTCCACACTAGATGACACCCCCTTGGGGGGATACAAGAAAAGGCATGGGGGAAAACAGACATGTATAACATGTCTCCCCGCCCCATTTCGCCTACTACCCCCCCCCTTCCATCTGTTCCTAATTTTCCTTTTACGCACCCCGCAAGGAGATATCAGATGTAACGGTCGAAAATTGCTGCGGCTGGCATCTGGAGGATTGTCTGTCTTCCAAGTTCCAATGCCTGCCGGGTTATCTGCCCATGGCGGTAAGTATATCTACACCCATCACCAATCTCAACATTGCTATCATTCCATTCCAGTCTTCACGACGCAACATACGCACTATCCTTCTGTTTCGGAAACTCTGCTGATGGCATATTAATGTTCCCAATGAGGGGGGTCTCATATCCACATGCCACTGAGGTGAAATGGGTCCGCCTCTGGGGTCATGAAGGGTTCCACCATCGATAGTTGGGGTCTAAAACCTACAATACGACCAGGGGAACTTCCCACCCAATAAGGATCGCCCAAGGCGATTGTCATTCTAATCTTTATATGCTTTTCTTTCGCCGGTCGGTGGATCTCGTCCACGATGAGAAGAACGAATGCTGCTACCTACCTCCTTTCTGCGGAAGATGCCCTCGTTGGTATTTCGTTCAAAATTCAGACAAAATATGAGACTACTTGGAGCACTGATGCCGAGAGGGCGTGCCAATCCCCCAGGTGCCAGGTGTGACAATGATGAGTTGCTTTGTGTTTGATAGGGCATAAGGTGGTTTTTTATTGGCGTTAATAAGTGCCGATAAGAGCATAAGGCGGTTTTTATTGGCGTTGATAAGTGCCGACCTCACTTTGTTAGGAAAAAAAAATGAAGTTGAAGCCTTAGAGCCTGGTAGAAAATAGCCCATTTTGTTCCCCTGTGCTCTTAGTGCGCCATCTTGGCGGAACACGTTTCGTTCTGCTCACCCGCACCTCCGCGGATCGCAATGCTATCCATTGCAATTCATTCATTCTTTTTTTAACACTATATTTATAGGCCATTCGATGTTTTAAAATAAAGTTAAAACCAACAAAGGCATCTCAAGCAGAATTTTTTTGAGATCCGTAAGGGGTGAACTTAGGGGTAGATTGGAAGGTAGATTGTCCGAGATCTCGGAACGGGAAGAGCAAGTGTCTCCAGAATTTGCCCAACCTCCACAATGAAAGTAGATCCTCCGTAAAGGGCAGAATAAAATGAAAGGGCAGGAATGATATAAGTCATAGATGCCGAGGGCGAAAATAGCAAGCCACGTCCATTCATAGGCTGGTACTGGAGAGAGGCATTATGAGCCGCCAACGAAGGGGGTCATAGCGAGCCAATGAACTCCAAATAACCGAAGGGAAGATGGCAGAAAGGAACAAAATAGCTCATTCGAAAAGTCTAGACTGGGATAGGGAATGTATCGGAGACTGACCGTATAATTAGATGCACATGCATACCAATGTCCACTAAGGTAGGTCACACATACCTATTGAGTCCGGTGGAGGGAAGAAGGTTGTTAACATGTCTGCTTTCCTCCCACTTTTTTCCCTTTCAACTGCATTCTCATTTTCTATTATACAATGATCGGGAGATAATTACCTTTCTATAATAATAATAATAATAATAATAATAATAAGGAATATTTATCGAAGCCTAAGAATAAGAGAGAAACGACCGTTCTACGCATTGTTTGGAGGTGAATACGAAAGCAAAACTACAATTCTTGGATCCGTTTCGTGGATACGACTTAACCTGGCATCATGTCGACAGCTAAGAACGCCCCACTTCGCTTCATCCCGCTTTTAGGAAACTGAAACCTATGACGGAAAAAGACGAACATTTCCACTTTCTTAAAAAATATCGGGGAAAATTAGTCTCAAATAAGATTAGCGAGATTAACTTTCTATGAACGTCGCCAAGCCATTAATCAATCGCATTTATTTAGAGAGATAAGTCGGTATTATATAAGATACTTTTAACACTATTACTTTATACAATCGTAATTTCAAGGCGGAAACATCGTGACGTCATAAAGCTGACCCGCGTCTCCAGCGTCACAGAAGATTACAGATAACAGATTTGGACTTAAATCAAGAATGGGGTGGAGTATTCAGCATTTTCAGAAAAAAACACAGACCCCACGGGCCACATTCTGCGGGTTTGGGGGTATGAATGGGGTATTAAACGAAAGAAGGGTTAAAATCCTCCTCTTAAAAGTACACTCAGAAGGAAAACAAGGGGTTAAACAATTAAAGAAACAAAAATCGAATTTTATCACTTTCACCATTCAATACTTTCTTTTTGGACATTTCTATGCCATAGACCGTAAAGACTTTTCCTTCCTTTCTTTCCTTAGAACTGAAAAAGATCTGCTTCAATCAAAGGATAACCAAGGAAAGCTGCAGAGCTTTAATGCAATCGAAGAACCAAATTATCAGCATTTTGCCGACGAGTCTTGGAAAATAGTGTGGACGGAAGCCGCCTCAAGGGTGATGAGCGTACGCAAATGCATGTCCAACGTCGTTTATTCTTAGAGTTGTGTGCCCTCAGACCCCATCGCTCTAGATTCACGACCTATGTTACACCACTATGATTGTTTTCCAAATGTTATCTAATCGTTTTTATCTATTTTCTCCTCTTTAGATTAAGGGCCTCGTTGCAGAGACCACGATTTCCAGTGTTTCGAAAATCTATCCATTTCCTTTCGAAAGTTGAATAAAAATGCATACAAGGATCTCCGAGGGGTAGCAATTAAGGTATAACCGAATTAAAGCAAAATTGTGAAAGAAAAAGTAAGAAAATCAGCGCCATTAAAGACAGATACAATAGAGGAATAATGTGGAGCACCAGTCAAAGAAAATCATATCGCGCTTTGTGAAGGTCCGTGGCATTTTAGAGCGCCATACAAAAATCCATATTATTATTATCTAATACCTTGGACAAACTGACCAATGTAAAATTTTCTCTCCCTCTCCCCCCCCTCCCCTGATAGTGACAAATTAAATTTCATAGAACAGTGGATAAAAAAAAATTATTTTTATGGTAGGATTTTTACCCTACCGATCTCAACGGGGGACTTAAAACGTGGAATCCGAACCACGGGTACTGACAGCGTATGGCAGACACCGGGAAGTCGACTAGAATCGGAACTCCATCCGGCGAATAACAAACCACACCCGATTTGGCTTAACTTCGTTAAAATCGGAAGCGGTATTTCCCCTCGGCTACGCCCTAGCCTTTGTGAGGAAAGTCCTTTTCATTTGAAAAGATGCATCCATAACGAAAAGTATAAATAGAGCCATAACCAGAAAACAACACTTATCTCATAGACTTCACCAATTTGTCGCATTGTTCAGGCGTGAATATAATCCATTCTCCCAATCTTTGCAAAGGCGCTTCAACATTTCTCGGTATCCGAGCCATAATCTCAACTAGTAACTTCCATAGGTATTCTACCGGGTCTAAATCAGGGATCTGCAGAGGTGAGTTCATCACGTTGATATTCACCGGTTTTGATGTGTGGCAAGGAACAATATCCTGAAGAAAACAAGTTCAGGTGCTCCCGATGTTCGGGGACAGGGGGGGAGGAGGGTCACAAGTTACAGAATCATATTCTTGTATACCGCAGTGTTTACTTTGCCGTGTAAACGAACGCAGCGGACACGTTCCAGCGCGTGAAAACATGTCTACACCATAACCCTGCCACCTCTAAATTTAACCGTCATTTTCACGCATGTGGTATTAAATCTGCCTCACCTGTACGCCTTTCATGTTGTTTCTCGATCCGAACCAATTAAATTTGATTTAGTTGCTGAAAAAACACTTCCCCACTTTTCAGCAGTTTATAGACGTGCTCAGTAGCAAAGGTTAACCATGCCGATTTATCCTTTTTACGTATAAAGTTTCGTAGCAAAGGAGTGTGGTAGGTCCTAGGTCTCTCAAGCGAAATAAGAGCTTGACAGACAGATTTAGGTTCATGTTCTCGGAAACTTGACGTGAAATAGCGGCTGCTGTGTTAAATTGGCCCATTTATTTATGTCCGTTATATCACTGTGCGATCTCCCTTGGGAGTGAATTTCGAAGGCGACCTGTTTTTTCCATTCACTCGCAGAACCTGGGACCCTCTGGAGTTGTATCATGTTTGATTTCCCTTTTTTGACAGATTACAATGTCAGGCAATGTCATTCAAACACTCTTCCACTGGACAACCTGTTTCCTAAGAATTTGTGGACCTTAACGTCTAACCATTCTGATAAATGAATAACTCAAACACTATCAGTCTACAATACACGTAGAACGACGGTGTTGCCATAAATACGTTACTATTCTCTAGTTTTGGACGCAGCCTTTTTTCAAATACACCACTTTTCTCATTATCTGTTCTATGAAATGAAACTCGGGCACTAGAGACAAATTCTGTGCAATTTATGGAAATTAAACAAATATTTTGAATAGATTTTGGTCATCATCATTAACTATAATTTAAGAAGGGGATTTTTTAGAGTATTTGAATAATAATTTCATCTTAGTTTCGTTATGACTTTTTTTCATCAGTTATTTCTAATAATTCTTTTATAATATCAACCAGGCAATGGCTTCGCCAATTATAATAATTTTAAAAAGGAAATGTAAACTAAATTTCCCCCCTTTCAAAATATCACGTTGCTAAAATATAGAGTTATAGAAGAAGATATATAAAAATAAATTTTCTAAACTTCACCATTTGCAATTCTTTGGGTTTTAAAAAATTCGCAAATTTTCAAAACTTATATTTATTTCTTAACTTCACCATTTTGTTTTTTGATATTATAAAAGAATTATTAGAAAAAAAAACAAGTCATAACCAAACTAAGATGAAATTATTATTCAAATGCTAAAAAAAATCCCCTTCTAAAATTATAGAGTTGGTGAAAAACAAAATGGTGTTCTATAGTTTTGAACAATACTGTAGATTCAAAAGACTACCAATACGGTCATTTAAGTAAGATGTGTTTGGAAGCAACACGTCTCAATCAATGAAACGCTCGTCTCCTTCTCATGGCTGCCAGGGATAGTAGTACCATTTATCGTATAGATTCCTGGCAGCTGGTTTGGAACTAGACCGGACTTGTTAAATAAGTTGGTAGAGCAACTGGAATTGTTGGCTTTCTTGTAGACAGTTTCTTGTAAATCTGTCTAAATATTTGTCCAAAGCACCCCCCAAAATGCTTCTATTCATTTGAGAGTATGCTAACAAAAATAAAGATCGGGCAACATAATTTTATTTTTAAATAAAAACTAAGAACATTTCCCTATAAAGGTTTTGAAAAGAAGTTCGTAAAGAGTGGCTAAGTTAAGTGATATGGAAATGAGTGGAAGCTATATAAGGCCAAATAAACTAATCCCCCCCCCCTACAGTCTTCCTTTGTTATACCCCAATCCCCGCACTAATGAATGGACAGTGCGAAATCGTGTTAAATGGCAGCCATCGGTTCTTATCCAATTTTCCGGTACAGGAAAACGCTCCACGCTCAAATTGAGCGTGGGTGATTTGATTTTCGAGAGAAAAAACAACAAAACAGAATCCCGCATACTGAAATCTGGAAGGAATATTTAAATAACCCGTATTTTAAAGGTAGAAAAACATGCATAAGGATTATTTTAACATTTTAACTGGCACTTGTACAAGGAAATTACGTACGTGGTAGAAAAAATAATGATTCGTATCCAGGGTTGTGAATGAATGCACTTCCAGAGCTGTTTAGTATTTGGGCCAATCGGTGGAGATCCGATAATTATAGTCGATCTGTGTGAACCAGGACACACGAAAGGAGCTTTGATTGACACATGAAATTGAAATATTAGGAAATAAGATTGGAACGAAATAAAGATTTCCTGTATGTTGTTGTTTTTTTGTCCGGCGCGCAATCAGTTCGTCTGATTTATTAAATTTTGTAAATCAAATTGTAAATTCATAAAATACAACACTCGTTTACAAATATGATTGCACAATGTGAAGTAATCGAGAGTACCAGTATAGAAACGGGAAGACAGCGGGAGATATTATCAAAATGTTGAACCCAGTTGTGAGCACGACACTACTTGTGCATGGACATAAGTCGCCGTAAAAACAAACCCTCATCAAGAACACGATAACTAGGTTCAGTCGAAATCCGAGGCGGAGCAACAGACAACTTGTTTTTGGATGTAAAAACGAGACAAGAAAAGGCAAAGCTGCTCAATGGCTCCCTGGTGACTCGCAACCTCCAGTTCCAGTTTTGTGGACGAATAAGTTGTTTACTGTCCAAGCCACCCACCACACACAAAATTATCGTGTTTGGTCAAAAAATAAAAATGAAATTACGGTTGAACAGAGGATATCTTTCAAAAGAGAGAAGCCACCTACGGTGATGATTGAGCGAGCCTAAACAAAAATGGGCCCCCAAAAAACCCTTACTTTCATCGAAGAGAGGGTAAAGGTCAATCAACGTTTATTTGGAGATGTTGAAGGAGACCGTCACCCATTTGGGTAGATACCATTATATAAAATTCCAGTGTAATCCTTTGACAAGATGAAGCAAAAGATTTCAAGGGGTTTTGAGCAAAGGAACTTTGGCCTCTCAATCAGCCAGATTTGAACCCCGTGAGACTTTTGAGTGTGGTTGATGGTTGAGCGGAAGACCTATACGAAACCTCTCCAGTGTCGAAGTTCTGAAGTGAAAACTAGAAAAATGCTGGGAGAAAATAACAGCTGAAACCCTCCTGCGCGTCGACGCAAAAGGCGATCCGATCCAATTGAATAGTTACATCATTTTGTAGCATATTTTTTTTTCTTTCGTTTTAGTCTAAACATGATTTAATATTACATTGTGTTTCAATTCTGTAAAATAATACGGGCTTTTTTTTACTCACCCGTCCTCCCGAAATTGTTCTCCCCCCAGACATTTGCGGGTTGTGTTGAAACTGGTGAACTTAGGGAAAGTGAATATGCTTAAAGCACCCCAAAAGGCCCGTAATTCTCCTGGTCCTGCTGTCGTTTTGCAACGAGGCTAGGCAGCCATAGTTTGGGTGGAGCAATTCCTACGACGCTATTCGAGTTCCCCCTTAGTATACCTTCATAACGAAACGAGGGAGAGTAGCGCGCCCCAAGGTCTGTAGTGTCTCGTTGCTCCGTACTCTGTAGACACAATCATTTCCCCTTACGTCATAAATTAAATGAAATTAAAATAATATTAAGAAGAATATACTATTTAATAATTAAATAATATAATCTTTGATTTGAGATAGTAGCGAAAAGAACCCCAGGAGGAGGGGTTAGTGGCAGTAGAATTCCCTCCCTAGGCTCTTGATTGGCTAATCGTACAATATAGTTTCCGATAGAGCCTATTAAATCCATCTAAAAATTCCATTTATTATGAAGATAAAATTCAAAGATCGGTGAGAAAGTGCCTTCTGAGTAGAGAGGAACGAGCTTGAAATTGCATTGCATAAAATAACACGAGGGAGAGAGTCCAATCCGACAGATCCACTCGCATTGTGGGCAGAGAGATTGCAATTTCTTTCACCTAAACTGTCTTTTGAGATGATTGAAGCTTGCTGTTGTCTTTGCCCACCCCCATTCGAACAATCTTCCCGTCTATCTACCACGGAATGGCCTATCACTTTCAATTTCCTGAAAGAAAAGCTTCGTGGCGGAGAGAGGTGCATTTACGGGTATAGAAGTAACGTTAAAAAACGTTATCGGTAATGAATAAAATAAAGGTTTCAATGTGAGAAATGGCGTCCGCGAGGCCAAAACTGCAAATGAATTGCCTTAAACAGGATAATGTGTTCTCTACTGATTAGTGACAACCTAAAAACAAGTCTCTTATCAGAGCCAAACTCTGTCAATATTTAATCTTTTAAATATTTAAGTACCAAATTAAGTGCTTTAATTAAAGAGCTACCAGCTTGATTGAGCTCTTAATTTAGGTGATTCGGCTGATAACACATCCCTTTCACCGATGGTGGTTATTTGAGGCCTTCAGTATTACCTTGCAGTGGGAGTGAGAGGGGAAGGGGGTATTTGTAGCCTCGAACAATGCAATGTTAAAAAATGGCCAATAGGGATCAAATGAAAGAGTGGGCGTGAAGACTGTTAAACGATGACACATATTATACTGCTATCATGGTACTTATTGGTAGAGAGAGGGTGGAGGAGTAAGGTGGGGTTAATGACCGTACAAGTACCTTTCCCCAGGTGACTAGGCAAAGCTAGATGGGTGACCATCTTTAGCTACAGAGGGAATATCAATGAATAAAATCAACTTAATATTCCAGAAAAATGGTTCTTTGTCGTCTATCCATTTCTTGGTTAAAGGTTTTAGATGCGAACTACTTATCAAATGAATAATTATTAATGAGTAACTGTTATATCAATATTTGTGTCTTATTCTATATTACTTATCATCATAATCATCATCACTAACTCTATAATTTAAGAAGTGGATTTTTATGAGTATTTGAATAAAAATTTCATCTTAGTTTGGTTATGACTTATGTTTTTTTTATCAAAGTTATTTGTAATAATTCATTTATAATATCAAGAAACAAAATGGTGAAGTTCAGAAATAAATATAAGTACCGAAATTTTGCGAATTTTTTAAAACCCAAAGAATTACAAATGGTGAAGTTCAAAAAATTTATTTTTATATATCTTCTATAACTATATTTTAGCAATGTGATATTTTGAAAGGGGGGAAATGGCCAAGGAAATTACCAGGCAATGGCTTCGCCACCCCCATACGTGGGGAGCTTGCACTTCGCTACTAAGATTAAAATTTTAAATCTAAAAAAAAAAGGGGCCATGGTTAAATTTTCTGAACTTCACCATTTGTAATTCTGTAGGTTTTAAAAAATTTCACAAAATCTCGGTACTTATATTTATTTCTGAACTTCACCATTTTGTTTTTTTGATATTATAAAAGAATTATTAGAAATAACTTTGATAAAAAGTCATAACCAAACTAAGATGAAATTATTATTTAAATACTGAAAAAAATCCCCTTCTTAAATTATAGTTAGTCAAGTGATGATTATAATTGGCGAAGTTCAGAAAATTTATAAAAGATTAACCATATCTGCATTTTTTTAGATTTTAAATTTTAATCTTAGTAGCGAAGCTAAAGAACCCCATGTAGGGGGAAGTGGCGAAGCCATTGCCTGTTTTTTTTATGACGCATTGCAACCTAAATGAATCAAAAGACCATTGTAAAGTATTCGTCGTCTCAGCTGTTTTTACCTTAAAAAATCTTGTAGCTACCAAATCGATGAATATATCTAAGAAAAAAACGCTTTCTCTATCATCTTATCATCCCGTCTATTCACAGGTACAAATTATAATAGCTTAAGGTTCCATCGACCTAAAAAAATCTGGCTGAGTCATTCCAGCCGTTTGGGACTACTTCTAAACCCTTTGTTGCTGGGTGTTTACCCCCATTTGCTCATTAAAACCCGTCTCATTCGAAGACTGGGGCAATGGAGCAACCGTTCTGCCTCAATGTTACAACATTGAAAGAAAAATCATGACACCATAACCTGCACTACCCTAATTACCAGCATCTCGAAACTACTTCCTCCCGATAAAATGGGCTTGTTTCACAACCAACACAATCCCCAGTAAATTTAAATTCTCACAAACCTTAAAAAAACGCCGTTGTTCTAAGTTGTATGTAAATATTTCAGCCGATATACCTGCTACTTTGTCCGAAGACGAAGGGCATTAAGTAGAGTAAATGGACGCGCTATGAGAACGATTTCTTATCCCAGATCTTCAATAAATTAACCTCATTGGATTGCATTTCACTATCTGGGGGTGTCTCGAGACTATGTCAACATTTCAGAAAACACCTTTTCTCCGTCCGATGACATTCGAGATAATCGAGATAAATAGCTTTGCAACATCAATAATTTTGAAACTTGGTCATATCGATTAAACACAATTACGCCCGCAGAGACAATGTGGGCCAGGCCTATTGGTCGCTTTGAATAAACACAAGAAAAAGGAGAGAAGAGAGAAATATGGGGAGATGATTGCTCTGGATTAATACACAAAGGTAAGGTTTGTTATTGGCGGGGGGTGGGGGGAGATCCTACAATATTTTAATTTATAAGAATTCATTTGGTGAAACCAAGACCCAAGACCCAAGACAAATAATGTTACCAAAGTAATCTATTCCTGTATGTTATTCATTACTCCAAAGGTCCATACAACAAGTGACCATATATATATATATATATATATATATATATATATATATATATATATATATAGTTCGAAAGTGCTTGGATTCATCTTTTCATTTTCCTGTGGGTTAATTTTCATAATATTGCTTTCCTCAAGTGCTACTTTGCGAGTTTATATATATATATATATATATATATATATATATATATATATATATATATATATATATATATACACGAGACTAGTTTCGGTATGACTGGAGAATAATCTCAGTAATAGAGAAGATGAGGGAATATTTCTTCTTCGGAAAAATGAATTTTCCTAACCACTCGGGTAAGATCACACCTGCACAGATTTTTCGCAATAGGAAAAATTCATTTTTCCGAAGAAAAAATATTTCGTTCATCTTCTCTATCCTTGCTATACTTACTTTTCACCTTCTCTAAATTCACACTTAAATTAGAACTCTCATTACACACCTCCTATTTCGGATGCTCTCGTCGGTCTTATTTTAGATTTGGAAGCGTCAAAACTTGGGTAATTTTCGTGTAACCTTTGTTAAGCCCCCTCCCCGGATAATTATATTATGCCCCCCAATCACAGTATCTCTCTTGTGCCGAACGCCCCAAGTAGTCTTCCCTTTGAGCTCCCACATATTTCCCCTAATTTTACGACTTGCTCTAAAACCCTTTTCCTCCAAACTTCCTTCCGGGATGCCTTCGTTGGTTTTTGTGTCTCCCATTGTTTTTCGCTCAATGTAAATGCCCTCATTAGTTTCCACAATTTCATTTCCCCACAATTATTAAGAACGGAGTCTGGAAGGTCTGAAAAAGGCAAAAACGAGCGCATTTTGGTCAGGTTTGTGTGGAAAGGTTCATAGAGCTGTGAAATTAAGGTAGCTCTAGGACCGGAACGGGTAGCACTTCTCTAGAAGCTGCCCAGCCTCAACAAATATGACAGGACCCCCATGTGTGTGGAGGGGGGGGGGGGGGAGGGGGGTACGCTGTTCCATAGACGTGAGCTGCAGCACGGGGTATGAGCAAGATCGATTCGAATGGACTGTAAAAGAGCGCAAAATGACGAGAAACTAAAAGTTTGCTTAATTAATTCGTTTTGAAATCATTTGATGAATATTCACAATATATTTTTTGCGACTTTTTTGTTTATACATATATGAGATACCGAGTTTCCGACACATATTGTGCCGTGCCGCACCTATTGAGGTAAAGACACTTCTAGTGAGTCATTCATGGCAGAAGTTGAGATGATTGCTAAAATAATTACAGAAGTAATTATAAAAAAGGCATAAACCACAGAACTCAAAGGAAATTAAACGATGCCGTGAAAAAAATCCAAATCAAGTAATTGGCTTTTGATAATTCCAACATGGCTGACGATCCTCATGGTAATTTTAGATCAGCACTGCCTCATTAGGGATTTGAGACAGACATCCACATGTAAGATGGGGAGGGAGCACATGTCTTCGACTCAGAGAGGCTGTACAGCATGAAACTAGGCCAGTGTCATTCATATTTAATGCGCGAGAAATTAAACATAGCATTATCTTTAAATACAGCTTTTTATTACGAAATTCTTAATCATTAGCCTTCATGAGGAGATATAAACCACCGTACTATTGACAAATATGGTTCTCCGCTTATCATTGCAAAATTAATAGCATTTCATACCATGAATATAAGACTACCACATAAATTGTCTAGTTGATAATGAAAAGAGACATTACCAAGGCTACATCCTTGGACCTGGAATGCTTCCAGTATAATTATAATCTACCACACATCCAAGATCCTGAAGATAGGAGGACGTATTGAATAGTGAACTAGTTTGTGAGAGGTAGATTGAATGCTTTAAGGGCGTATATATATATATATATATATATATATATATATATATATATATATATATATATATATATATATATATATATACAAAAAAAGCAACTACAGGGTCTGCGGGTGATAATACAACCACCACAGGGCTATGACATTTTTATTTTCTGTCTTTCAAATAAAATTTGAAGACAGAAAGAAATATGCAGAAACCTTGTGTAGCTGACTATAAATACATATAGTACAAGAGAAAGAAGAATTGGACGCGAAGGAGCAAATGAGACAAGAAACCGGAGTTTCTTGTTGGGTTCCTGGCCGGGTTTGAGTCCCGGCCAGGAATTCAAAACTTTTTTTCCCCTGGCGTTATTTCTGTCTTCTCGGTAAAGGATCGCCTTCATTGTGCCGCCCTCTGCTTCCTTTGATTCTGGATTCTTCTAATGTCCCTCTCTCTTGCCTTTAAAAAAAAACTCCGGTTTCTTGTCTCATTTGCTCCTTCGCGTCCAATTCTTCTTTCTCTTGTACTATATGTATTTATAGTCAGCTACACAAGGTTTCTGCATATTTCTTTCTGTCTTCAAATTTTATTTGAAAGACAGAAAATAAAAATGTCATAGCCCTGTGGTTGTTGTATTATCACCCGCAGATCCTGTAGTTGTTTTCTTTGTATGTGACATGGACAGTGAGCCTTTAAATTGTGAGCAGGCAAGAGGATGTGGTATATAGTGATTTAAGGTTAAAGAGGGATTGAACCGAACTCGACTTGTGTAGGCACTCACCCATGACCCAGAAAATAAGTCATATTGAACATTGAATTATTTTGTATATTATTGATTAAAAAAGATGGATTGAACTTAAATCAAACAGTACATATAGCCGCGATTTATCAACGTGAGTAGGAATAAAAACAAATAAATGATCAAACAAAAAAATTGACGAGTCTGAGAAGAATTTATTCCACAAATCATAAACTTTGAAAATGTGTAAATGAATAGGATAGTTGCGAACGAGAGTTTAGCTTCTTTACATGTAGTCTCTCTCGAGATCTCTTGCTAGAAGAGTGGATACGGCCTGCAAGGTTCGATCCCGGTATGAGCGGAGACAGCGCACGCAGAAATCTGGCTACCAATTGGTGGACGCGTTGTGCAATTACAACACTGCTTTCTTTCCTCTCCCATCTTCGCAGAACAACACACACACAGTTCCAAGAAATCCTGCAGATGGGTATCTATATCCACATACCTCTGAAGCCAAACAGGTGCCTCTGCCCCGGAGCGACGAAGGTTGCTACTAATACGCACGCTGTTCAGTGTCGAAACATAATACTTCGTGGCACCACTGCCCAAAGAGGACCGGTACCCTTAGGTTCACTAGTGATTGTCATACTGACCTTTATGTCTATTCCATTATCAGGTCGGGATCCGCCTGGATAACGACAAGTTGTCGAACCACTACTACTACTAGAGTCTCTCGAGGTAAGTAATCTTAAACGATGGCTAAAGAAACTAACAAGGTGCAGAATATGTCTTCGCGCGACGCTTTCATAAACACATGTTTCTTGACTTAACTGAATTGCACTTTAAGGATACAGGGAAAGGACTTCAGAAAGGGCCTTTAGCGAGCGTGCGTGCGTGCGGTTATGAAAGGCTAACCATGAAAGTGGAGGACAAAAATAAACAGAAATAAATGCGGGTTGGTAACAAATTGAAGAGCAGCGAGGAATTATGAAAGGTTGAAACGGAAAGGGTATCTAATACGACACTCACGATTAGCAATTGCAATAGAAAAGGGAAGGGATTGGAAAATTACATGTGAAGGATTTTCAACACGGAAATAAACAAAAAAGATGTATTTGGTATTATTACAGTGATGTAATGGTACAAATATCGACCATAGCACGTCTCCAATTACAAAAAAAAGAGTACATGAAGGGAATTTTAATGAATGAGCAAACTAAACGTGTCGACCACAGAACAATTATAAAATTTGCAAAGTTTCCCAACCAAGTCGGAATTAATTCATCGTCTATCGCTTACCTTTCTCGGTCCTCTCGTACGACCCCTGGACGCCCTTGTGTGAAGAAATAAGTACATAATTCTATAAATCCTTAAAGAACTCATTTACAAAATTGTGTCCACTTAAAATTCAGGAATGTTAAAACGCGTTATCTGTATGTGTGTTATAAGTTTTGTGTACGTCTTAATGCGTGAAGGGAAAGAATGCAAATATGCATAATAAAATGACAGAAATTTAGAAAGATGTAATTTTTCGAAAACCAGCTGTTTTTTTTAAGGGTGGAGTAGACATTTGACTCATTTAAATAATCACCATTCCGTTATTCGTATAACAAAGTGCAAAATTAAATAAGGAAAAGTTCGTTGTATGAAAACGTGTCCAAAATAGTCACGATTTGGATCCTAAGTATGATAAGGGTAAAATTTATCCTTCAGAACGATTGTAAATTTGAAGTTGTGTAAACGTATGCAGGAGCCAGATACTGATATGTGGTTTCAGGGGATTACAGTGAAGCGACGTCCTGGACATCAAGGATTAATGGGAACTAGATTCACTTAACAAACTAAAATTATCGAATTTATAGATTTGGTGAAATTAAATTCAATATATGACAACGAATAAACAAATCCGACGCTAGGAATATATAAAAAAAAAGTGCAAAATAGATCCTTTAAAGTGTCCTAATAGAAAAGGAGTTTACAAAACAAGGTGACCTCCCTTCCTCACAAAAGTAACAAAGATAAGACAAATAATTCTGTTAGCAGCAGAGAAAAACACAGAATGCAAAATAAGTTTCTCGACTTTGATCTCCGTTTCTTTCATTTAATCTCGTGGTGGGTCGGAATAAGTGTAGAGGTCATCTTAAAAGACAGAATGCATAAATTGGAACGAAATTCTATACCAAATCAGGATTTGATCTCAATCTAATTTATCTCCTGAAAAAACAAAAACAAAAAAAGGAACAGAAATAAATGGTCCAGTTCAATTTTGGTACAAGCCAGTTTGTGTCGTGGGTGATGCATGCGTGTGGACAAGTAAACATAGCAGAAGCTTTTTCTCTTGGTCAGTTTTTGTTGCAAGATCCGCCGGAGCGTCGATTTCAAAATTAAATTTAGGACGTCGCATTATTTCATTTCTTTTAAATTGTAAAACGCGTTTCTTTTCATTTCGTCTATTGATTCTCTACTTTTTATGTTAATAACTTAGGTAATTGCGACACCATTCAATTTTCAATCGTGGACGAGATCCCTCGACCGGAAAATGAAATTCACATAAAAATAAGAATGACCGGGAAATGAAATTAACATAAAACCAGAATGTCAATCGACCTTTTTTATGTTATTTAACTTAGTTAATTGCGACACCATTCAATTTCCAATCGTGGACGGGATCCATCGACTGGACAATGAAATTCACATAAAAATCAGAATGACCGGGAAATAAAATTAACATAAAACCAGAATGTCAATCGACCTTTTTTTATGTTATTTAACTTAGTTAATTGCGACACCAGTCAATTTCCAATCGTGGACGGGATCCCTCGACCAGACAATGAAATTCACATCAAAATCGGAATGACAATAGCTGGAAGCTCGAAAGCACAAACGCCAATTATCGTTGGGGACGGGCGCATAGATGGAGCAGTAGTACAGTGTTTTGCAGGATGTGGCCCATAGGAAAGCCAACCATTGCACGTTAAAGAAATGTAGATATGGAAACCCCTTCGGAGGTTTCGAGGCTGAAGAATAAAGTAGGGTTTGAGTGAGGGAGGGAGGAAGAGGAGGGATAAGATTGGGGGGGGGGATAGAGAGAATTTTTGATTGCCTGTGCCATGGCGCATGTGGCCGGAGCTGTCTGGTTGCATGCCTTAGACTCGACGCATCGCCTGATTGGAGGCTGCCATCTACAAGACGGCAGTTCGCTCTCGCCGGGAATCGAACCCGATACTCAAGGGCGTTAGCCGATGCCTTCGTCGATATTGCTCCAAAAACAGATGTCAAAATACCCAATTTCAGTCGATTTTCTTCAAGGTGAGAACCGGCAAAAGGGATGGGTTTGCTTCTATAGCTTTCGTATCGCTGTTATCAGGATTAGAATAAACCCCCAGCATCAATTCATCATGGATTCGACACGATAAAAATTCCATAGTCATCATTTTACTTACTCTAACTCTTACGAATTCCTTGACTTCGCTTAACCTACACACGTCTTCGTTGGACCCAGCCGTTCCGTATTTTCGGGGTAAATAAACCCGAGTTCGCTTTTATCTTGCAACAACAACAGGTCAAGAGGTTACATCAGCCTATCGCATTCCCCCTCAACTCATAAGAGACCTCGAGCACCATGTGGGCTTTCGGCGAATGGGTGAAAAGTAACCGCTCAGAGCTGCAATGTGTTCGCGGCACTTGTATAATTCACCCTCTTTTGGTGTTCCGTTTATAATTTCGTAACAAGATTGGTCTCGCTGGCGCAAACGGGGCAAGATGGAACGAGGGCGCGCACGAGATGTTCCGATTAAGGCATCGGCAGATGGCTCCTCTGATACAGGATGGGCGATTGGCTTGCCATACCTCCTCCGCCGAATTTGTATTCGCATTACATAACGACGCGCCTAGGAAAAAGGCACCTTTTCCAGTCAGGCTTTGCCCTACCTAAATACATATGTGTGTGAACTTGCATAGTGTGTGTGAAATTAATTACAACTTCTATTTTCGCTTTGTACACTTGGTAAAATGTGTTGAGAGACCAACTATCTTAAATACTAATTACAACACTAAAAATGTAGAGAGGGGTTCCACATTTCTCGTCCTTTTTTTTCTCTCCACCTGGCACCTCCATTCACTACCCCCCCCCCCCCTCTGCCTCCCTCTCCCCTAAGAGAAATAGAATGTAGGGAATGCTTCATCCAAACCCGACTACAACAGAACGAATGTTCTTTCATGAAATCGATCAAAGAACGCCAAAGCACTTATTTCTCCCCGATACCCAGTGGCTGAGACGACACGGATAAGTTGTTGCTAAGGTAACAAAAAATAAACGAGAAGGCGAGGCGGAGGGAGGCAATCATTTTCACCTTTCGCCACGTTGTTTGCCCATTCTTGGCAATGCCCTTGTTCAAAATTGTTCTCGAATCAAATCGAATCTTTTCTCCATTTAACGATATATTGTTTACAACAACAAAGTCATTAGCATTCGAAACAAAGGATTGCTCACTACTCTAACAATTCGAGGGCGGGCTGCTAGATAACGAGTCAGTTTCGCAAAGGAGAGACGAAGCTAACAGAAAGCAAGCCTTGCCTAAGCGAGGTTGGGGGAAGCTTACACTGCCTAAGGCGTGGCAAGAATAGGCTTATCGCATGTGTTCGCATGTCACAGGTAAATTTATTTAGAAGAAAAATTGATGTTTCAATTACAGAGATGAATACCTATCAAATTAATACAATGACTCGGTTACCGCCAAATATATTTGTATCTTTGGACTTGTGGCGTAGATCTCATTTTGATATGATAAAAAAAACTTGTTCTTTGATAGATATATCTTTCTTTGGTGTCTCTCCCATATAGAAACTCTGGCCTCAGTTTGCAATTGAAGGTGGAAAAATGGGAGGCATTGCCGAATGGCTGGAGTCATAAAAATATTCCTTAAACTAGATTGACCGAAGGTCATGTATACAATCAAATATGATGCGTAAATGGGACGGGGGATACAAATAGATATATCTAGAATTTTTCAGGAAATGTTAGATTCTACGATAAATTCGACCAATTCAACGCAAGTACGAAATCTGTCCGAGCAAATTTGAGAATTTTAAGTACCCGCACCTACTTTTTTTCCACAAACTTATGCAGACAAACACACACACACCACGGCCTTATTTGCATAGTGCACAAAGCGAGTTGATTTCAGATAAATAGGCCATTAAATACAACCAACAGTTACATGGGAAAGCGAGGTTGGATAAGCACAAAACGGAGCCGCTCTACTTCACTTGTACCACAATTTCTGATACACACCAAAAGCAGTGAGCATGATCTTAATTTGGGGCAAGTATATTCTATATAAAATGCGGGTAACATCTGATTTCACTATTTCGCTTAAAATACAGCGCCTGTATTTAAATTTTATTTTTATTGTTAAATTACAGAGATTAACATGGTATTAAAATGGACGCGTAACTCGTTTAAACATGTCCCTAGTTCGGCAATGGAGGCAACTCCTTTATTACAACTTAAATTGGTACTCACATAAGGGAACAATTTAATAATATACTTATTAATTAAATGTATGAAGCAAAAGACAGCGAAAACGCCATTAAGAATTCGTGGTTAAGAGAAGTGTAATTTATGGACAGAGCACAACCCGATTCGTTAAAAGAGGAGACTCCTTGGGAGTGTAAACGCGGGATGCTGTGAATTAGGATTGTTTCTTCTTTAGTCAAGACTAAACGAAAATGACGCAACGATGGAAGCCATTTCTCGCCGTAAAATTTAGAGAAGTCGTGGTACACAAAGAGAGATAAAACGCCATATATTTTACTATACGAGAATGAAAGTGTAGTTATTATAAAGATAAAGAAATACGAAAAGACTAAAGGGAATTATCAATGTATGTACAGTGCAAATAAATACATGGACGCATACAATAGCGGAGAAACGGATTCTAATCGGGGAAAATAAACAGCCACTTGAGTGCGGATTTGGCAATAGTAGAAGGAAAAAATAAATTCTTATCAGTAAAATGGACAAATACCTCGTACCCTTTCAATGTTTGTAAACCCCTTCTCGCAAGGGGATTTACCTTCACTGTGGAAGTTAGGCAAAGTCAGGGAGAGTTGCGCACCTTAAGTAGTTTCTTCTTTAGACTCCATAGACAATATACCTTCCGGAAATTTTAAATTTCCTTACTTCACCAATTCCATTTTCTGGCGGAAGACCCCACGTTGGCCTACCATGTTATCTTTTTTATGTATTTTATGATTTTTTTATGTTAGTCTTACCTTAAACCCCTTCTCGCAAGGGGAGGGAGAGTTGCGCACCTAAGTAGTTTCTTCTTTAGACCTTCCGGAAATTTTAAATTATCTTTTTTATGTCTTTTATGATTGTGTTATGGTAGCCTTACCTTAAACGAATGTTAAATTCTTAACCCTAAATTTAAGAGGAAATATCGCTAACTTAAAAAAAATAGGCTTGAAGAAACCAAATCTAAATTGACAAATCAGAGCTTTAATGGAAACTTCCTTTTTCGATACCATTATCCATTCACTCATTTTCTTCTAATGAGTTAACCCCATTACTCGACCTTACACCCATGGGTATCCTTTAACCTATTGTCATTCTATCTCTCATCTCTTCAATTTACCCAACAAATCAACGGGACAATCAATCCTCGAAATCGGTCCAACTGCCATCACACGAATGGAACTCAGCGAGTGGAAAAAGGCGAACAGATTTTGGATACGAACGAATTTGGGACCGTAGTTAAATTTTAAACAATAAAAGAGATTATCAATTAGAAAATGAGCGAAAACAATTGAAAACATCGTATAGAAAGTGCTAAAGTTAGAGGATGTGAAATTAAGGGAAGGTAATTAGAACGAGTAGGCTCCATAGAATATTGGGGCACTAAAACACGAATGTAGGTTAATTTCCTCCTACCCACCACCTCGTTTAGGCCCTATTGAGTTTTATTTCAAAAAGAACCAACAGGAACATTTTTAGCAAATGCAAAAAGGATATGAAATAGTGAACGAAGGTTAAGAATGACAACCCAAATTTCCCTATATAGAGAAAGGGGTATAATAAGCCTTCGGGAACAAGTTCGTACAAAAGATAAGTACCATATTGAACCCACTTGCCCAACCCTAAGGGCTCGGCGTTTGGTACAAAACAGAATATTCTTTTTAATGATAAAACTAACAGGGGCATGTCCCGCAGAGGAAGTAAAAAGGGTAGATATATAAAGCCGCAGCTCCACCTGCGAAACGTTGAAGCCGGGAAGGCAAGCCATCGTATATCATCATAAATCTAACAATATTACACCCGATCACTTAAACCTGGTAGCCAGGAACATGATTAGAAAGGTACCCGGAATAATCCGGTTGAACGCCACGAACAGCCAAGTAGGGAAACCTAGTAGAAACCTGTTCACTTCTCTCCAATCAAATTCCGACAAACTTGTTATCAATTATCCATAGTTGATTGCAGCATCTTTTCTCAAAAGGCGTCAATTAGAGTTGAAAATCAGACGAAAATATTGGATGGAGAAACGCGGCAATGTTGCGAACGCAAATTTGAAGCTTTGCATTTATACAGAGACCGGATCAAGAGAGGCAGGTGTGGCGCCGCTGCTAAATGATTGCCCGACACCTGTCACTTGGGGGAGAGACCCTCCAATTTCCCCGGCCTGTTTGGGCCACCGTTGTTCTTGCGGTCGTTAAGCGGGACGAAAGCGAGTTTTTTTTTGCCTCACAAAATTTACTTCTTATTTGAAAAGGGCCGAAAACCAACTAAACAAAGGAGTGAAGTAAGGTGAACTGAAAGTGTGTAAGACACTTCGTATAAGTTGCCAATGTGAAATCGGGCTAAAAAGAAAAAGGGACTTAAAAACTGAGGATGCAAATTGATGTAACCAACGAGTACATATTTCAATAGCGGGAAGGGGCATTGTAAATCTCCAGTAACACATTCGCTAAAAAAGAAGCACAGTCATTCAAAGTATCATCACCCCCCTCTCCCTAGGGAGTGGAGAAAGAATAACACGTAATGACAGCACAACCTTCTTTACATTCCGCAGCCAACCATCTGACAACTTGACATAAGCCATCTTTTTGGCAACTCGGAATGTGCTTTGAGGAAACCAGGACCGAAAACGTCCTCCGTTCAACATCTAATCCGACATCGGCTCATCCCTCATCAGACAGGGGGTTGAGGGCTTTGGTCGCACGTCGGATGGGAATTCGGGCGCCGTGTCTCAAACAGCAGCGTGCAGGTCGTGGGTCAACGCAAAGCGAGGACCCAACCATCATTAAGAATGTCACTTCTGGTCGATATGAACGCTGACTTTGTCCCTAGACATCTGCGAAGGTACGAACAACGGGTTACAAGCATGCAGGAGGCCATTGTTTGTTATCACCTACGTATTAGTAAATAAAGTATATATCAATTATTTAACGAAGATTCTATTCTTTAAAATCGCGAATAACCAAAATGAGACGACCATATGGAATCAGACTCGTGAGCAATTAGCGGCATCGAAAGCAATAGAAAAGGCTTCGCAACGGCATTTCCGTAAATTTATCACGGTAAAAAATAATGAAATTTCAGAATTCTTTAGTAGGTTTCATCGTAGGGGCTGCGGTTTGGGCCTGAGGTGAAAAGAACCTAGGTCGTGTGAATAGCGAAGTCATAGCCTAATTATAAGAGTAAATAATCCTCAGCGAACGACCAGCATTAACGAATCATTCTCTTCAACTAGATGCAACCTTGCGACTTGCAGGCATTAACTTTTTGATCCATTCTTGTGGCACAAGGTTAACATGAGTGCCAACTGGACCTACAATACTTAAAATAACTTTTTTATCACTACTTTCTACTTTTCTCATGTTTGCCCGTCTCCGCCAATTTTGTAACACTTAGAAGATCGTCTGAATGGGGGAAGGATCAAGGGTTCCTTGTCCTTCAGAACTCAATGTAGTGTCCTCCTTTGGCTAACTTGGGTTAGGTAGAATTCCATCTGCATTTCCTCTAATAACACCACTTTCTTCACGATCCTCTCTCTCTTCAAAGAGATCTTGACCTTAACCCTTTGGCCGTTCAACATTTTATTTTTCGTTTTACACCAACGCATTTTTTTAACATTTGAATCGTGTCAAATTGCTGTTATTTGGTTTGTGCGTGGATGTAAAAATATTTTTTGAAATAAATCGCATGTTCTAGTAAAGGAAAAAGCCTTACTTTCCACATGCCACATAAAAATATTGCCGTTTATGTAATATATAAAAATGGGTCACACGAGGTAAGCAAAGGGTTCAAAAGATGCTGCGTCCAAATATGATGTTTCATTGATATACGAATTACCTTTAAAATATCCTACCGACAAAGAGGGTTGGGCCATGGGGTAGTTTTTTTAGGGGTCATGATATAAATCCTATCCCATGTGGGAAAGGAGGCCAAACTTTAGTTTAATGTTTTGAATATATATATATATAAGACAATAAACATCATTTGGGTGAGGAAGAGTATAAAAAGTGTGGAAATGTAAATCTGATATTGGGGAAGGGGGATAAGCTAATTTATCAATTAGAGGCCATCAGTAGGTTTCAAAATGAGGATGAAGATGGGAAAAGCGGATTTTCAGTCAACAACGGAAGAGACATCATGATGGGCTTTTATGATGTTGTAGCTAAAATTCCAGAGTCATAGGACGATTTTGCCACCAGTTGACGCAAACCTCAAAATCCGATTTTTTATGACCAACTTCCTCACCGACTTTAAGCAAGGGGTCAGGAGTCAACAAACTGCAGGTGATTGTAGAGGTCGACCCCCCCCCCCTTCCTCCATGAACCAAAACACACCCTCTCGTCAACGCACAAATAGGGTCAATGAAAAAAAAGCATAAATGTAAACGAAGGTGTTTTGCATTGAAGTGGTTCTTGGATTCCATCTACATAATCACGAAGTCCGAAGTGACAAAGAACCGTCGACTTGTCATCGAAGGTTAAACAAGACAGTAAATGAGCAGGTAACCGAAAGAAACTCAAATTAGGTTACATATGAGAACTGATGTAACCAGAGGAAATGATGGTGGGGAAAGTTAAAAGCGAGAATTATGCCCCTCTTATCAGGGGCTTTACATCGATATGAAGATACGAGGTCAAAAATGATGCCCGATTATTCCAAAATGTTCGAAAGAGGCGATTACAATATTGCTTCATAAATGTTATTCCTATCTGGAGAAGGACCGACACAAGCCTGATTAAAGCAAAATGCAATTACAAAGAAACAAAATAAGTTAAAATGATAATTCAACTGGGGGTTTAATCCCTACAGCGAATAAATGCTGTAGATAAAAAAAAAGCCAGAGCGAAATAAGTCGGTGATGAGATCGCAGCATTACAAGTTTTTCAGTACCCAACAATCGCCTATCAAGTAACGGAGTTCCCAAATCCGCCGTCCATTCTATACTGGTTGTGCTGGGGTAACATGAACTCCAGCGGGTTTCTGTTCCTTTGTTCAGGATTAGCCCGAATTTGGTGGATGAGGCACTACCATACCATAACCGTGCCACCCGAAAGAGAAAATAGGCAATAAAGATGCAACCATAAACACTTATTTCTTTCTCGCTTTTCTCAAAGGTGATACCGAAATAATAGTTTTCAACGTCCTCAACTCCCCTTTAAGAGAAAACGCAAGTATAAATAATCTTATAATATGTAATTACACAGTATTATTTGCGTCACGACTTTCGTATATTAATTGAAATACGTCCCTCTAAACTTTCCCCCTTGTCCTACATTGGCCGATTTCTTGGGTAAAATGAAGGTGAGCACAAAGATGTTAGGTGTATGTTGGCGACAGATATGTTTGCGGAGTCAAAGCAGCAACACCTGTTGGCTCTGAATATACAGACAGCTATAACCCACCCACCTCCCTTATCCCCCTAAACTTGTAAAAAAAAATAACGACCAGAGATATTTACCCTTTCAATGATGGATCAATGCGAAAAAGGTTATGAACTGGTATGAAAAAAGACAAAAATATCACCATGATCTAAATACAGGGCTGGAAGGATCAAAATTCCCGTTCCAAGATAAAGTTTCCTGGAAATCATACTAGTTTGGGGTTAGCGAAGGGCATGAGAGGTTGGTGAGGCAGCGTCGGTATGCACAACGTGACCCCTGTAGCAATCCATCTTCGAAGTGAAATTACATAAACAGTTATGAGAAAAGTCCCATTACATTCTGCGACTCAAACTGAACATTCACCGAAGCTACAAACCACCCTTTGACTTAACACTTGTTTGCTTATCAATTCGGGTTTTGGTGGAGATGAAACACAGCGTTACTCCCAGCAACGACTCGGAGCCTTCTATGCGATAAACGTCAACAAGTAGCATTTTCGGAGGAGCAACAATGAGAAAAGGACGAAAGAGAAGAAAAACACGTTAAAATCGCATGAGTCGGTGAATGGAGGAGACGTCCGTTCAGCTCACATTTCTGACCCGCTGAGAGCGAAGGATGAGCCGTTTATTTACATATTCGCGCTTAGACGACGCAAGACGGCCGAAATTGGTGGTCGATTAATGCCTCAGTTCGAGAAATTGTAAACAAACCCACGGACCTTCCTCGTCTCAAGAGGTCCTAAGAGGCTCGTGTATAAGACTGGGTACTTGTTCAGGAATGCTCGGTGAGATTAAATTTGGGGATTAAATGTGTCGGAGGTTCATGGTGATTAATGGAAGCTTTCAAATTGGACCTACTATTTCAAAGTGATATTTCGCTTCGGGGGTTTTCTATATTTTAAAAGGCAAAAACCAAAAGAGGAATCGGTCGTAAAGAAAGTAGCGAGGCTAGGGGAAGTAAAAATATGTAGAAGGTAGCGGAAGCAGTTTTAATAAAAGTAGGATCCCGTTGGAATCAGTTTAGTCATTCTGATTCTTCCAAATCCTTAGAGCGAATCAAAATTAGTATGGTATTCTGTACCAATTTTGTCATCAGAACTTTCGAAAATTCTTTCGGATACTTCACGTCATTCTAACTCCCTAATCCTTCGATTGATCCACGTTATCCTAAATATTAATAAAAAAAGCTTTTGACAACAGTATTTGAGTTCGTAGCAGTTGTTGCCATGATTAATAACTCCCACAATCCTTTAAGTGCTTCGAGTTATCTCCAACCACAGCCACTAATTTTAACACGTATTTGTACTATTTGATCCTACTCACGGGGAGTAAACCTAATTATCAACTATTAAATGAAAAAGTGAAAAGTTTGAGGTGAAAGTGAGAGTGGGAACCGAACCGTTGGAACAGAAGTCAGCGACGCTATATTCTAATGTGCAAACGAGACACTTTATTTTGGCAATGCTGGTCACTATTGTCACATATTGAGTTCGGAAGAGAGATGCAAAAGAATAAAACCTAAATGTCTTTCAATTGGTTACCATTGCACCAAAACGAATAAGCTGATCTTCAAATGATTAAACCGATGATTTTTTTTTGGGGGGGGGGTTATTTTTTTTAATTAAAGAATATGTTCGAAAAGGCAGTCATAAATAAATCTCAAAATACGCAATAAGTAACCAAAACATATTTCTCAAAATACACAATCCGGTAACCATACCAAAGTCGCGTGCTCTAACTTATTCTGATTTATGACCTTACAACCTTTAAAACTTTCAATAATTCCCAGAGTAACATAAGGGTTTCAAAAATCGTTAGAATCGGTCAAATAGTTATGATGTTATTGCCAAAACAAATAATTCCTGGGCTAAGCTTGGGAGGACCTTGGCAATTATACCATTCTAAATAGAATATACAACATCATAAGGGTTTTAAATTTCGTTAGAATCGGCTGAATAGTTACAGTGTTATTACCAAAGAAACAAAAAGCAAAACGGACCGACCGACATACTGAGACATAGAGTCGCACGCGACTAAAAACTTGGATCAGATAAAAAAAGAAAGAGTATGTGATCGAAATTGTGGAGAAATAGCAAATGTAGTGGGAATGGTTGAAAGGTGCTGTGTAATGGGAGTGGAGAGAAGCAGCGGACACACTTTAGCCGCTACATAGTGCAGTTGCGGATAAATACATAGCGAAAAAAACAACTTAAACTAGTTATTTTAGAAGGCAGGAAAGGAAAAAATGAAGGAAAAGTTGTATAAAGGTAGGGGCACTTGAGAGTGATGAGAGAGCTGTATAATGGGGTATGAAAGAAGATAATGTGAATAAAAATGGATTCGAGGGTACACGCCGGGGGCTGTATCAAGGCTTGGAAGCTATAAGTATGCAAGAGGATGATAGAATTGTGAAAGGTCTGACAAATGGGAAAGCAACTGGACTGTGCGGTATACCATGCGAGAGGCTAAAAGTGATGGTGATTGCGCTACTATACCCTGGCTGCATTTCAAGGTCAAGGAACGCTGCATTTCGAAGACTATTTTCTCCATTGCTCGCAAAGAAAATTCAATTCACTTCTCGCGTTTGCAAACATGCGGTGAAGAACAATTATCAATTTACATATATATATATATATATATATATATATATATATATATATATATATATATATATATATATATATATATATATATATATATATATATATATATATATATATATATATATATATATGATAGTGAAACCACTGTATAGAGCCAGAAGTTTAATTTACGAGACTAGTTTCAGTATACGATGAAGAGGTTATGATAAACTACATACCAAAACTAGTCTCGTAAATTAAACTTTTGGCTCCTATACAGTGGTTTCACTATCATATACCATAACTCGCCATTGAGACCTCAGCGTATTGATAGTGCCTAAAGTGACGCGAATAAATTTAGTGCAATAAAAGCGAATGAATTAATTTCAGCATTTCTCATTGAAATAAATAATTCATTCTTTCGTTTTACTATGATATTTCACATATTTATTTAATAACGTTAAATTAATTATTTTCCTTCAATATCCATTCAACGTCATCCAAATTCATGATTTCCTAGCGACATAATTCAGTGTCAGTAGTGGCCACAACAAATGATGTCAAACTAATGGATGGTGTGAAAAGTTTTAAGGAGGAAATAAAGTGTGCGCTCTGGGAAACTTGACAAGAGCCATTGGTGCGAAACGTGGCGTGGAACAATGGGGTAGTCGTGTGGCCGCGAGTGTAAGTGAGGGAGAAGAGTGGATGCTGTTTGCATATACTGATGCCCTGTTTAAGTGACAAAGATTGAGAGGGATTCGGAAAGAGTAATCGAAACATTTGCCAGGGCATGTGTGGGGATGGATGTAAGAGTAAGTGAGTGTTGAAAAAAATAAAGCGAAAACCAACGAAGGCATCTCCCGCAGAAAACTTGACACGAGAAATGTGTAAAGAAGTGAAGATGGAGAAAATGAAAATGGATGGAAGATATATAGTCATAGTACCTCTTGCGGGCATTGAGACCGGGAGGGAACGCAGTCTTTAAGGTTGTCCATGCTACACTCGATACCCCTTTGCGAGCAAGTGCAATAAAGAGTAGGATGACGGGGTTTGGTGGTGAATATGACGTTTGAGGTATGAGGTTGAGGGTGGGGTGCCTTGAGCAATAGGGGGTGGTAATAGCGACATACAGTAATGAAGTTTTAAATGGTGATAAAGCTTTAAGAGCAATCAGAGCTTTAGTAAAGTGTGAAAGTTGGGGAGGCAAAAATGTGTAAGTACTTCGGGCATTTAGTAACCATACACATGTATTTATCCCAAACGTGCACGAAACCATATCAGGAAACTATCCTTAAAATAAGAGTACATAGAAGCATTCCTACACATATTCCCTTCTTTCCAGCCTTCTAGACAGCCCTGGTCGAAATGCCTCAGATAATTTTATCCAGCAGCGTAGAGTTAAAATCACTCGGCAGCGGAAAAGTCTTCTTAAACCTGGAGGGAAAAAGCGCTCGGTATGCAGAGGGAACTGAACGTATTTTAAACACGTTTTGCACATCAATGGACGAAACGAATAACAGTAAACTTTAGGAGGCAGGTTAAGAGGGGTTGGGTGAACGGAGGCAGGCAGGAGGTCAGACGGTTTCTTAAAACCGATATACAAGTACAGTACGAAATGTACTTACTACCTAAAATATTAAATAGGTTCCACCGAGTTTGATTGAGGCACGCCTTCCACTTTCACCCTTTGAGATTCGTTAACGTTTTCGACTCCAAGGCATTTGGTAAGTGTGGCCATTTCTATGTATCCATTCGTCTGGCGTTGAGGCTTTCGTAAGAACTTTTGCTTGCTGGAATAGGGCAATTGTGGAGGTCGGTCAATATCTTGTAACATAAATACGTACAATAGGCAAGCGATCGACATTTCAACACCGTCATTGGCCGGGGCAAAGGTTAGTCACGTGGTATCTGAATTCGGATTGACTTGCGTATACTTGAGCACGAACACGCGGCCAGATTCATAATTAGGGCTAATTTCCGTTCGTAATCAATTATCGGATAATAAAGGACAAGTAAGGAAAATAGAGTAGTGATATTTTAGCTCAGTTGAAAATGAGGAGGGACAGACAGTTAAAAAATATAGAGGGCCAGGCAATGGCTTCACCACTTCCCCCTACGGGGGGGAGCTTGCGCTTCGCTACTAAGATTAAAATTTAAAATCTAAAAAAAGCAGCCATGGTTAAATTTTTATAAATTTTCTGAACTTTGCCAATTATAATAATTTTACAAAGGAACTCTAAACTAAATTTCCCCCCTTTCAAAATATCACGTTGCTAAAATATAGAGTTATAGAAGAAGAAGCTATATAAAACAAATTTTCTGAACTTCACCATTTGTAATTCTTTGGGTTTAAAAGATTCACAAAATTTCGATACTTCTATTTATTTCTGAACTTCACCATTTTGTTTTTTGATATTGTAAAATAATTATTCGAAATAACTTTGATAAAAAACAAGTCATAACCAAACTAAGATGAAATTATTATTCAAATACTCAAAAAAAATCCCCTTCCCTTCTTAAATTATAGAGTTAGTGATGATGAGGATAGAAGGCGATACCAAACCTGACTACTATAACCGGGAATGAGATAGTACAAAAGCTTAGTTGAAGATGATTTGTGGATTGTCAACAAGTTTATTCCGTCATAAATCTTTTCTCACTGGAAATGAAGCCCTTGATTTTATCAGTAAAACAAGGTAAATAAATACATGTCAAGTATTAGTTCCCATTCGTAACTTTTTTCAAAGCAATACGTGCATCTAGTATAATCATGTGTGATGAAGATTGCTCCTAGAGTCGATATTATTTAATCACTTTCATTGTTATCGTTCTTTATTCGATCTTATTTCACCTCCATTTTTAATTATGATTGCATTCATGTCATGGATTACATCAGTTTCTTTATCAGCAACTGATTGCAGCATCAACCGTAAGAGATAAGCAAAAAGAGATAAACGTTTTCTAAATTAAAGTTAACATCTACATTAGTGTTAATTTTCAAAACCCTGATGACGGATGCTGACCTTGAAACGTTGGTGTATAGTCATACGTCAAGTAATATTATAACAAATAAACCATACTTAAAACTTTCTTTAAAACTTGATGAATGGATCATCATCACTCCACCTACTACAATCGCCGTAATCCCTTCCATCAAATCTTGAAAAAAATAAAAACTTATCGTGACTGAACATTCAAAAGACAAAATGAGTATTACAAAAAGAAAATCTGACCAAATCAAACAAGCGAACGTATAAATAAAACCAAACCATTAATCATTGGCAACATGTCCATTCTTCTTGAATACTTACAAAACCGAGTTGGTTTAAAGTTCCACACCGAGCGAGACGTACCTGGAAAGAGAAATGATTTCCCCATCAGATAACTTCCTGGAGTAAAGCGAGGCATCGTCTAGATCACCTTTTACCAGCACTTGCTTAGACACGGACGACATAAGAAGAAAAGAAGGTTAGGCTAGGTTATTTGGATCTAACCTAATCTAACCCAACCCGACCTAACCTAGACACAGACGACATAATAACAAGAAAAGGAGTCTGAAAAAGGCTAATCAATAATCGATACGAGGCAGCTCCTGACATCAATCAGGCACGGGAAAAAAAACACGGTGTCCATCCCCCATCACCAGGTTTCAACTTCTCGCCAAATGGTTTTTAGAAGGAGCAGCATCTAATATTTTTTGGAGAACAAAAAAAAAACGAGAGCACTTTCATTTAGGAGGGGAGATACATAAAGGTAAAACTACATACAATAGCCCGAGGGGGGGGGGGTAAGGTATGATAAACATCCACGGACAAGTTTGCAAACAGACCATCTACGGTGCCCGAAGGTACCAAGGTACGTTCCGCGTATATAGGTGGGGGGTGAGGGGGAGAAAGAAAGATACCGTTTTGCCACTATCTAGGGAGCAAGTACCCCTTCGTGACCCAAGGGAGGGTCATCCGTTCGACGTCAGGAGCTATTAAAATCCGTTCGGCGGATATTCTGAAAAAGTGATGTGTTGTGTACAAAGGGGAGTGGAAGTGACAGCGGTGATATGATTGTCAGTGTGTGATAACGTAGTGACCGGAGCTCTCGTCAGTGTTATTTTTCCGTATATTTAAGGCGAAATACCAACGAGGGCATCTTCGCAGAATATAAGGAGATGTGTGGGAGATATAAAGCCGCAGATACCCTTGCAGACATTGGAGTCGGAGTGGAAAAGAGCGGGTGTGGGGTAGGAAGGGCAAACAATCCTCCAAATATCAGCCCTTGTGGGTTAGATAAGGGAAAAAAAGAGGCGATGAGTCACCAACCCCTTCTCCCGGCCCCGACCAGAGATGAATGGAGGAAAGGTGGTCGGCGACTAGTCCATGAAATCAGACGCTTCCAGGTGAAAAGAGGCTAGTAAACAAAGTAGCGAAAAGAGGGTAACGTGTGAGACTGTCGCGACCACATGGGGCCAAAAGTGTGGGCTGATCCTCATGGTACAAGGTGAAAGTCTACAGGGGGTAACACCTTGCGGGGTATCCTCTAAGCTACCGAGACTTCCTCTGGAGTTAGGGGAAGTGAAAATGTGTGGAAGACAGATGACCAGAAAGACTACTTAAAGCGAGTGGCGTCTGAGAGAAGGCTCGCATTCCACTTGAACCACTGAAATGAAAGCAACTCACCATCGTAGTGTAATTTTTTTTTTTACAACGTCCGTCTGGCGACTGCCCCCTTCCCGCCCCTCGGGTCAGGGAGGGGCAGTCACCAACCCGAAAGAGAGTCAAATAAAATGTCAGGAGGCCAGGCCGAAGTGGAAGATACTCGTAAATTAATTAAATACACATTACAAAATAGTGTGAATGACACCTAATATAAGAGACTAATGAATGTTTCCGCACATGTTAAAATGAGAGCGCCAACAAATTGACACAACTATCTCCTGTACACATTTGTACACGGCTCCTCCCAGAAGTTATAAATGATACCCGTCATCTAGCGTGTCTAATCTTTACATCTTTTTCTCTACGTTTCCATACATACCCTTGCCTAGGGAGGCAGAAAATGGTACCAGACTTTTTGTTTATTCTTTTGTCATGTCCTCTCATTTTAAGGATGAAGGAATGGGTTTGGAATATCACCATCGGTTAGCAAGAGTCACAAAATGAAGTAATCTCACTACAGGAGACACAAAATGAAGTAATCTCACTGCAGGAGACACAAAATGAAGTAATCTCACTACAGAAGACACAAAATGAAGTAATCTCACTGCAGGAGACACAAAATGAAGTAATCTCACTGCAGGAGACACAAAATGAAGTAATCTCACTGTAGGAGACACAAAATGAAGTAATCTCAGTACAGGAGACGCAAAAATGAAACAATCCCACTGCAAGAAACGAAAGGTGACCTCACTACAGGAGAGAAAATGAAGTAATATCAGTGCAGAAAACAAAATGTAATATTACTGAAGGAGGCACAAAATGAGGTAATTTTACAGCAGAAAAAATATGTAATCTCAGTGCAGAAGACGCAAAATGAAGTGATCTCAATGAAGGAGTTCAGGTGAGAATGGGAGTAAAGAATAATATTGATAAGATTTCTGGAATTAATCGGAAAATACGTCAGAAGTCCAAATTTGCGAGTTTTACTCGTGCCCAAAGTGAAGCTAAAATCTTTTCATTAAAGGTTTATTTCCTGGTAAAAAAAGCAGCCGATATTCGTATCCTATAAGTAAAGAAAGGTAGAAGAGATTAAGTAGTTAATTGCCCCACCTTTTCAATCTTGGACAAAGCTCTCCGACCGGATAATGAAATTCACATAAGGATCAGAATGACAATTTCAAGCAAGACCATATGTACCATGGGCCGGTTATCGTCGAGGAGGGCGATAACCGTGGCCCCTGGAGGAGGCACACGTTCCGGGACGGAACGAGACAACTGTCTCGCGATTGGCTCCGTGTGATGACCTTGTAGCCGGAGCTGTCTACGCGTATGCACAGACGCGATGTCCCGTCTCACTAGCAGCTGCCACTGCGAGCGCCAATTTTTTTTTAGTGTCCACTCCCGTCGAGAATCGAACCTTGATGGACCCCATATAATCCCAACATATCATCCACTACACGAGCGAGAGCACCGAAGGAGTGATTTTAAATATGCGATAGAAAAAGGAAACTGATGTAACCAACAGGGGCATTTTCACTCGGGAGCAAATGTGCAAATGATGCATGACATTGATACAAAAGCAGGGCGAATTATGACCGTTATAACCCCGGGATGGCGAGGTTCAGGCATATCATGAAAAGGAAAACAGTCCCTCCTCCCTAAAAAAAAGGAGCATCAGAGAGAATTAGCCTTAATACTCTCTCACCCTCTTATATAAGTCCGAAATTTCACCTTTTCTGTAACAGGAAAGGTTTAGGCGCAATGATTCGCCATTAGGAATGCGGTTCATTGGTTTTCGCTACCATCCCGTTACCGGAAATGAATCAGTTGACGTAATTCGAACGGGAAAATGTGAAACTACACCCCCTGTCTCGCACTGATGACAGGCTTCTTATGGGGTCCATCAAGGTTAATAAGACTTAGCCAAGAAAATCGTTACATGCCATTTCATACACACCATTCTTTCGTTTTTTGTGTGCGGCTTGGAAACCAACGGCCCATGAACAACCGAAAATCTTTTGCCATTCGATGATTCGAGAATACTGTGCAGGTATATAAATCTATTTTTCTTAAGTAATGTTACCAACACACTATTATTACAGCCATCTCTCCATCCCTTGCTCCTATCTAGCATCCTCATTCATAGATCGATCCAATCTATTCTTAAAACTTCCCAGGATTAAATAATATTCAAAAACTCGGAGAGATTGAACGAACAGCTAACATTATTGACTTTGTACGGAGATCAATACCCATCTACTGAATGAAAGCTGAGCAAATTGAATGTTTTATGTGTTCATTCCCCTTCTTAATATTAAATGTAGTCAAAAGCAACTTCTTCCTGGTTGTAGGTTCATAATGGCCATGGGGATGGATATTTAACCACCGTACTTATGTTTTAATGAGCTGGAGTTTTTTATCTGGAACTTGTAGAGCCTTTAAAAGAGAGATATTTCCCAATTGCCTTTTAAATTGGACGATTATTTGCGTTCTGGACATTCTACAGAATAGGTGTGATAAAATTCATACAAAAAATAAACGAATATATCCTAATAATAAATTGTGATGAATACACTATTATAATTTTACAGGTCTAAATAGGTACAGTGTGACCCATTCGCATTACAAAGCGTGGAACTCAATGGCGTCTAAAAAGGAAGCAAAAAAGAGGTTAAAGAATATTCAAATAGACAAACAAATTCAAGGAACCATTAACGTTAAATTAATGGATTTGTACGAAGATTGGAGTCAAGGATATAACAGATAAAGGGGGCTTTGTAATTGTATATCGCAATTCTAGTGTCTAGTGACCTCCCCCGCCCCCCTTCGTACTGAGGACAAACCAAGCGGCGAATAAGGGATACGGATAGGATAAACATAAGAAGAAAAAAAGATAACTAATCATAACAGCTGTTTTTCTTCTTCTTCACTGCACAACACACTATTCCTTCACCGTTCCCAAGATTATTGCCGACTGGGTATTTGTACCCATACACCTCTGAGACGAACGAGTTCCCCGTGGTTTTTGGCGCCAAAAAACAAAAAAAACCCTGGTTCTTTTGGGCTCACCAAGGAAACCAGTGAGGAGTTCCATCCTGGAAGAGTGATGGAACTCCTAACTGAAAAGAAGCTATAAACAAGAGAAACGGGTATAGTAAACCAAAGAAAACGCTGGTAGGGTCAATAGGCAACACGAGGCCTCCGGAACAAATAGGTAATGAGCACTCAAAAGTACATATTTGGAGCCTCTTACACGAAACACCTGTTTTTCGAGAAAAGGTCAACAGAGTTGAGTTTGGCCACCCGAAGGGCATCTCGCCTTCCATTGCTCCTCCTTGCATAGCGAAACCCAGCGCCGTTATTTCTCCACTGACCCTTGATGAGTGAAGCTGCTCTTAGCAAGTGTGGGGCATCAGATACAGGGCGAATTTTTCGTTTTTTGACTGCCATTTTATGTTTGGAGAGACCTAGGGCTTTGTTGCACCAAATATTCTACATGCCGTTTGCATATATATATATATATATATATATATATATATATATATATATATATATATATATATATATATATATATATATATATATAATATATATATATTTATATCTTGTGGGGAATAACGAATCCAATGTACATATCATGGAATGGAAAAGTAAAACATATGCAATGTTCATTTTATAGATGGAAGAATAAGGTTAGGTAGATTACTTTAACATCTCCTCTAATGTAACCATTTCAAAGCCTCTCCTTCAAAAAAAAATTCAACTGAATATTATCTAAAAACTAACCTAACCAAAAGTCAGAGTCGCTGTTTTTGTTCCAGCTTTCTCACTTCATTTATACATGACTAAAATGCCTTAAATGAACATCTGATTAGGCGAACAAAAAAAATGAGTTTTTTGTTAGTCATTTTTCGCCTATTTCAACCAGTTCATTTTTTTTCTCAGCACAACTGTAAAGCGGGTCCACCACAAGCAGAGGAAGAAAGCCTTAAACGTGTTATGTTATCACCCAACTTTACCCAATGAACGTTGGTGAGAATCAGTGGGGCAAAGCATATTTTTAGAGCACTGATGGCCAAGATAAGATGGGAAAAGGCAAACCGCAGTTTATAGACGCCAGAACAATATGGGATCCTCATCTGCTGAGGAATTACCTGGCCAAAGGAAATAAGATAATCTCGTTCCGGTACACACGCGGGCTTGTAAACACGTACGAACTCACCCAATTCCGCCATTTTAACTGGCAGTTTAGATCTCAACTCCCCTATTATCATCCTTTTTTTATTCTATTCTAATTAAATAGATCACCTGACAAATCGAACGAGGACTTTTGTCTATGTAAATCCTGGTGATAAGAATGCGGCATTGAAATCACGCCGAATTATTCCAATGTCAGCTCAGATTGAAAATGTAAGTCAAGGTTGAGAGATCATAAACTCATACAATCAAAGCTTTCCTTACGATCCTACTATCAATACACCTATATTCATTTCTTTAATTAAGGCAAACCCTTTTTTTAACGTATGTGACTTCTAACTAGCTTATAGTTCTATAAAGAATCAGAAGCGGCTTAACAGCTGTCAAATATAGAAGGGTATAAATAAATAGAAAAAAAAACCCTAAGAGGATTGGGTTTCGCGATTATATTCATACTATAAAAATACCTTTGCACATGTATCGTGTCTTGAAGAATGAGCACGCTTCCGCTTTCATTATAGATTTAAAACGTTATGTACAAGTTTTAGACTGAGATTTTAGGCCGTTTTTTACTAAGGGTCGTGGCATTTGACCGCTTTCTATACATTAAAACTTGCTTCTATACAGGTGGTACGCGATTCAGCTGCAGAGACGACGTGATACAGAAATTTTCGCCTTAATTCGAGAAGCCGAAAACGGAAGCGATTGCTTATCAGTTGTGCCTCGCAAATAACGCAACAATATTTTGAACACTGAGGATAATATCGAAAAATTCAGTTTAAACGAGACAAACGATGCAACACAAATGTTTCTTAATGAATACGAATGTTTCACAATCAGGAAACATAGCGCCTTAGTAGCGAGGCGTTTCGCGCAAATAATAAGTCCAGGCCGAATTTTCGTAACCAGTGCTCTTTAATGGTTACTACAGCAAAGCTTAGAGCCATCTTCATGCATACCACAGCTATATACATTGCAGCTTATTAGAGAGTGCGCTTCAAATAAATGGTGGTTTATAACAGGTAAGAAGCAAACAAGCATTGATGCATCCTATATAATAAAGAACTTTGGTGAAAAAACAATAATGATAACGAACGAGCAAAAACTACTACATCAAGTTCGAAAACGACTGTTGTATCATAAACCCTTTTTGACTGAGATGGTGTATTCAAAACCTACAGGAATTCATACTCAAAACACAAAACCATTACAGGAAAACTTCAATTGTATAATTGGATCCCCTCGAGGAAGTTGGTTTGGAAGAACTTCTCTGGGTTCGAGTTAATGAGACCCAAGATATATAGTGATAAAGCGGAGGTTAAATAAAATGAACGGAAAGTTCAAAGTTCACCAAAATGTGAAGAACGATTAAAAATAAAAACAACCGTTATGAATGCGGGGGGTCCAATTTTCAGAAGCAAAATACACAACAAAGTTCAACGAACTCATAATATTCATGGATATTTTTATTTACTTAAAAATAAGAAATGGATTTAATGGGTGCATCTGTGCCAGAAAGTTTGTGAAGAGGTTTGTAAGGAAAGCGGTGAAGTTGGGGAAAGTGAAAATAATAAGTATAAAATCCGACCTAACTACATAGAGCTCGTGAGAGAAGAATTGAAAAAAAATGAAAAAATAGGGACATGTAAATGCCTTATGCCGATGGGATTTTTTTATATTATTATTTACAACTAGGAAACCAGTGAAGACACCTTTACCAGTTTTTTTTAAGGGTTTATAAAAAAAAACGATAAAAATGTGTGGAAGCTAGAGTCTAAAAAGGATACTACTTGGCGCTCTCATGACCAGAGGAGGTGCAATGGCGAGAACATGCACAAGGCAGCAAAAGTTAATAAGCGAAGATAATAAGATCGGGTCATTGTGATCAGTAAACAAAATAATAAAGGATGAACGTAGAATGATTCCAATTAGGCATAATTAGGATAATTATAGTCTTTAAACGTGTCTTAAGCAATTTCAAGCCCGGTTTTCATGATTCGTCTGGGCACAATTTTATAAGAATGGTTACTAAAGACTTGGAATGCTATATATGTCCTTTGTTAGACGGCTATTCATGCTCTATCTGGGGCAAAAGTAATGTTAAAAATATTAAATTCAAATTAACCATTTGATTAGATTAAAAAAAAACAACTACCCTTGTCTTCTTCAATGAGTTTCCACCATCTGGAAGGTTGAGAAATTGGCTTCGGATCCCAAATCATGATACAGCGCCATTTGACAGGAGCTAGAGTATGAGTTCGGTACGTCGTCGTTTGAAAAATTCCAATGCTGCGAGATTTGTCGAATATTACTAAAGTCAGAAGGGTTCTTGATATATAGATAAATATATGTAAGGTTCAACTATCGAAAGGTACATAGTTTTAGAGCCCACAGATGAAATTGTTTAGGGCGTTGAAAGACCAAAGAATGGGCAACTCTCCAGAGCTTTGTATCGCCGAGAAATCGGTTCCATTCAAAAAGTGAACATCTTAAATTAGAGACATCCATAAAGTCCAGATATTCAGAAGAAGAATTAAGAATCAGAAGTATAGTTGTTTAATACATCAATATGTGTGAAGTTTCGTGTTAAAATCGGTCCATTTTCTTCTCTTTTTTTTAACAAACACCGCCACTGGTCGGAATAGGCAGCCAAATATCCGAACAAAAACTACCAATATAACATAATCTATGGTAATCCAAAGATGGATTGTATCATTTGCGGAAAAGAAATAAAAGTCGGACTTTTTCTATGAAAACGTTCTTAATCTTCATTTATGCCCCCCAATTCCACCAGTGCGTTCAGGTGAGAAACTACTTGAGCGGGCAGAGTGTTCCCAAACCACAGGAACGGCAAAGTTGCCGGTGAGATTACGGGAAGTAAGCCTTTCCTGTTAAGGCGGGAAAAGAAATCTTATGAGCTCAGAAGGGCACTTAGGGAACGAAGAGAAACACAAGATGAAACAAGTAAAAATGAGAGTCTTCAAATTTACTCGTAACCCAACACTTCCTATCGCTCCTTTGGGACTAGGGGTCTTATCGTTAACTGAAAGAACGAAATGAAGCGTTATGAATAGAAACCTTAAGCGAGAAGCTAACAGAATGTTCCTTCCTTGAAAGACATTAAATCAAACAGCCAATAGAGGAGGCTATTTACTAAATTGGCGCCGATGCGGGGTTAGCGTTTGAAGTCACAGCTAGAAACATCTCAGACATAATTCCGCAATGGTCTTTAAAAAAAAAACAACAATCTTTGTCTGTTCCTTGCGACCTTAAAATTTTAATAGGTAGGGGCTGCATTAATCCAAGCGACCCTTACTTATTGATCCAGGATTTGCAACAATTCAAATTCAAAGAATCGCTAAAGCTGAACATTCAGATATTGTCTTAATATGTTAATGAGAAATACTAAGACAAACAAAAATAATGACGAGGAAATGAGAGAGCTAAAAACTAGCAGTTAACATCCAAGTCTTGAAATTCGAAGCGATAACTCGCAATCTTTCTTTCATTTTAGGGATATAACTTAGATCATGACAGGGTGAGAATTACGGAATGGGGTGCCGTCGTGTTTAAAGAACAAGCGGGAACATCTATTTTGGCTATGACCAATTAACGCAAATTTCTTGTTAGTTGTGCGCTTGCGCGAGACTTAGAAACGGTTTATTTATTAAAATGGCTTCTTATGTCCATATTTGGTCAGCCTTAATAAGATGCCTTGGAGGAAGCTTCATGTAGTATATCTGCAACCTGACTTTTTTTATGCATACACGTAGATGAGAGATAAGCGAAGTGGAGCACATTACCACTCAAAAGTTTAGTGACGTCCTTAGCTGCGTGGTAAATGATGATTGCCATCGTTAAATACAAAAGCATAAATAAATCTACTCAAAAAAGTCAACAATTGGGAAAACTGAAATCATACATTATATAGAAGTAATAGTGACCAAACACACGCACACGCATGTACGTAGCCAACTCAACCAACCATATCACAACACCTAGAACATATGTACGTATATGCCTTGCGCGAGCGACGATTTTGTTTATATGTATATCTGATATTCTTTTGAAAGATGCGGCATTATTTTAAGTTCTTTCAAAGGTGTTTATTCAATAAAAATACACAATAAAAAGGAGCATGGGGCTTTGAAGGGAAATAAAAAAAAAACAAAAAATAACAAGAAAGCAGGAGTAGCGGTAAAAACCGAATTAAAAACAATTCCAAAAGCCAACTTCCCTAAACCGATTTTGTTTTTATTTATAGCGGCCATTTGGCGACTGCCGTCAATGCAATTGTCGATGCATTTATTTTCAGGATCGTTCTAGGCCTGAAAAAAAACAACTTAAAAAATCGCAACACAAACGAAAACAAAACCAAAGCCAAAAAAGAAAAAAAAATCAAGTACATGCTGCGGCGTCGGGGGGAGGGGCTCCCTAAACCGAAGTAATTAACAGTAGAACTAGAAGGAAACATCTCCAAACCACCGTTGATACGTTCGTACAAAGAGCGACAAAAGATTTGATCGCACGAACTCTTTCAAAGGGAGAATTTAAATGCGACTGGAACACATAAACTCAATGCGCTACTCCCTCTCCATTTTCCACAGGTTATAGTTATAATAAATGGTTGCAAAAGACCACCTCTTGATGCTAAGCTCAAGGAGTTTTAGTAGTTTGAGATTTTTTTTTAAGCTCGAATCTGGCGACTGCTTCCTAGGGCATAAGTCGCCGTATTCATCCATAGCCTAATTAATGCTAAGCTAGATTAAATAAAGGTGCAAAAGATATAAAACACAAAACAAATAAAAAAAAAACAATGACGAACAAGCAAAAAGGCAAGCACGCTCCGGTGTCGGGGGGCAGGCCCACCTACCCCCGGCGCTTAGAAGAGGTTTGCAAAGAAAGCGCGCTGAATTTAGGGTAAGAGCAAAGACGACACTAATAGATAGGAACCAGGCGGACGCGCAACTCTCCTAAATATGTTCCATTCCCAAAGGCAAATAACGGGGTTGGAAAGGCGCGGTTTAGCTGAAGGAGGTCCCAGGAGCACCAATGCCCTCTCTCGAGACTCAGGACGGGATATCCCCCCGTCCACAAATTACCCGGCGAATTTCCGCTTCGCAAGATTTCTCACGCCCTATTCCATAATCGAGCTTGGCTCGGTCGCACGTCCTGTGGGAGAACCCAACAGCCACGGGGTATTGTGGAGTGGGGTGTCTTTGAATCTGAGACAATCTCGAGAAGACGAAACAGGGCTGAAGTATGAATACCAGAGATTTGCCAGTTTGGCAACGATTGCGGCCGGTCAAAACAACACGAAAAGTGCAATTTTTTCGGACTTTAGGGAGACAAAGTAAACCCATGGCTGTAGTGAGTTTGCAATAATGGTTCTAAATCGTTTCTTATGGTTCTGGGCAAGCGTGAATCCTTTTAAAGCAACTCAGCTGTTGTGAAGGGACTACAAGTAACGGCCATATGTAAGTGTATGGGTGTGCAATAGGTAAAATACTATTTATTTGGGTCCCATAAACAAGTCGTGCCAAGGCCATCATGCGGCGGATGGAATGTAAAGACAATACGTGGTGTATATTTACCTCTATGGGTGAAGTGTTTAAAGAAGCTTAGATTATAAAACAAACTCGGGGTATTTAGTCTCTTCCCACAAAATACACACCTAAAATACAGTGTTCATCATGTTTATGTAATGCAAGATCTTAAAGGGAACTCTCATGTATGTCAGGAGACCTGAACATTGGCTGAATCACCTCAAATTTAAACCCATTTCTACACGTTGCAAGGCCCTAGTGCTAATCACTTCCTCTTTATTTCGCATTTAACGCCATTACAACGAGTGTTCCTGTCTCGAAGTTAACTAGTTTTAGTTACATTAATAAAATCACGTTCTGGATTGCACGTTTTCCTGTTTCATCACTCGATAAGGTCATTCGAATGATGAGTCGAGAAATGATCACAAATTTGCCATCACAACTGGTGGGTAACGGCAGGCTTATTGTGATCGTTTTATGCCCTATCGCCCATAACTCTGCTATTCACGCACAAACTCAACTGGTCAAGTGTAACCCCCCCTCCCCCCCCGAGACGTCTACTCAATTTATGGGTTGATTTGATTTTTACTTCGTTAAATGGGTTTTAATATTAGATTCGGGTGATTATTCGAACCTATTTTTTTAAGAATGATTCCTTTGTCCCTTTGGAGTAACTCATTTTAGTCATTTTGGTCACATAATTTCTCCCTATGCCGGGGCATTTGGGACAGATCTCAAAACCCACCTCATTAAGTACAATATATTATATATATAACTAATATATATATATATATATATATATATATATATATATATATATATATATATATATATATATATATATATATATATATATATATATATATATATATAATTGTACAGCATTTTAGTAAAAATTTTCAACGCCTATTTAGTTATACAAGGAATTAGGCCCATTACGATAAGCAAATAAAGAGACGGATCCGAACAATGAAATCAGGAGTAATGTTTGCTTGAAATCAATACCTTCTCTAATTTAAATTTTTCAAACAAGGAAGACCATTTATAGTCTTTAGTACCATTATACCAAGTCTCGGTATTATGCAAGCCAACTGCCTCGTCTTAAATAGGAAATAATGCATAAAAATGTATAATTTGTCGGCCTAATTAAGATAAGATAATTAACCAATATTGGGTTATCCTATTATATATCCAAGTGTTTAAGATTTCGTAACCTCACGCGCGCAATAAATTTCTTAGTCAAATATATCCATTATACCACTAACATTTCTGAAAATCTTATTATATCAGATAACCAAAAGAATTCGTGCAATTTTTCGCCTCATTTGTTCATTTAAAAAAAATGCACGAACTTGTTTCGTTACCTGATGCATCATTATGAAAAGAGATGCACAGATCTCATTCATTATGGGTGCTTGTAGACCGCATTATAAACTTAACCTTGGTTAGATTTTGCTGTAGAACGCACACTAAAAAAACACACCTTACTCTCAACCTTTCAACTTTACAATATAATACAGCAATGAATCTTATATAGAATAGAGGGGGGGCGTAATTAAACCGTTCAATACAGCTTCATTGAATCATTCCCAAATTTGAGAACTACAACTCCATTTGACGTGTAACTAAGTGTAACAGCGTTTGAAGTTTTCTATCTATCTCTCTCTTCCCATATATATAAATATATATATATTACAATAAAACTGAACACAAATTGACCTCGGCCCACGGCGGAAATGCATTAGGATTGCTCAATTATTAATTTCACACATTTTCAAATTGAAACGACGATCGGGTGCAAAGGCAACACCGATAAAGATTACATTAAAAGTTAAATACTCGATGGTCGATTATATATAAAAAAATCCTAGCAATACAAGAAAACCCCTAAAATTAACTTAATAAAATTATTTTATTGTTAAGGACGTACATCTCCATGATCTTTATGCACTTCAAAAGACCTAAAGTAGCATTTAACTAAGATATTACTAACTCATATCATCCGATAATTCGCAGGATAACGCAAAAAACGATCTTTTCTGAATGAGTTTTTATTTCTAAGGTTTTATATTGACGACTGCCAGGCAAAGGCATATATATATATATATATATATATATATATATATATATATATATATATATATATATATATATATATATCATCCAAAATTACATTAATTTTATAAAAAAATAGCCTCTAAATACATTAAATTAATTATAAATAGGTAAAAACTGCAACCAACTCATTCTGAATGAGGAAGTTAACTTAAAAAAAGATATCGATCATTGCAACGCCTGTAGTTGTCTCATTCATTAACAACTTAAGAATCATCCAAAGAGGCTTCCGAAGTGATGGCCTACGCGATGTTTGTTCGCAGAGGAGTCCAATGTGTAGTAAGGGCAATCATACTATCAATTAATTTAAGTATGTGTGGAGGGGATAGTAAGAATTAAATTAAAGTGGTGAAAAGGGATGCAAGGCGCCTGGTGTTCAGGTTTATCGCTTTCATTGCAACCATACTGCTAAGCTGGACGATAGCGTGCCTTCCCAGCCTCAGAGCCCGTAGTAGTGTGTGTGCTACCTTGGCTCCAAGAGGCTCTGCGATTACATATTCTCCACGTACTTTCACTTCCTCTATCCTTACCACTTTCTTTACAGATCTCTTGTTACGAACTTTATGCAAATGCCTATGTTGGTTTTTGCTTTAATTAAAAAAAAAAACAAAATAACAAACTTGGTGGTTTCGAAGGCGAATGAGTTCATTATGAAAAAAATTTACTCGTGTCAGGGTTAATGTGATCGCTCTTTTCCGAAAACGACCATTTTTCCACATCGGTAATTAATGCGAACCTTGAATTTATGGTGTGTGATTCCGCTCATTAAATATGCAGGATGCGCGTACATGGGAGGGAAGAATTCGAGCGTACGCACGTGATTTTGCAATCGATATTTCACTTATGAACTGCGGAATAATGTTCGAAGTCAGAGGTTGCCAATAAGAAAAAAAAAAATGGCAACACTTCTCTTTAGAAATGAAAATACGTTTGGAAATGTCGAGAAAAAAACATTTACAAATAGAAATATTTCGACCAAATAAGAAACTCGTAAACACGAAAAGAATAAGTTTTAGATGTATTTAAAGGCCCAAAGAAATGAAAATTGATTTTCGATTATTACGAAAAGAATTAGATATAATTAAAATTTCAAGGCAAACACATGTAAAATGTCCTCCGAATCATAACTTAGAACATTTTGCATTCGAAACATGGCATAACATAGATATCAAGTATCTCCGCAAGTATGGAATGAAAATAAATAAACGTGAGGCGAATAAACTTTAATGTGATCCCTCCCCAAGAGGGAACGCTATCGTATATTCAAGCCGGGCCCCTCCTTAACATTACTATGCGGGAGGTAGAAATGTAGGGCCTAAATGATGTGGGTTGCTATGGTTGGTAAATAAACAATTTCTTCAAAGCGGCCGCACGGGTGTGAAGTGGATGAAAGATGGACGTTAAATGCGGCGTGGTAATGTTCCTGACATACAAAAAGGAAAGGGATATCTGTTAAGAATGAGAGGGTAATAGACCCTAACCAAATTGATTTCATTACACGAACAGGAAATAGGGGTCTTTTCACATCGGTTCAAATAGACCCTAGAAGTCAATGACACCGCCCCCCCCCCCTGGGAGTGGAGAACGGAGATGAAAATAGACTAGCAAATGAACATGAACGTCCCAAAAAAGAATGAACAAAAAAATGCCTTCATACATTCGCGAAAATATCTCAAATTTTATATAAAAAAACTCCTAGGAATAAATTCAATACTTTAAAAATCGGCTACTCCTAAAATGGTTAAAACCCACCACCTCTGTTATCAGTTAAGGCCGTTGAACCGAATCCACTCCTGGATAGGATTTTACAAAGGGGGAGGGGGGTTGAGCACCACCCTAGTATTATTTTTATTATTATTATTATTATTTAAATTTTTTTACTAATGTTATTTTATTTTCACAACAACATGGATGGCTGTGACTTACTAGGGACATTATCGCACATAATACAATATCAACCCTGAGCTACCACAAAAAACACCCTTGATCTTGCTTCTGCACATAATGTGAATGTAGCGATTTTGATTCTGATAACCCCCACCCCTTCTCATAGGGGAATCTGATTTTATCGTGAAGGTTGTCCCAATTCTAGAGAGTTGGGCGCCCCAAGAATTCCCCTCTTTAGTGAAGTATGTGCCCTATACTACCTCGTACTTTCTCTTTCCCTAACATTACCACCTTCTTTCCAAATTCCGCAAACTTTCTGGTGATGTTCTCGATGTGGTTTGCTTCTAGTTTGAATAATAATAATAAAAAACAACAATAATAATAATAATGGAAAGATGCCTGGGAATATCCAAAGCCAGCTTACACGCCATCATTTGCTGCTAACGGACAGAGGTGAACTGCGCCTCATTGCCATGTTGCTCAGGTGGCGATTAGAGCTCTTACACATAATGCTCCCCCCCCCCATGCTCCATCGGATCAGGTGGACGACTAGACAAAATTAAGGATCAAATTCCAGAGGGTGTGCGAACAATCAATGCCCCTCATGACCCCAAAGGGCTCTTATGGGAATAGAAAAGGGAGGTTCAAGAGAAAAACTCCTCTCCTAGTCCCAAATTTCCTGGGGCTCCCTCCTCTTTTATCAACTCAACTTATGCATCTTCCATTTTCGCATCCTTTAATTACACCATTGTCCTCAAACCTTTACAAAAAGCCCTTAATGGAGGTGCCGCTGATAGTTTTTGCCTTTGTGTAAGACAATACGGGTCTTTCATTTATTTATGCCGCACACAGTGGCCGCTTTAAGGTGGCATACACAGAAATGAATGGCAGCACCCTAAATTTCGAAGGGGGCAAAAACAGCTCTAAAGCGTGGCCTTCAGAATGGCAATAAATTAAACTAATAATTCTAATAAATTATATAACAGGAAACAGTAAAATCTCATTAAATTTCCTCCTATCTTTAGTTCACACTAAATTAACATTTACGGTTCCCCCCTTCCGTTCATTTCAAATTAGTGTGGAGGTGGCGACTGCCAGGTAAAAACAATAATTTCTCACTTCAACGTCTCGGGTCTTCGATTCCCCGTTCTCAAGACCCCCATGTACACTTTTTACCATCAATTCCCTTTTCTTCCCATATCTAAATGGACTTCATAATTATTTCAACAGGTAGGGTAGGAATCGAAGGGCCAGATGGGACGAGTGAGTTGTAATTTGTTGAAGAGCATCCATCAAGTGTCGAAAGAACGACCATGAAGCAACGATTCCCCCCTCAAAATATTGAGAAAAACCAACGAGGCCGTATCGATATCTGTAGAGAGGGAAGAAGATAAAGTAATTGAAAATAGTAGAAGATATAGAGCCAACGTTCTCCTGCAGGGGCATTAAGGCTGGGAGGGAACACAACTGCAGGCGTTGGGGCAGGAATGCACCAAATGCCAATTGCAACATGGTTTTCACGCTACACCTGACAACCGCTTGCGGGGGTGTAATACAAAAAGATCGACACTGTACAAAGTAGAATGTGACAAGGAAGCAAACATTTTACCTTCACCCCCCGCCCCGGAAGCAAGAGGAAGGGCTAATACCCAACTCGAAAGCTGGTCGGCGACTCGCTAGCAAAAATTACCCTGGAACCAATAAAATAGGTGAGAAGTGGCGAAAACACAGTAAATTGAAGATTCCTTGAAGGAAAAAAGCTCCGATACTTTGAGACTGGGGCTGGGATGGTATGTCTATCCTACAGGTTCAAGTCTACACGGGGTACCAAAAATAAGAAAACCAGAGAACATTAGCGAGAACTCTTTCCGAGGGGGGTCCCTACGAAAACTGATGTAATGTAAAAGGAGGGTCTGCTAGGGACCGGAGGCTGTACTCTTTTCGTAATCATACTTCACCAAGGATGGGTCCTCATGGTTCAAGGTAAATCGATGACCAAAACCCCACATCTGAGAAAAGGGAGATGCCGTGAAGAAAACAACCGCCCCCATAATCTCTCTTGTGTCAGGGATGAAGAAAAGCTTGAGGAAAACTATACTTTTACAAACAACCACAACAAAACCCTACCCCCCCTCCTCGTGGCACTAGACTAGGGTAGAACGTAGACCCCTTAACCTTTAAAACAAGAGAAGGGGAGACTGCTTTCAACAAAGACAATTAAGACCTAACTAGACGTTATCAGAGTTAATTTCCTGAGACCGGAAGAAAAGCGAAAGTAAAAATAGGAAGAAAGTTAGGTAAAAGAATGAAGACTGCGGCTATTAACTACCTATCTACGATGAGTTAAAAGAAAATGCCACTTTAAAGCTATTAAATTTAAACGGGGGAAGTAAGTGGACATTTTCCTACGTCGTTCTTTAAATCAATCTTTTCTAACTTTTCTAACACCGGGAAGCAAAAGGAAACCTATGTAATCCAACGAGGCACAAATGAGGCATACAGAAGAGGGGAATGTTCCTTTACCGGGAAGTGATGGGGGCTCAAGTGTACATTGAAAAGTAGTAGTCTGAATGGATTAAAAGAGTAGATTACTTGTGGCGCTTACAACCGGGAGGTCGCAAATCTCATGAACTTGCCCAACCTTAAGAATGAGAGTAGATTACCAGTTCTCTACAAACAGGAGTTGGTACTTAATCAATGCCATATAAAGTACCCGTCTAGCAGAAATGAATGCATTAGAACTAATCCGACTAAAAAATAATTTTAAAGGGCCTCCTCCAGACTGTCTCAATTCAGTTTGTTTTTTGTCCTTGAGTCGAGCGAGCGAGGAATAAATGATCACAAGGAATGGACGATTAACTGCCATCCAAGTTCCCAAGTCGCATTCATTATCGCAACGAAGATTAGATTCATTTGGCGCTCCCTTAGGACAGTGGGCAAAGGCCAGAAGGTGGGTATTATCGTTAACTAATTTCATACGGAATATTCGCTCACTTCATTTAGTCTATTAAGGAAAAGGCGAAAACCAATTAGTGCATTATTGAAAAATCTTTAAAATAAGTTCAAAAGAAGTGAAGTATGAAATTAAAATGTAAGGTAAATGAATGTGCAAATACCGAGCAGGCCAGAGACTATTGTAGTTCCTCTTGCGGGAGAGAGGGAATATTAATTAAAAGGACAAAGTGCAAACTGAAGAACAAAACTACAAACACAAACTCCACCAAATCTAAATGCTGTGTTAAGTCTTGGAGGTGCATTTAAAAAATCCCATGAATTGGGGCCTTGCTTAAAAGGAACAAAGAAGAGTTATAAGAGTAAATAAGTAGCCCTACCATCAGTCCTTGGAGTGTACCAAAGACACAAACTGCGAATATGCGTCTCACAGTGAAAAACAAGACAAAGGAAATGGCGTCTCTCCACTACATCTAAGCGAGCTCCATTTATGAACAAGTCCGGTCAAAAGTAGAAAAATATATGCTGCCATAAGTCAGCACCAAAGAAAATCGAAGCCTGTGGATTTCGGCGCTGCGGGGTAGACATTTGAAATAGACACTTCCCTACAAGACTTCTTCGTCCTGCGCGATTGAGCCGGAGAGAGCTCCCACAATTCGTAAGCGGAATCGACGATCTCGCCGAAATTCAGATACGAAAATTGGGAAACGTCAGGTGCTGTCATGGATCTTCTCCAGAAAAAAATAACACTGTGACGAAATGCTGTTCGCGAAGGAAAGCCTCCCAGATAACATTTTTCAGCCTGAGCAGAGCATCTGAAGTTGGGTGTGACTTGCGAAAGTCGCACTGTGCAGGAGACAGCTAATCTCCGTTGTTCAAAAAATAAGCTAATTTAACCAAATTTCTCCATCAACTTGCAAAGCAACAGAAATTAAGCGGAAACCAGCCGGGATGAGTGAGATAACCCCAGCTTACATGAGGCAAGCACAGCGGCCATTCGCCAGTAATCTTGGATAGCCTCCATCCATATCCTGTTGAACAAGGCTAACTAAAAAGTCATGTCTAACTCAGTCAGCTATCAAAGCTTGACATACGGGATACCTTTCGGACCAGCGGCGATATCTGCGAAAAAGTGAGGGGAAAACGCAGCTCGTTTAGTGTAAACGGGTCGTTGAAGGGTTTCCGCCTCTCGCGGTGATGTCTAGTTGGCGACCTTCAGCGAGCCAATGACATGCTTTAAATTCTCTTGGAGAAGTGGTGCAGCTAGAAAATGCTGAGAAATCGGTCGCAAAGAACTTCCCCAGGGGCGCGGAGTCCGAGATTGCCGTCGCGTACTCCTCGTTCAGACGGAAGGGGGTCCGGCAAGAACATAGCCCGAATCTTTTTGCCAAGAGAGTGGTAAGGGGGGAGCTCTGCCACAAGGCAAAGATGTGTTTTTGTGGTCCTCACCCACCTCAAGGCTGGGCGATGTTTTTTTACTAATTAGGATGTAGTCTAAATTTTTTTACCGAGCCTGCAAAGCACAGCGACCGGAGGTTGACCAGGAACAGTCGATCTCCAAAGGTCGAAGCTCCCAAATGAGCAGTAGGGGGCGCAGGAGTGACAAAATGGATCTAAAGATCTATCAGGTAACAGACCCAGAGATGGGACCCGATTATTCGCGCCCGAACGACAATGACTCCTCAACCTGGTCTCTTACATCAGAGCATTGGCTATAGAGGTTTCAAAGCCGTACTTCTGATGTGATGGGGTAGCTCGTCAGGCTACACAGGGTACCCCTCTGCTTGTCATAAGTCAGTGAGGAGAGATCTGAAAGGAAAGTGGTGACTGTGACAAAATTGAAAATAGTGGAAGATAAAGACTAGGGTAAGAAGAGTGCACACAAGCGAACACTGGAGGCGGGAGTGTCGGGGGTGTTCAACTGCGGGCACTCGCACTAGGAAATCGTACTGCTCTTCAGGTGTAAGAGTGTTACAGGGTACCTCCCGACGGGGTTCTAATTTTGCCAGTAAATATCATAGCAAAATAAAGGATGAAAAAAAAAGAGCCACTAGGCTCTATCAAAGTTATCCCAGGCAACATCTGATTTAATAAACCTGGCGATTTATAATTTATCTATCTACACAAGTTAAAGGAGAGGAAGTTAATAGGCCCCGTGGTTTCACTTCTTTCACAACACCAGTAATAATAATAAGCAAAAGCCTGAGACAGACGTTAATTCTCGGCGTGGCTGATTCTTCTTCTGATAATCTGGGTATTGTTGATCAAAAGTTGGATGGTTGATGTCACCGTTATCTGAGTCGGGTAAGAAACGACCTTATCAGAGACAAAATGTCGTGTATGAGTCAAGACACAAGAGAATGCTATATCTCAGAAGTGAAAGGCTTAATTATAGTATTAAGGGATTAATTACTCAACTGAGAAGAATGTATGGCATATAGCTATCACAAGCAAACCAATAGGTTTTTAGGAAGGAAAGTCTATTCCATTGGACTTTAGGAGCATCCTGCATAATTGAATTGCACAAGGCCTTCAGAACCACCTTGAATTTTTAAATTGACAACTAATTTTAGGACCATATTCAATATCTTTTACTCTGAAGTTTAAAGAAATAAACCTGGAGTAGATCTTTTCATTATTATTTACCTGTGGTAAATTACAAATGTTTAAACATTAAGAAAAGAATCTACACAAAACCCCAAGAATAAACACAGCTCCGAACTCTCCTGCGTAGAATAGGCTTTCAATACATACTTTTTAATTCGTCGTAAAATTCTCGCTGCTTCTTGCACACGAAAAATCAATAAAACCACACTAGCAAGGAGACATACAGATGTCCTCCATTAAAAGAAACGAGATAAGCATATCGCCTATACAATTGGTCGCGTCCAACTATCATTACGGGTACATAAGGATTATTTAAAAAAACAACAATATCCTTAAAGGATGTAGACAGGAATACCAAAAGGTTCATCCTGACAAAGTAAACGGTTCTAAGAGAAAGTTATACTAGAAGACTCTTTAACCCTTAACGACGTTTCCGCCTTATTTGCTGAGACAAAGTAGATAAATATCTCTCCCAATGTTAAATTCCTGCACCGAAGTCTAGTTTGGAAGCTTGTGGTTTTTATTCATTGAAACACCAACCCGTTTAACACAGTCACACGACGCAGAAGCGGTTGAGATGTTCCCGAACAATGGAACAAAAGTATACGGAGAAACTTGCCCGTCGTGAGATTGTGTCGCGGAGGTTGTATTAAGCGTAATTGCGATGTCTCTTTCACCGCCAGAGGAAGAAGAAATCCTATATTTTGTTTCTTTCGAAGAACTAAACGTTTTAATGCGCTAATCTCTTTTTAGACGTTTAAACCGAATTATAATTTGGCGATGGAGTAATACTTCTTGGTAAATCATTAAATAAAGCTGCTGAGTAGGACATATTTCAATTTATTATAGTTGGATAATTAATTATTTTGTCGAATAGCGGGACCAATTTACCTATTTGAAGATAATGGGTCCCGGTTTTGCTCTTTTGAAAAATAGGTAACCAGCTTATACACATTTGAATAAACGTCCGAAAACAAGAAATATTAAAGTAAAACATAAGGTAGAATCATAAATAGCCTCAAGTTACGTTAAGTTTCTTTTGGTTTTATGAACAAATGTACCGAGCGAATCAGCTCTGTACAGTGCCATAGATACAAACATTAACTTAACCTAAACAGGGGAAATTCTAACCAGCCAGGCTAACACTGGATTATCCATATATTTTTTTAAGAATGCGTACTCAACAACAAGCCCACACATTTTTAATCGGATTAGTTTCAAATTGACCCATTTGAACAATAGGGGCACCAGTTTCGTCCATTTGAGAATACGGTCACTGAGTCAATTGGGAGGGTTATTCTTCAAAGACTCCCAGGAAAATATGGTTGTTGCCAAGATACAAAACAAATCTGAAATTGGTTTGGATTTAGCAGCTTTGGTTATTGAAATTAATAAAGGTTTCAGTTACTCAAGCCGGTTTCAAAATTGCAGTCCAAGCAGGATACATTAACATTCATGTTATCGCTGTTAAAGTTTAATGAAATGTTATAAATGCACAGAATAAAAATGTTTTGAAAAGCCGTATTAATAAAAAAAAGGGTCCGGGAAAATATAAGTGCGCCGTTTTATACGAGTAGTCAGCTGCTGTAGCATGATTCCTACCTTAATTATTTACTTAAAAAGAACATAATCATTTCATTTATTTTAAAAGTAATAAAAAATAAAATATTAAATTTAAAAATTTAAAAATAAATAAATTTTGGATGGTGAAACTACTGTTTAGCAAAACTATAAAAGAGTACGGTTCGATTAAAGAAATTCATTAAATAATCTGATTTTATAAACCCAGAGCTTAATAAAATCAGAATATTTAATTACACAGTAATAGCCAAGAATACAGAAGATGTCAACTTTGGCAGTGTCGCAATTGTGATAAGAAACGATGTCAGATTTACAAAACTACTTCAACCATATTAATTGTAGTGAATTTGGTTCTCCCTGGCTAAAATTACTTAGGTGAACAAAACTAGAATTCATTTAGAACTAGAACTACAACAATAGTGGAGTACACAACAGAACTTTGCATTAATAACAGAGGCAACTCTAGGAGGGGAAAACCGGACCCGAGAGGGTTACCGTCATCTGTCTACAAATATAATTGAGGTTGCTTTGAAATGGTAAGAACAACATGAAAGATTACATCTACACTGAAAAGTAAAAGCAAACGAAGTACAAACGAAGAACAAAAGAGGCGTGAGATGGCTGGTCACTCAGCAACTTACTTTACTCTACAATCTCTATCCACTCAACTTCTACCATACACTATAATTTTCTTTCTTTTTCAAGACTCAAGAAATTCATTCATACATTATTGGTAGTACTCATGCTACAGTAGCACCGTTAATGTAGAAGAATGTTTAATTTTCTTTCTAAAACCATAACCAACGAGAACACGTGCCAAAATATAGTACTCTGGACTCAAGGGACCGAGAGAATACGCAACAACCACACCGAATGCGGATCTCCTTGTTAGGTAGTATCCAGAAGGGGGGTGTTAAGTGGAGAAGAGACACGCCCGAGCGGCCCCTGTGATCCGGATCAAACTAGATTAAAACTACCTTGGCTTTATTCCTTCTAGACATCCGATGTTGCCATTTTCTTTATAGGTCTCTCGCCTAATTTCTCAGGCTTGTCGTTCACCAGTTTTCGTCCTTTCATCCCCGATTGGGGCGGACGGGGAGAGGGTCACCCCTTCCGCGTGGCTCCGCTGGGGTGGATGGGTTCTAGCATGTCTGTATTTCCCCTCTCTATTTTCCCCTTCTACTACCCCTCCCCCCTTATTTAATTTAGCTATACTTTTACGTACCCGCAAAGAGATGTCAGCTCCAGCATGGGCAACCTTGCTGGGTTTGACATCTGTAGGATTTTGTGACCTCCAGACCGAAATGCCTGCAGGAAGATCTGCGACTGTGTATCCTCCACACATTGTTACTTCCCCTAACTTCACCACTTTCTTTACAGATCTCTCCTAACAAATTCTGTGGGATATGCCCTCGTTCGTGTTTCGCCTTGAATTCAATGAAAAAAAGTAGGATTGTAAAAGGTGGAGGTTGAATAGGGAGAAGGATACCCCCCCCCCCCCATAATAATGAATCCACTAGCAGCTGACAGGAAACGAAAGAATAACGCCCCCGATGACCGTGAAATTTCACACAACTGCGGCCAAAAAAATGGCCGCGCAAGAAGCCACGATTCGCTTCGACTGAAAACTCAAATATCCCAAGGCTGAAATAATGATGTAAACCTTCGATAGTTTCGTCGATAACACTCGTTGATTAATGATCCCCCGGCAGACAAGTAAACCAGGGTTTCAGAAAATTTACATATCAAATCTACCTTCAGCCACTATCATCCACCCACATCAACGAGGTACATAGAACCACGAACGATTTTAATGGTTCCCGAAGTGCAACTTCAGAAGGAAGCTTCTTCTATGGAGCTATCAGCGAAAATCTTGCTGTTGTACAGTGAGGAACGCTGAAAATTTGGCATATTAAACCCATAATCAGCCACTATCATCCACCCACATCAACAGGGTACATAGAACCACAAACAATCTTAATGGCTCGCGAAGTGCAACTTCAGAAGGTAGCTTTTTATACGAGGGTATCAACAAAGATCTTGCCGTTTTACAGTGAGGAACGACGAAGATTTCGCATAAAGACATTACGGTCCATTATAGAGAGTTTATCGCTTAATCCCCGAGGTAGACATCCCAATGGCACCTGGTAATCAGATGAAGGGCCACTCGGTCGTACTTTTAAGCCTAATGCCTTGAAAATTGTGAACTTGTAGATACGAGGAAAGGTTCTTTGTCAACTGAAGGTCACTAGGTTGGACCCATCGAACGTAGAAAAAGTAATGGAGGAACTTGATAAGGAATGTAGTTGGAAAGCAACGGGGGCCAAAAGGAATGAATATGTGGACACAATATTGGTGTAAGTAACGAAGGTATTTTCATTTACTTAAAAAACTAACAAGTGAAAACCAACAAGGGCATGTCCGCTACACCTGTGAGGGAAGGTTCGTTAAGAAAACAAAGGAGATGAAAATGTGCAGAAGGTACACAGCCCAACTAGTTGGGTTGATCGGGAATTAGAGTGCGCTCAAGTGTCCAAATGTGTCCAACTCTACAATTAAATCCGACGCACCTACAGACGTTGGGGCAAGTAGGCACGCAACTCGGTAGAGATAGAATGAGGGGGAAACATATACAGGTAAAAGTTGGATTAAAAAGAAAGAACACGAGCAATGAAAAAGGTTAAGAATAGCAATCTTCATCAATTCTATATATGGGGAGGAAAGGGCACATTAGAACCCTCCCGGAAAAGTTCATTACAGGGATCAAAGACACCTGAGTTACGAACTTGAGTCTATCTTAAAGTGAGAAAAGTTTGAATAGCCTCGATCACAACATAGGTAACAAGGTGTGGGTTTATGAGGTCAGAAATGCTTACAAGGAAAAGGTCTAACCTATTATTATTATTGTGTATGAAAAGATCGAGCTGCCCCTTTTAACAGATGAACAGCTTCTTTCTATTATTTGGTTAAAGAAGAAGAAACCTAACCTAAGGTTAGGTTTCTTTTCATTTATTTGGTCAAACTTGGGAGTTATTATTTTTTGCAGTGTCAGATTTGCAAGTGCTAACTAATATTTACTTGGTCAAACTTGTGAGTGCCTATTTTTAGTATGTCAGATTTGCGAGTCTGGTCTGCACTTGATCAAATTCATGAGTGCTTATCTGTAGTATGTCAAATTAGTGAGTGCTTATCTGCAGCATGTCTAATTCGCGAGTGCTTATCTGTATGTCTAATTCGCGAGTGCTTATCTGCAGCATGTCTAATTCGCGAGTGCCAATCTATATTCGTGAAACTTGGTCAAATTCTTGAGTGGTCTTTTGTACTTGGTCGAATTTGCGAGTGCTTATCTGCACTTGGTCAAATCCGAAAGTGCTTATCTGCACTTGGTCAAATCCGCAAGTGCTTATCTGCAATTGGTCATATTCGCGAGTACTGATATTTAGTCGGTGAAACTTGCAGGTGTTCATATTTACTTCGTCAAACCTGCGAGTGCTTAACTTTACTAGGACACATTATCAGTGTTTATCTTCACTTCGTCAAATTGGCTAATGCTTATCTATCTTCAAATCGTTAAATTTGCGAATTTTATCTTTACTTTGTTAAATTATGGAATGCTTATCTTCACTTCGTTTAAATTCCCGAGTATTTATCTTCTCTTCGTTAAATTCGCACGCGAGTGCTTCGAGTGCTTATCTGGACTAGGTCAAATTAGCAAGTGTTTATCTGCATTTGGTCAAACTTGCGAGTACTGATCTTTACTCGGTCAAATTTGCGTGTTTATCTATCTAGAGTGCTCATCTATACTAGATTCACTTGAAGTTATTATCTTTATTTAATCATCTATATTTAAAAGAAAAAACAAAAACATGAGCGCATCCCCGGAAGAAAATCTTTGATGAGATTCACATAGAAAGTTGCGAAGTTAAAGGAAGGTGAAATGATTGAAATGTATATAAACCAACTAAATTATTCTAAGTTCTAAGGTTCGAGAGATCGTGCAAATCTCGGAGACTTGCCCCGCTTTCCTGAAGAATCCAGATACCCTGGAAAGGCACGGTGTTCCGTCTCCGATGAACACCTTTCGCCAAGATCATTTTAAGAGGCAACTTTCCGCATCTGGAAACAAATCGAAATGATACCAAAGCTCATCGATGTTGCCCATATCAAGAACGCCTCAAATAGGCCAATTATATACGAGGCTAAACTAGAGTTGGACAGTATTTATGAAGATGAAATTTGCGTCAGATGCAAATTGGACAGGAATGCCTAACGGTAATTGTTGTTCTCTCCGAGAAGCCTGAATCAAGTCATGCAACTTTATTAGTCTCGGGAGCAACAACCTTTCGTGGGTTTTGTGCTCTCTCTTCTCTAAACCTCATTAAGGAGGTGATTTAATATCCTCAAACCCATGTTGGATGTGCACAAATCGCAGAATCAGTCTTCTCAATCGAAATTTGTCGCAAGGGAGGAGACGGCTAAACCCGACCATAGCCAACCACTCGCCGAGGAAAGGTTTAGGAGGGGGGAGGATTTGAATAACATAAACTTAGCGGTCTACAAAAACATTCACTAGGATAAGGTCTGCAAGAGGTCCTAACCTACATCCTTTACTAATGCGAATCTAGTTGTAGACCCGCACACAAGAGGGGCATCGTTTGGGCAATTAATATTCTCCCTAACCATTATGAAGGAGAATGTCATCTGATGTTCCATTATAAATTAACCTAACTTAGATTTGGTTAGATGAATAACTTGACTCCCCCAAGAAAGGTTTAGGGGAGGAGGGTGTTTAATTGATCCTGAGAACATTCATCTTCTACCCAAACATGAGACGCAACACCAAATACCCAAGAAGCTCTTCTATCCCCTTATCTGTCTCTGGTCTGGATGCAATGCCTCAATCCGATACTCATTCTCTCTCTACAACATATACGTCACTCCATTCTCTCCTTACACTTTCTTAATCACATAAAATGAGACTAAAAATTGAGGGAGGCCAAAACCAATCAGCCAAACTAAGTGAGACACGATGATCATTAAATATTCAGGATGATCATGGCAGTTTCTACTAACGACCTTTTTGTCAAGATCATTCAACTAATAACTATATAAAGCATTTGAGATTGATAAACTTAGGCTTCAACGATTCTGTTCACTCTAAAATTACAGCTTCGTCACAACCAATACTAGTAATGAATTAAATGACAAAAACCCCTTATAATTTACATGTTAAAAACGCAAAATTTCACTGCAAGGTTTTCACAAACGAGCACAAAAGTAAAAAAACAAAAAAACAACGTATTTTTGCAGAGTCGTAAATACTTACACATACTCGTATAATTCCCAATTAGAAATAGCAAACAATATACCCTATTCGTATATCGTTAAGACCCTGGTTCCCAACCAGAGTAAGTGTGGTAAAAGGTAGAGGGAGGGGGTGTCATCGAATATAAAACGCAATAGCACCGAGGTTGTCTCCCGCTGATTGTAAAGAAAGCGGTAAATATGGAATAAGTGAAAATGTGCGGAATATATACATATAGCCGTAGATCCTCCTCGGGTATTCGGATATGGATGGCACACTATCCTACAGATGTCAACCGCAGCAAGGTTGACCATGCCACACTTCTTTGCCGAAAACAAAGAAATTATTCAACGTTAAAAGAAGCTATGGGAGTTTAGGAGCAAGGAATGAACAATAGAGCAGACCCCCGCCCCGTGTCACTCCCGTGTTGGTTGGGTAGGGGAAAGGATGCCCTGAACATTCAGTAATTCTAATGCCCTCCCCGTCGAGTAATTTTTTATGATTCCAAGTGCTAGGGGGGCCGCCCCCCTCCCCGAAAAACACTGATGCGGCGTAGACAAAAAGACTTTCCGCTGTTTAAAGGTAAAAGGCTCGAGTCACAGGTGTACTTGTGACAAAAGGCTATTAAACGAACTGCAACAAACGGCTTGAAACTATTGCGTTCCTGGAAAATGAAAGTCCGCTTCCAAGGGTGGGAAATTCAAGGCAGATTTTTTTTTTTTTTTATCAACCCACCCCTACCTTTCCCACTCCCGCCGGGGGAGCTCAAATTTTTACTTTTGAATACCTGTGTTTTTCGTTCGAATTATTTCCGGGAAACTTTGAAAGTGACCTTCTGCCCCCAGCACTAAGAACTAATTGTTTATGCTTAATAAAGCCACTGGGTACGGTTAGTCGCCTGCGAGGGTTGCGATACCCTGTAGAGAGCCATGGTTCGGATTCCGCTTTAGACTGTCAGTTCCCACTGAAACAGCCAATCAGTACAGAAAAATGCATCGATAGAATTCATGTTGTTTATTTCCTCCTTTCTATGATCTCCTCTGCCTTTTTCTTTCCCCATGAACTAGAAAAACATTATTTCCTCTCAATGGCGCTAAACAATTAGGCCAATCAGTTCTAAGAATGAGGAGCTATACGATCCATTTCCTCCAAGTAAATGTTTATTTTTCCATTATCACTTATCATCAATAAACTCAAAGACTACTAGAATCGTTAACCCATGAACTCACAACGCCCGCTTCATTCATTGAGCTTTCTGATAGCTGCAAATATCAAAGCAATGGACAAGTCTTTGAAAGGTTTACTGAAGATCAATGTGCTATTTTTATTTAAGAGGGGAATAACACACAATGCCCGTAGGGTGTAAAAGGAAAAATAGTGGAAAGAATGAACTACATTATGGGTTTGTTAAATGTCATCCTATTGAGCACTGAATACAAGCAGACCGTAGTGCCTCAAAGGCTATTACAAAATGTCATTAAAAAGACTAGGGTTCCAGAGTATTGGAATGACCTATAAGTTCATTGACCGAGTACACAATCCAAACTGGCTAAAATTAAATGTTTGCATCACACCACAGACCCATGTGAGGGGTTTCTTGTGTACACGTGAAGTTATTTCCTCAAAAGCGAGACGCCTTAGGAAAGTTCTCAACCTACGTTCTCCAAATTTAATTGCCAATTCGTGAAAAGGAAATTTAGACTTCAAGCCTTATCCGGTTGATAAGACGTGATAAGTGTAACACTGGCGTTGTTTCCTACTCATGCATTCATTTTGTTTTTTAGTTAAAATCCCAACAAAGTCCAACTTTCGTCAGAGACTGCAATTCCTAGCCATTGCAGCCTTCAATGTCTGCCCAGGCGTTTCCTTTCAGTTTGGTAAGGTCGTTTCAGTGGCAGAGCAGGAAAGCGAAAACGTGAGTTCAGTGCCATTCTTCTTTAACTTTTCTTTTCGTTGAGAATTGGGCTCCCAACTCCCTACACCACTACTTTTTAAATTGGGCATTTATTCGCTCCTTTCCCAAATGCCCTCCCACCTTGATTAAATAACTACGTGCTGAGAAAGAGCCTAATTTCAAAACCCCTTTCGAATAATCTTTTAACAGAAAGGATATTTATAGGGCCATGAAAAGGAGGCATGACAAGCTACCCTTAAACGGGGCGTTATCGCTAACGGAATGCCAACAATCGGTCGCTGCTCTGACGCACCGGAGGGGAAGGCGAGACTGTAAAAATGCTTCGCTAAAAGAGTGAAGGAACCTGCGATTTCTCACACAGCGTAGTTCTTCGATGCTAAGATGTGGCGGTACTATTGTATAGGGAATTACGCACAAGCGGGCGCGGTTGGGTGAAAGTGCCACTCTGCGATAAAATCTATAGAGACGAGCGAGATTACTAGTCAGAAATGTATACAAAAAATTGCAGAAACTATTCAATGGACGTGGCCAGAAGTTAATAGAAGTAAAAACAAATAATAACATCATTGTTGACATAATTGTGCCCATCAGAGAATTCTGGAACAATCCTAGAAGATATACGAGGCTCAGATAAAAAAAATAACACTCAAATGCCCCGATTTAGATGCTGAACCCGACTAAAATCCTGAACAAAGATATTCTATTCAGATTTCCCGATATGGAAACCGACAAAAGAAGTGTGTTTAAATCCCTTTACTTTTTGCCTGTTTAAAACTTTGCGTGGGTTTCTAGGTCTCATAAAGACATTAAAACAGCAAAAACAAGAAGTAAAGAGCTAGTAGCCACTAAATGAATGGCTTGAATTTTAATTTGGGCACCAATGAGAGAGAACGTCTATAGAAAACTGGAATTGTTAATGGTTATCATAAAAAATATGCTGTAGTGGAGGAGACTGGTCAATAACAGAAAGACAGATTTCTGCAAATCAATAAGGAATTTATTAGCCACCCACTCTAACGCCGACGCAATGCTACTTCACAGAGTGCAATGTGAGGCTAAACCTAATAATAAAAAGGTAAGATAACTTCAGAGAACGGACAAAAGAAATAAAAGGTGTGAATGCTAGGGAGAATTATGGTGAAAGAGAGTGGTTTCAAGTCAAAGCGTAATTGATGGGACAACAGACGACGGAAGATAATCGGTTCAAAATTTGCCCAAGAGGATCATCAGTGAACGAAGTTTACGATGATAAACCCTGATATTCAGGTGAGGAAACTGTCTGGTTTTCGCGTCATGCCGTAGGAAGAGGAGGCCTTAGTATCAAGACTTCTGCAGAGTCCGGCAAATGAAGTGGAAATTAACAAGAGACATGGAATGGCATATAATTATATAGTGTTCAATGATACATAATTAAAGATTCAATTATCAAAATATAAGCTATAAAATAAATTGGGTCCGGTTCTGTCCTGATTTTTTTTAGTCGCGAGTGACTATATCTCACAATGTCGGTCGGTCGGTCCCCGTTTTGCTTTTTTTGTAACTATTTAGCCGATTCTAACGAATTTTAAAACCTAATGTTGTTTTACTTTCTCTTTCGAATGCTATAATTGCCAAAGTCCTCTCAAGGTTAGCCCGGGAATTATTTTGCTATACTCTGTGAGGCAAGCCTAGAATAGGCTATACTATGCTATACTCTGCTAGATAAGCCTAAAAATAAGCTATACTATGGTAAGCTATAATGTACAAGGGTAAGATATACTATGCTAATTTATGCTATAAAATGCCATGCTAGGATAGCATATAGTATGTTAAGCTAGACAATACTAAGCTATGTTGACTAAGGTATAATAGGATAATATAGGCTATATTGTCTAGGATAGTTAATGCTAGACTAGGTTATACTATCAATGTTAAGCTATGTTATACTAGGGTAGACAAGGCTATACTAAGGTAGGCTTATTATAATAGGCTAGGGAGGGCTATGCTCTGTATGCTAGGTAATATTATGTTAGGCTACGATAGGCTAACCAAGGCTATAATAGGCTAAGCTATGCAATGTTATTCTAGTCTAGGGTATGGTATGCTATACTAGTCTAGGCTATAATGATACGCTCGGCTATATTATGTTAGGTGTGGTTATGCTAGGAAAGGCTAAACCAAGCTAGCCTATAGTATGCTAGACTATCGTATGCAAGGATATATTGGCTAGGCTATAATAGTCTATTCTAGCTTTGCTATACTAGGCTAGGCTATCGTATGCAAGGATATATTGGCTAGGCTATAATAGTCTATTCTAGCTTTGCTATACTAGGCTAGGCGCACTTGGCTAGGCTCAGGCATGCAATGCTAAGCCATACCTATTTAGGCTAGATAAGGCAAGGCTATATTAGGCTAGGGTCTACTAAGCTAGACTATGCTATACTATACTAGGATACGATAGGCTGGGCTATACTAAGCTAAGGTAAGATAAAGTAGGCTATAATATGCTAAGTTATACTAGGCTAGCTAAATTATACTAAGCTAGGCTAGGTTAGGCCTGGCACAGCTAGGCTATTCTATTTTTAGCTAGGCTATCCTATGTTTGGCTAAGCTTGGTAATACTAGGCTAAAACAGGGTAGGTTATACTATGCTATGCTTAGCTATTCTAGGCTATTCTCTACTATGCTATGCTAAAGTATGTGACTATACTAGGCTATTTTAGGCTAGGCTAGACTATGCTATACTATTCTCTGTTATGCTATAATATAATATGTTATAATATACTATGCTATGTTATGCTATACTAAGATGTGCTATATTATACAATGCTGTGCTATATTCTACTATGATATGCAATAATATTCTATAAAGTGAGGGCACGCGACTTTTTGGTCAGCAGACCTTGTTTAATTTTAGAGCGCTTTCGTGCTGTCGCCGTCGAGGGTTGGGCCGTCGTATGAATAGGAAAAAAAAATAAAGAGGCTAATTTAAAATAATAAGTTAAACAACGAAAGAAGGAACAAAATCAAAAGGATGCCGGGAAAACAAGGGGCACACTTAAGTGTTCCGTTAAAATAAATAAAATACCCCTTCCTTTGTCCAATGTATTCAAATATAAAGGTGGGAAGATAATTAAAAGAGGAACATTGCTGTCATAATGCCCATGTAGCATCCTACGATATGGGAGTACCCGACATAAATCTCCATTTGAAAATAAATGTAGCACTATTGGCAGTGATCGATTGATTGATTGGTTATTGCCAACGCTATTGGAAATGACTCTTGAAATAATAAACAAAATAAGATCTAAACGACGCAAGCACATTCTCACGAGGTGCTTGGAATCCCTTCACAGAGTAGTGGAAAAACAAAGATCTAGAACTACTAGTATGAAAAAATGAACTACATTCCCAAGATTATGGAACAATGGGTGATTAGAAATAACTTTACAAGATAACAAGGGATAAAAGGAGTTTAAATTCATATGGGAGAAAAGTACAGTAAAAAAATAACACATTTTAAAGCTATTTTCTGATATAAAAAAATCTAGAACGAGCAAAATATTTGCTTTCTTAATTTAACTAATAAAAGCCATATTTTTTAAATATTGCAAACATCGATTATTTGTGTGATGTGTGTAAACTGTGGTCTTATATCTACTTTCCAAACAGGAAAAGTTACCACAATATTGGAAATTGAAAAGAGTGAAGGTCAAAATGAGGTTGAATTGAAATTTGAGAGAAATCAAAGTTAAGAAAAAAATCGACTCGCGTGATATGATTAAAAACCTCGTCGTTTCTCTGTATCGTTTTGCTTTGCCAGTCAAATAGAGAAGTATTTCGTGATTGAAGTGTCGGTTAAACCTCATTTTTGTAGGGTTCCGTCGTTTACCACGGCTTTTAAAAGGCGAAAGTTGACAATGAAATATGGCGAGTTTTTATCACTGGAGTCCAAAAGCTCTTGAGCACAAGGGCTAATCGTTAATTTTGCATATTTTCCCCCTTCCCTAAAATCACTTTTAGCGATGAATAAGTATCATCAGGATTTTTTAGGTTAGCAGCAATTAAATCAATTTTGAAAGTAAATGATTATAAATTGTGCAAAGAATGAATCCTTCAATTGCCCGTATTTGAGAAAACCGTAGAAACCACTTTATATTTCGGTTTACTCCAGACTAGATGGAGCACCGCGAGGAATCGAGTAAAGAATTTATATTATTTTATTCCATTTGCTATCTCTCTCTCTCCCTCTTTCCTTTCTTTCTGAAACTATGTACTATCATTTAGGTATCATCAATCCTTATGTTTTGTCATTCGCCTGGGGAGGACCCCATTTAAATAAAAATACCCTAGCTCTAAGTAGTTTTATCTTTCGTCTACTCGCGTCCTTTCCACACATTTTCATCAGTCATCCTTTACTTAACTATATATATATATATATATATATATATATATATATATATATATATATATATATATATATATATATATATATATATTCAAAGAGGAAACCAACGGTGAATCTTGACCGAAGTGTTAAGAAAAGGATGACCGATGAAAATTTGCGGAAAGGACGCGAGTAGACAAAAGATAAAACTACTTAGAGCTAGGATATTTTTATTTAAATGGGGTCCTCCCCAGGCGAATGACAAAACCCCCTAAAAACACAAAAAAAAACCTAAGCGACAAGCGGTAGTGGCACCACTCGTCCCGGTTTCGGAACTAGGAGCCAGGGTGGCGCGCAACTCTCTTAACTCGATCTATTCTGCATCTCCGCCTGAAAGCTTTCGAGGGGTTGTTTATAAAAGACGCATTTTACCCAATGACAATTTTCCTTTCAAATGAGGGAAATACAAATGATGAGAACGACTGCGAAAGCAAATCGCCTCAACCCTAAATCCGGGGATAATGAAACCACATAAAACCAAAGATCCATTACTCCAGATTAGAAAAAAAATCTTAAAACCAGAATTGCATTACCAAGATTTCACTATTTAACCAGATAGATGAGTTGGTATTTATTGGTCCCCAGCCTTCTCTAATTTTTTAGGTATTTGTATTCTAAAGTCTAGTTATATAAATAAAAAATACAAACCGCCTAAAAAATCCCAATATTTGAGACACAAATGATAACTGACCCCCCACCCCTCCTAAGAGATACCATTTGCTTTACTTTCCTGGAGGCAAGTAAAAAAGAAAGAAGTCTCACCAGCCCTTTTCTGTGATGAAACGGATCTATGAAAGTAGAAATCAAGACTTACCAATAAAGGTATCCACAACAGGAGATCGGGCTAAAAATATTAAAAACCTTCACTAGTAGGTTTTCCTGGTGTGTCGTTCGAAGCAAGAAAATTACATAACTCATAAAATCGGTCCCAAGAACATCAGATAAGACCGGTTAAGGAAAATCGTGAATACGAGACACCCAGAAGGATGTTTTTGTTTGAATGATTTTTACCACCGAATTTTACCGGTTTAATCATTTTAAGGTTTAGCGCGAAATTAATTACTGTGCTCATTGCGATTTACTGTACTGAAATGAACACGAAATCGTGCATCCACCGAACATTTAACTTTAAAAAAACATACGATATTTAGTGCTCTACAGGGTGTTCGAAAAGTTACTATTGACTGGAAATATAAAGTCTATCCAGGATCACAGTGGTCTGAGACTGAAAGTCACCCAAACCCCCAAACTCCCAAGCACCGGTTGCATAGCAACAGTCGCAGGTATTAAAACTGTCCGGATACTTCTTGGGGGGAGAGAGGAAAGGGAGTCAATATGTTTTAGGAGGAACTGATGTGGTACTTTACTACAGAACGAAAGCTTGCTTTCCCACATACCTTCGTTTTCCCTGCATGAAAAAGAGGGATAAAAAATAGGCCTCTACTTCTAACGCGATGATATCGCAATTCGCCTAAAAACCGCGCCTATAAGAATCCCGGGGACGAATATCTCCACAAGAACAACTCTGAAGGTCTCTTTCCCATATACTTCGTTTCCGTAACAGGAAAAAGAGGGATCGAAAATAGGCCCCTGCTACTAACGCAACCAATATCGCAATTCTCCTAAAAACCCTGCCTATGAGAATCCCGAGATGAATTTAACAAAAGCAACTATGAGTCATATTTGCCCCGAGGCAAAGGACGTTCGAGAACCAGTTTGACAACATATAACTTACGGAGAGACGGCACAATCTTCTAGCCTCCACCAGCCATGGGCAAAAAAAAAGGAAAATTCTGATATACAATACTGAAACTTCATCATTTCAACGGGGTGATGCAAAAGTCACGCTGCTAAACCGTTCGAAATGCGCCATTACGAAGAATTTTTGCCGCCAAATGGAAGGAAAAATATTGAAGAACGAAAATTAGGATTAATGCTCTTCCTTAAAAGGCAGTTTGGAGCCGAAAAATAATAAATTCAAGTTGAAGAAAATAAAATTGAGTAGATATCTAACATGTCATAACCAAACGAAGGCACAAAAGGCTCACAAAGTGGTGAAGTAAGGGAAATTGAAATTGAAAAGATGTAAAAGGTACAACGCTTGACGAAACAAGGGAAGAGGAGACTACATGAAAGGCAATATTACAAGAAATGGGTAAAGGATCCAGATAATAATTTGGAAGGTTAAAAATGCTGGATATCAACAGGCGTATTTCACTTAATGTAGGAAAAAAATAGAAGATAAAAAAGTGAAAAACGTAAAACGAAAAAAAAATCCAGTAACAAGCCACGTTAACCCTTATTACTGGGGGTTCGAATTATATAATAAGTTCGTAGAGATGACATACGAACTGGAACTGTCTTATAAAGAGTAGTGAGTTTTCACGAACAAGCTTGAGAAATGGATTGCATTTAAAATTATACCATCCCAAAGACGAATACAGACACACACGTGTGCGTGCCAAGGATATACAAGAATAACATACGCAAACCCTATTTATCGGCGGCCTCCAAAGAAGTGTATATAAAAACGTAAATGATAAAAAATAGGAGATTGCCACTAACAACAATAGGATTCAATGCCTGTGGATGCGATTCAATTCCAGGGAGTAATTTGATCGTGTCAATCGCAAATGATTAATACTCGTATGTTGAACATTGTTGCCATTTTTCACGGGTCCATGGGAAGGTCTACCTTTCAACGTTTGAGAATGTGGTTGTTCACATCGACTGTTGCAGAGGCGTAGTTAAAAGGCTACCTTTCAACGTTTGAGAATGTGGTTGGTAACATACGACTGTAGTAGAAGCGTAGTCAAAGGTTTTGACAAGGGCAAATTCTGTGATTCCTAAGATTTATTGCTTCAGATTATTTAACTACATTATTCATATGTACCAGGGGTATGTTGCAGGACATGCAAAGTTTCAGAGATTTTATGACAATCACCCCAAAAGGAAAAGGAAAAAGTCCTGGGATTAGTTCTGGCTGGATAACTTCAGGAGAAAATCCTAAGCGATGGTTCTCCATTCCTGGCCTAATAACGATCGGGTGTTGTCGTAAGTTGAATGCTTCCACTCATCGACCCGTATTTTCGAGGATCACCTACAGGTTCTCCACCGGATTAAGATCCAGGCCATGTCCCAATATATGTAGTCGTGTCCGAGCCTCGTTACATGAGCCCGATGACACCTGGTACTCTATTATGCTGGGAACGCATGTATAAATACCCAAATGCATATATGAATGGTTCGATGAAGTTGCTCTGAAGATACATTTTGGTCCCACGATTTGTCTATACGAGTCTTCTGCCCAAATTTGGTTATGACCGTGACCTATAAGGTTGGATGACCTCACTTCGGTATTTTAAATTAATGAAGTTTCTTCTGAGGTGATCTTCGACTAGCTTCTTCAACCAGTATTTAAAATTTGGTTATTCTTCATGGCCAACTGCACGAGTAGGCGTGTGGTTTAATAATAAATTTTGAGCCACATTCCAGGTTAGACTACTACTGACGAAGAATGGTGGTGTCTTACGTCTTGAAACTGTTAGAAGTTAAAAGTATATAGTAAGAGTAGAGTGGATATTAGTGCTAAGGTGAGTGAAAGGGAATGAGTATGAGATAATGCTGTTTGCTGGGTGATCAGCCATCTCTTGTTTGTTCTTTATTATCCTTTTTATTTGGTTTCTGTGCCAAGTCTCTCACGCCTCTATTGTTTTTTCTTGTTTTTTTATTTTAGTTTAGCTTACAGTTCTTGTTTTTCGTTATCTTTCTAGTACCTAAATATTGGTGCGTGATTGACTCCGACTATCGGTTTCCCACTCTTAAAATTTCCCCTAATAATTTATGGGGATTTGCAACTTCCTTTTTACTTCTTCGTTTAGAAGTCCTTCTAATGTGTCCCATATTTTCGTAGCCCTTTTGTTAATAGTTGTGTTTATTGGTTCTAAGTTCATTTCTTGGTGTAGATCTTGCTGTCTACAGTGTTCTCTTCGTCTTCTATTTGTAATTAATAATACTGTGCTGTTTTGTACCCTTTGAAGCTTGACGGTGTTGGTCTTATGTAGTTAATTGAGAGGTATTGTTGGATACAATAATACCGATCTGTATAATTCATTATAAATTTTAAGTTTGTTTTTTGTGTTCAAACTTCTGAGTTGGAACATTTGTGAGATAGGTTTTTGCTAAGTTAATTTCGGTGATGTATTTTTTATATCCGTTAGAAGTTATTTTTAACCCGAAGACCTTGCCCTCTTGCTTGTACCTATAATTGGAGTGGAATCAATAACTCTGTAAGAACTTAAAGCTACCATAATCGTTACTAAACAAAAAACACCAGGAGATTCCGGGATTTCACGTGAAAATTTAATAAGGACACCGAATATCTTTCTAGAAAAAATTAAATACATTTTCAATGCGTCAATCAGCGCAGGTTACTTCCCCGATGCCTTAAAAGAGAAAAAATAATATTCCTACCCAAACCAGGCAAACCCCTGAATAAACCCGGAAACTTCTGACCCATAACTTTACTCGAATCCATAGCTAAACTCTTAGAGAAAATGATTGGAAAGAGACTCATTATAATCCCACAACACCAACACGGGTTTAGGAAAAGAAGAGGAACCGAAACAGCACTGGCCATACTTGTCGAAGCGATCGCTAAGGCTAAATATGAAAAGAAATACACATACCTTGTCCGAAGAGACGTACAGAAAGCATTTGACAGGCTATGGCAAATCGGACTTAAATATAAGATAAAAATGCTAGGACTTTCCATAATTATAACCAAATGTTTATGCGATTACGTAACGTATCGCAAAGCACATAGCGAAATAGAAGACCACCGTGAACTCGAGTTCGAGATATATCAGGAAGTGCCCCAAGGGGGATGCCTTAGCCCGTTACTGTATAGCACATACACAAGGGATTTTTCAGAGCCTATCTTTGAAAGTACTATATACATGCAATTCGCGGATGATATCTCGATAATCACCAATAGTACTTATAGGCCTCCACCCACGATGGCTAGAATAAGTGCAGCAGAAATCGCAAATATCAATAACTATGAAAAGAAGTGGAAAATCAGAACTAATCCAGACAAGTTTATTATCGTAGTATTTATCGAAGAAAAAAGAAGAAGATATAGATGTATGTGCGATTGAGATTCAGTTTGCGTGGCAGAATCGAACGTAAACATGCAGTGTGGGAGAGCCCATCCATGACGCTCCCACCTAATAACAGTCACTAAAATAGAGGCGTGGGATGAGCTCCAGAAAGGTCATGGCGATGCCTGGAAATTGGATTTGTTTTTCCCTCGAATTTCCCAATAGAAGTTGAGCAGCTGGATTTTTCTTCGGAGGGGGAGGGGGGCAGAAGACATTTGCATGGACGTAACAGGAGTTTGAGGACTCGCATAATACTGAACTAATTTGATCTCAATTAACAATAGAAAAATGGTAAGTGATGAACAACGACATGAAATTTGGGTGGAGCGAGAGGAAAGGCACGGGAAAAGAAGGGACCAAATGAGAGACGGGCTTTTTAGAGGAAGTTGAACCCAATGAATTTCAGTCTATATAAACACACTGACTAAAAGTTCCCAAGTAAAATATTTTTTTAAAAAATCCTAAAACGGCCATTTTTAATACATACAGGCATCTGTAATACTACTACTCACTTCCCCTTTCAGCTGTACAAATAAGAAAATACGAATGTTACTCAAATGTAGCACCACTTACTAAAAAAGCTATGCGTATGTTTACAATATATTTGGACACAACCTGGTGTTGGTAGGATCGTGAAAACAAATTGAATTGGAGTGCGGCCAACTTTCCGGGGATTCCCCCTTGATCCGCAAAAGTTCAGTATGAGTGTGGGTCAGAAGTAAATATAGTGTGAAATCATACTCAGGAACCCAAAACCCTTTCATTTTAAGTCTAATCAGCTGTCACTCTCTGAAGGGAACAAGGGTAGAGACGATTCTGTGGAAATCTACCACTTGTTTCTCGTGACGGGAAAGCGTTCATGAATCACAAAGATACCAAGGAGAGCAAAGTTCAAACTTCGACCTCTTCTTAAAAGGTAGATTTTGCTCATCTACCTCAGAAATGACATAAATTGGCAAGGTAGATGGAAACACACCACTTTGTTCCTGTGATGAAGCTCGGATATGAAAGGAAATACGACCATATAAACAATGAAAAACAAAGGTCAAGGGCACCGCATCCAATTATTTTTTCACTTACCAGGGATTGCATTTTCTGTTTAGTTGATTCCTTTCTTGCGAAAGCAGAAAAAAATGAATAATACACACAAATACATTGGAGCAAAAGACCCACTTAAAACTACAGACTAGAGTTAGTGAGTGGTAGTGATACAATGACTAGGATGTTAAAGAAGGATTTTCTGTCAGTATTTACATTCATAGGATAATCTAATTGTACCTGAGGGGGGCCTAGATCTTCAGGGATAATGAGAAGAAAGAGAAAGGAGATAGTCATAAAAGAAATAATATTAAAGCTAGTAAAGCACTGGTTCCTGAAGAGATTTTTCCTGGAATTTTGAAGGAATGTAAGGATGTGTTAAGTGAGCCTCTAGTATGCATATTTAGAAATTCGTTGGAAAGCGTGGAAGAAAGCTAATGTGATACGTATCTTTAAGAAGTGGGATGAAATTATTACGGATAATTACCGGCCAATGAGTTTGATATCAGTAGTGGGGAAAATGATGGAATATGTAATAGCGAAATCTATTAAGGATCAATTAGGCAAAGATAAGTTGATTAAGGATTCTCAGCACGGCTTTACTAGAGGCAAAGTATGTTTGACTAAGTTACTGCCTTTGTATAGAAAGGTGTACTATACTACAGATAATAGAGATTTTAGTAAGGCTTTCGACACCGTGCCACACTTATGACTTTTGAATAAAGTTGGGATCGATGGAAGGATTTTTAGGTGGATTCAGTCGTGGTTTAGTGAAAGATAAGAAAGAGTTAGTATAGATGAGATTAAATCTGAGTTGGGGAGTTGCCAGTGGGGTTCCTCGGGGGACCGTATTGACCGTTGTTGTTCTTAATTTATATAAATGATCTGAATATAGACAAGTTTGCTGATGACACTAAGTTGGTAGCATTATAAGGCCTGACTCAGATGCTGAGGTATTACAAGATTAATTGACCAAACTATTCCAATTGGTGGAGAATTTGACTCAAGTAAGTGTAGTGTAATCAAGTGAATAATTATCAACGGAATGGGAGAATTTTAGGAAGGTCAGAACGCAAAAGAGACATAAGTGTCCCTGAAAATTCTGACCTCCCCTCTAGAAAGCAGTGCCTAAGTGCTATGAATAGAGCTAATAGGGTAGTATTTTTATTGGGAATGTAAGTAATAGAAGTGCTGATGTCATTCTGAAACTGTACCTGACATTAGTTAGGCCTCATCTTGAGTATGTGCAAAGGATCACTACCTTATGGTAGGAGAGTTCAGGAGGATTTTGATAGACATAGGCAAGGTTCTTTCTTTTAGTGAACAGGATAGAACACATAACAATGACTTTAAGTCGGACAAGTTTAGGTTTAGGAAAGAGATTAGTAGAAATTGGTTTACAAATCGAGTAGTAGATGAAAGGAATAGGCCAGGTAGTCAGGTGGCAGAGGTGTCCTCTCTGGAGAGTTTCAAGAATAGACTGGAAGAGGAAATGCCTCATATACGAGTAGGCTCTATTGATTAGGCATTTTCAAACTCATTTTATTAAGTTCTTATATAATCCTAAGGCTCTGAAATAAAGCTCCGTCGTAGTGACAATGGCGGAAACTGAAACTTGGATGAACTTAGGGAATAAAGAATAAAGACTTATTCTTTGTACGCAAAGGGGAATGGATAGTTTGGCTTGGAAAGTAGCAATGAACATCAAACTTCTACCTAAATTAAGCATGCAATGGCCTTTTCCGATGAAGCTGAAATGATAAAAGTAGTAAAAAATAATACTTCCAGGCGAGGTTACATTCCATTAGATGCTGCCCTGAATTGCACCAAGCCGACGAGTGCCCAAACGACCCACCACTCTGTAGTAGTCAGAAGGTGATAAGCCTCTTGCAGAAGCGTCATAGCTAGTGAGTTAGAAACGGGAAGACATGAAAACAATCTCAAATGCACCGTTCGCACATATAATCGAATCATAATAGTACGGTGCAGTCAGGCCTGCAAGTGAAGACAGCGAGCAGTCCAAGGTCGGTCAAAGACCTTATTCAGCGGAGGAAGAGGGGGGGAGGGGGCGGCATTAACCATATGGACGCTTGCAGACTCGAGGTGCTAAAACAGCCGGTCTTTACAACACATTGAGATAGACTCAATTGGTAAGATTTATTGCGCTTGGAATCCTTTACACTGATATTTGAACCTCAAAATCGATCATTATGTACCTACAATTCTTTGAACTATAGTTATTAAACCGATCGAGAAACGTCATGTTTCAAATACGGAGTATGAATCATCTATAGGGCAATCGTGGTCAAGCTACTTAATAAAAACTTCAATAATGGACAGAATGTATTTGACCATCGCCTCCCCTTTGCGAATGCTTGGCCTGCACTTCCGGTCATTTATTTGTAAAGGAATGGAAGGAAGTGGGATACCGGAAGACGGGGACAATCCAACAGATGGGATCCACGTGGAAGATACTGCAGAAAACGTGCCTTACAAAATGCAACAAATGGATTGCACAGTCGTTTGCCACTGATGTAAACGGCGCTAAATGGCAAAATAGGCCGCACATGTAGGAGCACATTAAAAAGTTATTCAATAATAAATAAAATTTCGACAAGGAAAATTTCAATCCTATATGAAACATTCACAATTTATCCCAATTAGGGAGTAATAATATACAAGCGAAAAGGTCACCACGTTATTGAAAAGATACCCATTCTAACTTCCTCCTCCATTTATCACTGTCCCTGTAATAGCAACAACACTATTCCACCTATTGGGACCAATAAGCACGCTAAAAACAAGAAGATAAATGTAAGGCAAAATATCAGCGTTACCTCACTACAATTTCTCGTCGAGCTCATGCAATGAGAGCAAATGGGGGCAACAGAGATGATCCCTTAGCTGAAGCACCTTGAATATGTAGATTAGATGAGTGCCGAGTATGTTCTTACTTGAAAGGTGTGTGGGAAAGTATATGAGTGAATTTTTAAAAATTTATTCTTGGGTAGATAAGTTGAATTTTAGCAAGTTATTTTGAGTTAGAAGGTAGTAATAGGACAAAGGGCCACCACATAATTTTTTTAAAAAAAGAGGTATAGGTTGGATGTGGAAAGTATTTTTTTTACCAATAGAGTGGTAGATTACTGGGATGGTTTACCACAGGAGACAATAAGCAGTCCAAATTTAAATGCTTTTAAACCCAGGTTAAATGAATATATGGGGAGGGTAGGTTATCACAATTAAGCTATATTGGGTCGTTACATATTGTAATATCAATGTGTATATATTATACATATTATTGATGTGTATTGTATGTTTTTATTTTTGGACACGTCGTAATGGTGATACATTTTTAAGCAGTTAGTTTTTAACAAGCATTGTTGGTGATGCCTCTTTAAGCAGTTCGGATGCAATTTTGTGAATGCAGTTTATGATTGACTCGGATGACCCCTGATAGGCCCTTGTGATTTATGCCATCCGATGAATGATGTTATGTCCACCATTTAGAGAGAGACCAGAAAAAAGTGTCTGCAAAAATCATGCAAACAATACCGAGGAGGTACGGTATCGGAAAGAGCCCAACGTACTTCGTGAGAGAGACCATAGCAAAGATGAAAACTCTCCCCACTCACATATCTGCCCTCGCATTATGCGGCTATGGAAAAATAAAAACCAAATAGGCATATTGATAAAACAGCATACCCAGGAGAGAGAGGAAGAACAGGAGGTGGGGGTAGAGGGACAGGGCGGTGGTGGGAAAGGAAGGACAGGGGGTGGGGGAGAGGAAGAAGAAAGGGGAAGGGACCAGGTTTTGCCTTGGACGATTTCTCGATCTCTTTTAACACAGTCCTCTTTCAATGATAGTGCTTGAATTCGTACTTTTGAGGCTTTGTAACCTAGAGTAGGAGCTTGTAATAAGCACTTTAGGTTACACTACATAGGGTTCATCAGAAATGTAACTTGCAGCTATTATTATTTATTCACATTTTACTATCTTTAGTCACCTGTTAATCTTTCCTCTCATTAATTCTCCAATTAATAGAAAGATCCTTATTGGTTGATTCTTAAGTAAAAATACTAATTAATGAATCTATAAAGAACAGATAACAAAGGACCCTGCCTCTTTCCTACCCCGTCAGACCATCATCTCTGCTGACCTTAAGATAAGCCCGCCATTCTTTCTACCAGATCCTCTCCTGCTGCCTCGACCCCCATGTTCCCGTAGTCTCCCCACCTACACTCGTCGACAACGTACCCCGTGGTTCTCAGGCACTGATGCCCACGCCAAGAAAAGCAGGCAAGGCGCCCATAATCGCAAAGTAGAGACAGAACCCGCCTCCGTAGCCTATCACCATGAGCAATGTCCTTTGAGGTACTACTATTCCTTGTGACCCAAGCCCTTTGTATCTTACAGGAAACAAAACAAGCCACGTGCTTTGTCCAAGATCCTTTCTAATCTCTCTGACCCCCCCCTTCCCCTACTGAATTCCTAGCCTTATTCTCTGACGAGGGCCCATATCCTCTCCGGTAACCCCCTTTTCCTACCCTACCCTGACCTTCCTTTCCTTGCCCGTGTCCCTTGAGGAATTAACATCCCTCTTTCTCATCGGAAAAGATCGGTTTTCCCCTAAACACGTCACCACATACCTTTTCCCCCAGTTCCTCCCTTAGCTCACAGAAACTTTTTAACAACTTTTGGGCCGGATAGTACCAACTAACTTCAAGCAGCTACTATCCGCCCCCTCCTAAAAAAGAAATCCACAAGTCAATTCAACTCGCAGGCTACCTCCCAATCTCTGGTTCCTCTCAAAAGTCCTTGAAAGGCTCATGTCAACAAGGCTTCTAGATCACGTGCATTCCTTTACTGCTGAGATTATTTTCATTTTAAAGTTCCTCGCTAGTGGCGTCAGTAATGACACAGCTATCGAAATTATAAATAGCGGCAACAAAAAATACATGCTTAGGTGCTGCAGGGAGTCTCGCCCCCTCAGGAACATGCAAATAACAACCAAAATAATTAAATACTAGGGAGAGGCCTGCCTCCTCCAAACCCTCAACTTGACCGTTATCCAGTGTGTATGAGTTCCGTCCCAGGACTCGGGACAGGCAGAAGCGATCCTGCCCATCGCGGTATTGGGACATATACCGCTCACGGAGGGCTCACACACTAAGACCAAGCAGTTTTAACAGAAATGGTTAGGAGATCACTCCATACAATGACAACGCGTCTTGCGAGTGTATCCGACTTGGAGACGACAAAAAAAAAAACCCTGAAACAGTCGATGCATGGGGGTGGGGGTTGATCGAAGGGAAACGTCGGGGCGCAATACCACGCACCTTTAAATTCCAGTAGTTAGAGTGGAGAGAAGATAAAAAAGGGCTGGTCTTCCACTCCGTAGACACCGCCTGGCGGACTTGTCAGCGTGGGCATTTTCAAGCCGGGGTGAAAAAAACAACAAAAAAGGGCAGGGCCCGGTCGAAATCTTTCCGGCTCGCAGCAGCCGTGGCATCATGGATACTGCCAACAAGGGCATGCGGAGATTTCAAAGCCTCAAAGTAAAAACTAAGAGCGCTGTGAGTCGTATAAACAAGGCGATGCGAGCAAACCTCCGTATCAAGCGGAATATTGCAACGAGCTCGGCCGAAAAAGCCAAGTCCGGCACAAAAGGGGGGAGATATTAAACAAAAACAACCCCCTTCTTCGTATTCGGAATCATCAGTGTACAATGGTACGGCTCTAGCGTGACGTGACATGTGTTCCAAGAAGTACAGCCCTCGTGGCTACTAACATTCAAAGGTGGTAATCTCCAGGGTGGGGTCAAGGGTAAAGTCAAAATCGCAATCGGCCCGAGATATAAATCAAGCTCACAGAAAATCTGAAACGTGCTTTGGGCGTGTTTGGCGTCTCACGTCGGCATAGTTAAGGTCGGGATCGAATGCGTACGAAATGAGAGCCACTGGCTCTTACCCCTACATGTTCACTAACCTCCCAGAACCTCGATCCCCTACGCATAGTTCCCCGCAGTAGTTTGTACTGCATGGTTGATGATCTCTTTTTTTTTCATATATTTGTCACGAGAATGGGGAATGACCTGCCTGCCCTGATACGCTTATCGCCTCCTTTGGTGCATTCAGCGTGGCTTGAAGACCCACCTCTTCTCTTAGTCGATAGACGGACGCTATGCACAGGTCTATGGCCTTGAAAACGCTATGCAAAAGTGCATATTATTAATTTAAATATCGGTTTGTCATATCAAGGATAAAAGAATTATTTAAGGTGGTACTGAAAACAATCCATTGATTATTCCGTAAATAGTGGCATAATTACCATTGATTATGAAAACTATTAAAAATTAGTATTTTTTTAACAATATTTTCGTTCGTATGACCGACGCAAGATTAAATTTAATTGAATGCTAGAAATCAACTAACTATTCTGGCCACCAGATGGCGCGATACATCATAGCTCAAAGAAAGCGTCTACATGAAGGGAAGCAGGAAGAAAGCAGGAAGACGAAATATTAGAGGGTAAATTTAATTGACGAGAGAATCGATATCCGATACACAAATATGCCAGAGGTAATTCTGCGTTCGCAAAGTTCAAGAGTAATGTCCACGATAGTACGTTTTATCCGTGTTTTTGCACACATGTGAATTTTCTGAAATGTGTGATCATCACTTGGTAAAATATCAGGCCCGAATAGGAAAAAAAAGTGGAAACTCATCATGGCTTGGGCTCCGCGAGCGAACAGGCTGTCGAGGTCGATGCTTGACAGGCAGTCAGCCTTAGCAATTGCGTGGGAAAGTCTGTTCGGAGTTGGGTTCTTTCTCCATTTCACTTTTGTTATCAAGACCTCACCTCTGTGCGTTTTCAAAATAACATGTAAGGTAGTAAAAGCCACCAAAGGAAACCAATAGTGATGGTCGTAGATGTGGGCCTGCCCTCCGGGCCTGTATAAAAGTGTTTTAAGGACCGAAGAGCAGTGTAGGTAGTACTCGATCCAGCCTCTACACATGGGATGCATCAGCAATGGCTTCAGCAAGTTTGGGCTGTGATAATGAGGTCCTTGTATCGTAGCTGTTACATTGGAGAGACCTTCTTCTAGATGGATGTCATAACAGGACTAACGAGAACCATTTGCTCCAGTTCGGAGTCAGTTACTCTTCCCTTAGGTAAACCTAAAGGCAGTTATTTGTATATGACGCATATGATCTTAGCAAAGACTACATTTATATCAACTTCAACAATAAAAGAGTAGATCATTGAAGGTAATCGTTTTTCCGCTATGGAATTCTGAATGTGGACGTTTGAGCACTCTCACCTGGACATTTCTCGGGACGTCGAACGGAGGACCTATTAAAACTGGGAATGACAACTAAATTATATTTAAAAATACAAAACAAATGAATTAAGGTATACGAAAGAAAAAAGTTCGGAAAATTAATATAATATCAAAACTCAACAGAAGACCAGCTACTCGTAATTCTGACCTACAATGATATTTCTCACTGGCTTGATTGTGGCTTTAATGTTGATCTTATCCTGTTTGATTTCTCTAAAGCATTTGACATTGTGAATCACCAAGTGCTTATTGACAAACTCTCTTCCCTAGGTATCACTGGTAAACTTCTAAATTGGTTGAGAGAATTCTAAATAGGGAGGATTACGAAAGTAATAGTAAATAAACATTGCAGTACTTTTAGAGAGGTCACCAGTGGTGTTCCACAAGGCTCAGTCCTCGGTCCAGTACTATTTCTGTTGTATATTAACTTTATTACTCTTTATATTACCACCCCGTGCAAAATATTTTCTGATGATCTTAAAATTTATCTTACAAACTCACATATTGAGCTCCTAAATGATTGGATTACTTGTCAGTCTTCTATTAATTCTTTGTACCAACCCTTCCTTTCATGGGGACTGAACATGAACACCAATAAATGCATCGTCTTAAGATTCCAACGGCATCCTATTAATTGGGATGAACTGAATCATTCTGGCTTTTACACTCTTGAATAACCTGCCTATCATCATTTCAGCATCTGCCAGTGATCTTGGAGTAACAATAGATACTAGTCTCAAGTTTCATCAACATATTAGTAATATTTTTAAGGTCAACTGTCAACCGTGATATAACATTTATGCTGTCTCTCTTTGTGACTCAGTAACGCTCACTGCTTGATCATTGCTCTCCACTTTGGAACAAAGGTTACATGGAGATTACACACTTTTAGAATCAGCACAGCGCCGCTGGACCAAGCAGATCAGATGTCTAGAGCTTTTCCCCTATATAGAGAGACTTAGGAATCTTAGCCTCTTTTCTATTTGGGGTAGGCTACTGAGAAATGACTAAGTACTGAAAAAATTTTCATAGCCATTCATTCATTCATCTATTAGTCCTAATGATATCTTCAGCAGAGCTCCAAGATTGGCACCAGAGATCATCAGTTTAAACTTGCTGTCCAAAGAAACTCATTAGAACTAGGAAAGCGCTCCTTCGGTGTCCTTACCTAACACACTGGTTTCCACAACATCCCTCCCCACTTTCAAACAAGAACTTACTGCTTACTTAGGGGATGCCTTATTTAAATTTTATGATTAACTGGCCCTCTGCCATCCATTACGTATTCCCGCTTATGATGCACTTTCCTGTCGACACTAAGTTTCGTGAATCAGCGTAGTGCGGATTCCTTCGCCCCCCTCTCTTTGTGGGTCCATGGTTCCGGGAAGCCCACCATGTGAGAAGATGATTGACTATTGAGCATAAGCCAAAGAAAACAGTGAGGAAGGGAGTAGTTAAATAAATAAATATGGGAAAAGACATTTGAGTCCTCTTGAAGGATTTTGGGGGAGAAATTGTGAATTATTGAACCTAAAGCCCCCCCCCCCAGGAACAATTTTGCATCGCACACATTCTTAATAGTACGAATATGAATATTGCTGTAATTTATACTCGATTTAATTTTAAAGGCGAAAACCAACGGGCACACCCGCAAAAAAACATCTTGGAAAACAGGTTTGTAAGGAAAGTGATAAATATAGAATAAGGTAAAACATATAATAATAGCCTGAGAAAATGATCGCAAATTAAGGCTCGAAATACCACGCAGCTTTACGTTAACGTATTTTGCATCGGGAGGGGGGGGGGGAGGCTAACGAAGCATCTCCGTCAAGATATTTTCGAATAGAGGTTCGTAATATTGTAAAGGTATAAGTCAAAATGGGCCGAAGCCTTGGAGAAAATGCAATTCTCCACAACTTGCCCGAATTGGTTTTAAAAAATGGAAAAACGGACGGATTAAGATGTATAAAGAGGTAAATAGTAAACTTTTGGTTAGTGAATTTCATCATACCACAAACAGGTCAAACAAGGAGGGAGCTCCCTCATTCTAAGAACTTTGAATCCGCGATAACGGAAATATCTCGTAGGGAAAATCGGCGCTGGCCAGTTTTCGAGCCACGACGAGACTTCCGCTTGAAATACTATCGGGGTCGAATTTTGAAAGACTGATATCGACAATCGTGGAGAAAATTATTATTTTTTTAAAGAAAGGTTGAAAACAAAGTGTATTTTGTCAGAGTTTCGAAAACAGGCTGTGAAGTGAAAATGACTGGTACATAGGTTTTATTTAACGCTCATTTCGTGACTGCCACCAAAGGCATGGTGGCTGAAAACAACTTAGTTTGTTAATTATGCTTTGTATATATATATATATATATATATATATATATATATATATATATATATATATATATATATATATATATATATATATATATATATCCGCTATAGAAGGACACTTAAAGCGACCTTGAAGGCCAACCAAGTTCACCATTGAGGGTAACTTGACCCGGGGAGTAGTATAGGCTATTCAGATTTGGCAAAAGTGGCGCCACCTGGTTGTTAAGCTAGAGAATAAGAATAGGAATACATAATAATATTAGAACATGTTCCACAAGGCAAAACGGCGCTGCTGAACAACATTAAGTTTAGTTCATAGAATGAGAAAATTGTTTGTGATGAAACACAAAACAAAAAGATCAAATCTGTCTTACTTTATTTCCGAAAGTACTTTTTCATCCGGACCTCTGCTAGTAGTTAAATTAAATGGAAGAGGCCGGCCTCCACCCAAAAGTTACAGCTAGGAATAGACACACCCGCTCTTAACGGTACCGGGACCGGTAACACTTAGGGGAGAACGCAGGCGAGCGCTCCATCAAATGGCAGTGCGTCCTGCGAGTGTATCGAATTCGGTAGGTTAACAGGTGTGGCACGATGGCGCGCAACTTTAGGTTCCTCTCGGCCGTTTCCCATCTTCTTTGCCAGGTAACCCAGATGGCTGACTTGAATCCTGCCATGTAGTCAGTGTGAGGAAGAGCAATACGATAGTCGTGTCGACAAGTCCTCGTGGATTCTTTGTCACCTTCATTCCTCGCAATCCAACATAAAATGATCTTGACATCCACCTAGCTCGCAGAATCCTTGCTGCTTCAGGGATTCTAATGCCTCGAAGCGTTTTGTGAGTCGCTAAAAATCACAATCCGGTCTCCGAACCGGACACAACGCGTTATGTTCAGTATCGAGCGGTGTATAGCAACTAGTTGGGCTGTGGAAATAGATGCAACATCTGGTAGAGTCCAGCCGACTTACCACAAAGAAGATACGGCGTGGAAACCGAGCAACCTTTGGATTAGGATGATGTGCACTGGCACTGCTCCACATAGACATGAAGTATGCTGTAAAAACGTCGACACAATACTTCCAACGATATTAAAGCATTGGAAGCAGAGGCGTGGCGACCAATAGTCAAAGCTGGTACCCTCCAGGGTGCTGTCCTGGACAGAACCAGGGGTGCCACCAGCCCGAGAGCTAGATAAGAGCTCTCTAAGAAGCTTCCTAGCCCTAAACACAAAGGGCTTAATGTATGACTGTCGTATATCGTCGGCAGAGGTACCGTCGAAATTGGACGCGGATGTAATGAAAACGGATTACGACTAGGTCAGTATGGAAGGATACCTATATAATATGTATATTAATAAATATATATGTCGTAGTATGACATTATATTAAATCAATACCATATTATATATATATATATGGGGGAGGGACCAAATAACTTGAAGGCGAGCCGACAAAGGGACGGAACACCACGAATTTCGACGGGCGGAGGGCGAGATAAGAGTGCAACGAGGTCAGGTATAATATGGGCAATGGCAACGCTCAAGGTTACTTAAAGATGGATGTACAAAAATATAATTTTATTTACATAAAAATAATGAGAGAATTGATGGGCAAAATTACATCAGATGAATTAATGGGCAAAATTACACTGGTAAACGAGACGGGGGGGGGGGATAATTGTAGTTATGAATCAGACTATGAAGCTAAAATTAATGTGTTACGAGAGGAGACTATTCAAATGGGGGGAATTAACGGAAATGGGTTACTTAAGGGGAAGAGAGGTTGGCTTACGGAAGATTCCGGGTGAGACGATCGGGGTAAGGCTTCACGGATGTCTTCTGCATTTGAGGTTTAGGGCGCTCAAAACTTTTGAGCGGGAACTTATAGTGATGACGGTTCTCCCCCCCCAAAAGGGGAAGCGGTAACGTCCGGGACAGGAAAGAGTATTTCGGCCACCCGAAAACGAGGGGCGAACGAGGAGGGCTTCGATAGGAGTTGATGAGAGAAGTCGGAAAAATCACTCGGTAGCGATCGTTAAATGGAATTACCTCACTGGGTGGGGCTAATTCCAATACACAAATAGTTCAGCTGTCACCTTGCTTTGTTGTTAGCACCTGACTTGGAACTAGGGGAATCTTCTTGGGTCTGGGCAAGACTTCTCAACTCTGTGTCTGTCTCATGGGAACCGAGCACTATATACGTATGAGGCTCTTCACGCGGGAAGGGGGGGGTAGTGGGAAACAGCTCTACTCTCGAATGGCCTCGAATCTTCTTGCCGAAGCTATTCTAACCCGTGTAAAGGTGAATCGTGGTGGACGCGGTTCGAGGCTACCGCTTGTGGAATGGGGGAGGGGGTACATGTCTAACAGAAAAGCAGTGTCTCTCTGTGCATGCAGAGAAAGCAAAACGCAACTCACTTAATGTAAACAAAGTGTTCTCAGCTAAAAAATGCCGAGAAAATGTTACGAAGGAACCCGCCACGGAGGGGTAATCCGAGATTGCAGTCATTTTCTCCTGTATAACGGGAGGAGAGTCCTCGGGGAAGTTACCCAGAATCTTTTTAACTCGCATCTACACCTGGGCAAGAAGGGTCTTCCCGTTAAGCGAAGACACGTATGTAGGCCAAGAAGAGCAGCATGGGTGCTTCGAAACATACAAAAACCTAGCCCTAAGAAATTCACCGACGAAAAAATACTTAGGGAGCACTCATAGCGCATGTAGGCATATTGCTTCTCTCTAAAGGCCGTCTTACACTCGACCGACCGCTAAGAACGTGAACTGTGTGCAAATAAAGAGACGTTCTAGCAATTGTAGTTATGACCAGGGCGATTAAGCTGCCAGGGAAGAACAAAACGGCCTGATTAACCGATATCAACTCCTCGAATGCGACAGGAAGTCATTTCCTCAAGTGGTGTCTCACACTCAAAATCAGACTGTGAACCCAGAGAGCAAAGAGATAAATCAAGACAAGAACATGAAGATGTTCTTAGAGAGTGATGTGTAACGTTATCTACGATCAAGTTACAAAGACCCGACTTCAAAGATTGATCATGTAGTCACACCAAAAATGTGTCTACCACGAGGAGGTGAAATGGCATCGGCCACAGAACCACGACGCGGTGAAACCCTCCGCGTCGAAGTCGCCGACGGTGAAATATAGGCAGAAATATAATTAGGCCGCCTATCCAGGTGTAGCTGTATTGTCACTGCCTGAAATATATAATAAAAGAGTATAATAACGGAGAAATCACGCCGGGTGTAAATCGCGTATACTCCTGCCCGGCCCTGATAGTGTGGTAGTAGGTGAACGCTCCCAGGAATACCTTCGAGGGGTTTGCCTACTGAGTGAAATAACTCAGGAGGAGCGCGGAGGAAGTCCTGGTTATAACCGAGGCAGGGGTAAACTAGTGGAGCCGCCAGCTCTACGTGAGGAACACGTCTGGGAGCAGAAACCGCGTAAGGGTTCCGAATGGACACATAAGCTACCGTAATGGTAGGCCGGAAGGGGCCATAAACAGAGGGTGATTTTTCACCCGAGAGGCGTAGGAGGTCCCAACGAGACCAAAGCTTTAGTCTCTCAAAAAGAGATTCAGTGGACAGCCTGAACAGCCAGGACCGTACACAATATGAAGTTATCTTGTACAGTATTGTACTTTCCTTGTCAACCCCAACAGCGAGGTCTTTTTAGTAGGAGAGCGGAATGTGCTCCCTCCTCGCCCATAATGGGGATTTAGGCGTGACGAGTCAGTCTCAGCTTTATCCTTTTTCTAGATGGGGTAGGATTTGGCTGACACGGGATCTCAACCGAGGAAGGTAAGCCCTTCTCCCCTCGTTAGCCTGTGCCACTTTAGGATGACCTTGCACAGGGGGTGCATCTCCCACAGTCATTGCTCACTCCCAGTATAGAACCTGCCATCGGTAGGCGGGCGCACCTACGATCTGATTTCCACTGCAGGTGGGGACCTGCAAATGCCCTCCCCCCTAGGTGTATGGGATTTCGACCGAGGCCTCTGTTGGCCAGCCTATAGCAAATATCATTGGGGCAGGCATGGCGACCTCCATCGGGAAAAGGGGAGGCAGTCATGTTGATCAGAATTCTAGGATTTATTAGGTGGTAGTGCCAAACCAAGGCGACAACGCCACCCCTTACCTATCTAAGGGGGTTAGCCTGGTACTCTTGACCCCGTACGAGAAAGGTATGAGTCAGCGCGTCCTACTCTTCACCGTAAACTTGGCGAGGTCCCTGAGAATGCAAATGGAGACCTGCCGCCTGAATACTGCTTTGTAGTCGCTTGCGACCTGTGGACGCTATTTAGAGGTTCCAAAGACTCTTCTGGCACCGCATGAAAACCTAGAGAAGATAAAGACTACAGTTGTAGAGAAAAGTGAGTGAGTATAGGGAAAAAAGGGGGGTCGCACCAGCTTCTCCAGCTATCGCCAGTGAGCCAGGCCTGCCTTATTTTCACTTGGGCCTGAGGGATGTGGTTCCTCTGGATACCGGGAGGTAGTTTTGGTCGTACAGGTTACAACTGTAGCTGTGATTTTAGCCTCGTCTACACTCTCCACCCTTATGCGGGTAGAGAAAATAAAAAGGGCTTAGTCATAGAAATTGGGTAAAAGAGGAGGGGGGGCACCCAACAGCTACCCAAGATCCAGTAAGCGGGGCCCTCCTATATGTACTCGTGCTGCTCCTTGATGTCCTAATATAACATAAGGTACCCCATTGCGGGGAGTACATAGCTAAAGTACCCGAAACATGTGTTACATGAGCTGTTTGGGATTAAGAGGATGTGGAAATTCTCCGTAAAAATACACAGGCACGAAACCAATACACAGTGAGAGTCGCAAATGCATTTAAACATGTAAACAAAAATAATGGCACTGAAATTTGTTTGACCCTGCACTAAAGTTCAAACGAGAAACTGTGATGTTGTGTAAGAGACAAATCTCAATTGCTAGTAAAATCTTGATGCGGGGAACTAACTTCTAAGAAATCCCCCCAAAGTTGTATCTTTGTTCGGAAATCGAACAAAACACACTAGCACACATTATGGAAGCAGGACCAGACAGAGCTAAGTAATTAAATTTTAATAACAAAGTAGGACGATATAAATCTGACAGCGAATGCATGTTATAATGTGGATGTGTGAGTATATCTACATATGTAGAGAAATGCATTAACCTTCGCATAAATATAAAAACAGTACTGAAATATATCGGTACCTCATATATAAAAATAACTACCAGTGCATCCAGGGGCCAGCCTTTATTTTACAATAATTAGAAGGGTTTTGCTGAATAACACAAAAAATAACCTTGAAAAACTTCGGGTGAATCATTTGGAGAGAATCCGTGGAAAATTGCAAAAGCGCTCTCTGTGGGAATGGTGTGTGTGTGTGTGTGCGTATATATGTCTGGAGGCGTTCGTGTCTGTATTAATCGCATTTTCCATCTGCTTTTACTTAAAATCATCTGGTTCCCTGAATCACGGAATATTAAACCAGAGTCGCTTTGCCATCAGAAATATTACGGAGGAACCCACTAGGTTGGGGCGGATACAGTAACCCTGCCTTGTTTATTATCCTTACTCCTAATGACTGGAGGATTTGATTTTAGATAGACAACCTTGCGATTGAATGAACGAGGATCAACTTGAATACATCTATCATGAACTGACCTAAGTCTCTGGACGCGCATTTAGATATTATTTTTATGTAGCGGATCCTCGTCATAGAGAACTTAGATGGGGACATTCTTGAAGCTCGTTACTTTCTTGCACATAGACCGAGTAGCCTAGGATACTGAAACCAGAGTGCAAACAACGGAGTGCACGCATCTCTCCTGCGTTGTGACCTCCGTCACAACATTTTGGAAAAGAAGTTTGTAAAGGAGCGAAGTTAGGGAAAGATGAAATACCGGGTCTTGCAAAAGTTCTGTTACACTCGGAGTCTTTCGAAGTTTACGTCAAACAAACCTAAAACTTTACTTTTCTAGCATATGTCATTAAAACGACTTTTCCATTGTCTGCAGGTGTATCGAGGTGGCGGTGAACTGGAATCGAGATCCCTGCTTTCCTGCGTGCAGGCAACAACAATCCGACATCGTCAAGCGGCTCAACGTCAGCTGGGTGACTGTCCACGGAGTCGCAAGAACGAGGAAGACCTCGTTTAGGCAAACCTCAAGTTTCCAATCGTTTGGTTGCTCCAAAATGACAGAGCCGTCAAGAGGTTGGGGTGCGTGGAAAGGCCTCCGCTAACTGACCGTATGCGAGAACAACGTCGCGAGCACTGCCATCGCCTTCTCAACGACTTGGAGTGTCATGGAAACAGCCCCGAAGGGCGCATTATAAATACTTATTATTATTTTCTAATGAAAAAACTACCACGGTCGATCCTATCATCAACAAGCAGAGCCCCCGCATGGTAAGCTTCGGCCAGGGCGTCCCAGAGATCCGCTACTTGCCTATGCCCAAGCAGCCGACCTCCGTGATGATGCTCGGCGTCGTGTGGATGGCCAAAAGATGCCGCCGGTGTGGTTCGCGGCCGTTTACAGGGACATCTTGGCAACGGAAGTCCATCCCTTGGTGAGAAAGTTCCCGAAGAAGTCGATCAGCAGGACGGTGCCTCAGCCCACAAGGCCAAGACCGTGCAAGAGTGGGTGGAGTCGAACATGAACTTGTCGTTGAAAGGCTTTTGGCCGCCGCAGTTGTCCGACCTCAATCTTAACGACTACAACGTATGGACGCATGTGGAGGTCCGCCACAGCAACGTCGACCAGCTAAGCTAAAATCCTCTGTCAACCACGTGTGGGACAGCATGAGTAGGGACATAATTCGCAGCATGTTCGCGGCCTTCACGTTTCGTCTAGGGCGCGTACTCGTCCCCGGGAGTGGCCAGGTTGATTAATATTACAATTAAAACACATTTTAAAACAATAAAAACGTGTCTATATGCATCAACACTATCAGTGTGTTTTTTGTTGAGAACGACGTAATAAATGTAACAGGACTTTTGCAATACCCGGTATGTGGAAATGCAGCGGCCAGAACCGGTAAGACGCACAACTACCCTGAACCTGTCCATTCTCTAAAATGGCGTCAATATGCTCCATGGGAAATCCCCTCATGAAGTTCCTTGTCACATTTTTTAATAAACCATGCAGATTCATTCGGAGCTGTTTATGCACTCCTTTTTAGCACCCAAATCACTGTTCTCATTCTGTGTAATCCAGCAAAATTGGAGCAAATGTTGCACGTTGGACTAGCGCCCACCTCCCACCATTCCTAGATGTACTAAGCTAGATATCACGCTATGGCTAAATAAATCTATTGACCAAACAAAGTTTTAGTTGCAAATTCTCTCTCTCTCTCTCATATATATATATATATATATATATATATATATATATATATATATATATATATATATATATATATATATATATATATATATATATATATATAGAAGAAGAAGGAGCAAATGCAAGTTCTGCGGGTGATAACAACCACCACAGTGCTTCCGCCATATTTATTTTCTGCCTTTCAAAACAATTTTGAAGACAGAAATAAAGGTGCAGAAACCTTGCATTGCAGACTATATTACAATATAGTACAGGAAAGAGAAATTTGACGGAATGAGCAATGAGACAAGAAACAGGAGTTTTTTAGAGGTAAGAGAAAGGGACATTAGAAGAAGACTAGAATCATAGAGAGCAGAGGGCGGCACAATGAAGGCAATCCTCTACCGAGAAGACAGAGATAACGCCAAAGTCAGCGAATCTGAAGATAACATTAATCTGAAATATTTCTCCGGCGCTGTCCTCTCCGAGCGTTTTTGTACACAGGTGAGAGACGAGTTTGAAAAGCACGATAAAAAACACAAAGAAATAGTGTGGAGAGCCAAGAACCGGATAAAACGGGAACTAGATAACAGATACAGAAAATAAAACTATTATAACACTCCTTGGTTAAAATCTAGTCCTCCACGAATTCTAGTAGCTACGAAATAAAAGCTATTATCCATCAACTATCTAAGAGCCTTGCCAGTATTTTGAAAATACAGACCGATAGCGTTTAATGAGTTTACTAAGTTGCAGTTCATGTAAATAAGGACAATTCTGACATGATATAGATTAAATGGCAATCGGGTAACGTTGATTACTTGTTAATGAGCTTTTAAATGGGATAAAATTAATCAGTTATACGGAGAGAATATTTATGTCGGAAAGTGGGTTGATTAACGGGAGATACAAGCAAGGGTCGTTTTACCTTAATGGGGTCACCTCGAGGAAGGGGAATCCTTTAGCAAGTCGGCGCGGGGAAATGGAGACGGAAAATGGACGAGATTATCGGCCGAATATCCTGATGGTGATGAGGATGAAGGAGGGGGAGGGGGGGCAGAAGATGAGTTCACGATCCTCCTTGAAGACGGACGATGGCACCTCTGCTCCAGAAGTGCAACCTCCAAACTGGAGATCCTTGAGGGAGGGTTCCAGATGCGACGAGAGGAATCCCTGCCAAACCTTCGGGGACGAAACGATTCGAGGCTTGCTCTGAAGAGTAAGCCTTCACAAAAGAGATGGATCTGCCTGGTGAGATTCAACCTCGATGGTATAAGCGAATATCAGGGACTTGAGAAAAAAGACACACGATCTGAACCGAAGGCGACGGGTTCTCAAACTCAATCTTCCGATATTGAAAACCCAGGGTATTTACATGACGGCCATTTGGGAGGTTTCTCCTCGTTGTCAGACTGGCTGACCACTTCCGGCGGCCAGATAGATTAGCGCCTGTCGCCTGACCCAAGTCTTAATGGCCTTACGATGTGGGCGGGAAACTTTCCGCTAGCAGTTTCCCGACTGCGGAGATTAGCGCTTCATCGGCGAGGTAAAAGCTTTTTAGCGCCCAACTTAATTAACTGCACGTGTGAGGCGGTTGACGGATATTCAAATTCTTTTTTCTCCTTTGATTTAGAGATTACTTCAAGAAACAAATGAAGGGGGTATTCTTCTTGGCATCCCATTCCCCTTACAATATATATATAATATATATTCGCTGAACTTGATGGCACATCGCTACGATGCAGCGATAGCACGCAAAAAAGGGCTTGATGCGGTATAAAGGTTAGAATGTGGTAGTCAGTTGTAGAAGTGGAGCCGAAAGACGACCCTATATTGTAGAAAAAAGTCTTACCTATGTTAAACTTTAGTAGAAACAAACTTAATTTGGTTTAGAATAGGTGTAAATTTGTGTTTTTTTATATAAATTTCTTGACAAATTTATATTTATTAATATGTATTAAATCTCCTTATAACCTTGATTGGTCTAAAGATTTTTCAGAGTCGATTGAGTTAATTCATTTTAATATCAACGAGGTTTGTGTAACCTAACACCGAATAATCAGTGATGTTAAAACACTTACCTTATAAACTTTGCTTCTTTTTTAAATAAACATAAACATACCCAAACATCATTTTCATCTCAAGGCCAATAAAATGAAGAACGAATGGTCCAAGACTTACCCTCGCATATTATTTTTTGAACAATGAAAAGCCAAAGTAGTTCACTGGCTCTTTACCTGCTGACATCGACTTTTACCCATTTGCCGGATACATGTCAGCGAATTCTTCGTAAACAGAGAACTGTAAATTGCATTTAATCGAAACGGGGAATACTATTTATTACTTTTCCTCGGAACATTAACCCTCAGGGTTGGGAAAGCATTTCCTGAAAATTGAAGATAAAGGCGACCACGGTGTACCGAATGACCGATGATCGTTACAGGTAAACAAAAAAGAGTTTGTCTTTCGCACATTATCTTGAATTATCAGAATCCAGTATCGAAGAAGCAACCAAGTACACCTGATCATTGTTTGAGAAATCAAATTCCGGCATTCCAAAGATTACAAGAAGAAGCTTTAGTCACCGTCCAACACCTTAGAAATTCCTTTGCAGTGTTTCAACTAAAGCTATTTCCACCCTTCTTTGGATAAGGAATTTGGTCAGGACATCGGAGACAATTCGATTAAAAGAATCCTGATTTTGAACAGCTAACTTCAACCACCACTACCCTTACAATAAGATAATTCAGTTAAATTTGTCCTCACGCCCTTGGAGCCGTTGTATAAACTTCCTAAAGCTTGCAATTGTGGGTTTTCGATTATCAGGGTTTTAGCTTTGATAACACCACCATCAAATTCCATCTACTACCATGTTTTCACACTTTTTTGTGTGTTCTTTTCCCACCTCATTTTAACTGTTTATAAGAAAAAGGGTTAAGGAAGAGCCATCGACCTCTGACAGGATAACGTCTCTTCTAAATGGTTTTATCTCATTTTATTTCCTATTACATAGACACATCCTGGGCAATTCATCAACGTTTTTACGTAACTAAGTTTACAATTCGAGATCCTGTCAGCGACGAAACCTCAAAAACTTGCACGTCGCTTAGGAACGCAGAGACGCCGAGATTTCTTCTCACGATTTTGACGACGGAGAGACGGCATGGAAGAGGGATTTCTGAATTATGATACAATCGTGGAATGAATTAAATATAGAAAAAATAGTAACACCAACTAAATACGGAAGTTGACACACGAATATATATATATATATATATATATATATATATATATATATATATATATATATATATATATATATATATAGTATATAGACTGCCGCATAGCCGATTGGAAACACAGTTTCAGATTACAGAGAAGTTAAGCCTCACTGGGTTTGCCAAATCTCCGAATAGTCCCATCCAATTCGGGTCGACTTCACGGAGGCTGTCATACGGTTCAGATAATCGAGGTTCGGATTTCACCTTAATGTAGGTCCCCAATGGGAACAAAAAAAAAGTCTAACGAGTGCAGAATGGTGGTTAAAATCCTTACCAAAAGAAACGTATATCCTTGGAATTTATTTATGAACTAAGGAGAGATAACGAGATTCTTCTGGTAATTATCGAGCCGGGCAAAATGCATATTTTCAATAAAAAAATCAACATTTTATTTAATTTAAATATTAGTAACATCTCTAATGCGACTATCACCATTTACGATGCGCTTTGCGAGATTCACCCGATACAGTGAATCCAAATTTCCGTCAATTTGAAGCAAATTCATTTATCTCGTATCGTTATGATGGGTTCATTCAGGTGTCTGTCTCGTATCTTTAATTTCCATTGAATACACCTCCTTTTACCCTAGTAAAATTCAAGGGAAGTAAGGTCTGGTGAACGCGGAGACCATTGTGTTATTTTCGATGCCCAAGCTTTACGAACACCCTATATATAGATATGCTGTTTCTTCGCTTTCTTCCCTTAAAATAATTCTCCTAACGCCCCCTTTAGTTCAATCTTTTGAGTTGCATTTATTCGGAAATAGGTTCATAAACTCTTTTCGTGTGTCAGGACATCCACCGACCAAACTCAAGTCCAACTTGGGTGCAACAAGTACCTATAACACCAAAACGTGATCCATGCAAGATTATGTATCCGGTAAATATGACTAAGCTCTCGAATAATTAAGAATCGAGGAACGAGAATGTTTTATAAGTCCTAAACGATTAGATATGATAAAGAATAAAAAATACAGCGCTATCGTTCTAGCGTTTACTGACAGCTGCAGTTGGATAATATATGTATATATAGATTAGACACGTATTCAGTGTCACTTCTTTAGTGGATCGTTGATCGCAATGAAACCTCGACCGTCGATCCAACTTAGGAATATAGTCTAAATTGACAGAATTTAATAAGAATATAAGACTGTAAAAAGAATGATAATACCGTTGGTCCAATATATAAATACTACTAGTGCTACAGATTAGCGACTGTCTCTTGCACTCATACATCTAAATAATAGATTCTGACAAAAAGAACTACATGGTTGTGTACAAAGTTTTGTCCGGTGAATATACGCACATATTCTTGTAACTATGGCTACGAAAATTCATTGAATTGATGTGCGTAGGATAGGAATGCATATAGGGTTTTCCACCAACAAAGATTAATTGTTTGGTTATCTTTCACTCAATGGTTGATAGGAGAAAACTTGTCATACAATCATATTTCACACCTGCAAGTTAGCCTACCAGAAGAAATGTTGGGGGGATGGGCGGGGGGGGGGGGTATACGTTATCCATTGTCAGCAAGAAGACCTATGTTTATTGTAGAATGGAGAATTGTGCGCCTTCTGGGTTCCTCCATAATAGCCCTTAATTGACATTCCGGCTAAGTACAATCCACAGATTCACTGGTTAACAAATTTTAACTTTTTTTCTGCTGACTTAAGTTTGAGACCTGTTCTTGGGAAATTCGAGTTAACTGTGTTCAAAAAATAGCAATAGTTTTCTTCTATCACGTCAAGTTTTTTATTTATAAACTGGTCCATATTGGTCCCACTCATAGTAGCAGGTTCTCTTACGACCAAGTGAATGGAAGTGGAAGCGTATGGTATTCTTCTTATTTTATTTTATCTATCTATTTAGACTTCTCTTTATGCCCCTCTAGATATATAAAGCAATTGTATATAATATAGTTTTGTGTTTTTAAAGATGTTTTATGAAATAACATTCAGTACGAAGGAAATGTTTGAATTCCCTTGACTCGTTTTGCTATATATGTCGTTGTTTTACTGCACCAACTCAAAGAATGAACGTTAGTATCTGTGTGAAAAGAGCAAACTTGGCTTACTTTAAGATTAAATTAGGTGATCAGGATAAACCGTGGGCCCCGCACAATGTTTGTAAACCATGTGTCGAAAATCTACGCCAATGGACATAGGGCACAAGGAAAAAACTGGGATTTGGTATTCCTATGGTGTGGCGGGAGCCAAAAAAAAACCATGTAAACGATTTCTACTTTTGTCTCACAAAGACTTCTGGTTATAACAAGAAAACGCGACACAAAATAAGTGACCCAAAACTTGATTCAGCAATTCGTCCAGTGCTTCATTCAGATGAAATTCCAGTACCTGTATTCACGGAACTTCCTTCACTGGACGATGTAAGTAATATACGTGAAGCTAACTAATGTAAGCAATGAACTTGACAGTGATCCAGACTTTGCACATACATCCACCCAAGAATGTGGAAACTTCAGCCAATTAGAACTGAATGATTTAGTTAGAGGCCTGTCAAAAGAGTTAGCAGAAGTGTTAGCTTCTAGACTTAAAGAGAAGAATTTGTTGCAGGAAAAAAAACAAATGTAACTTTTTATCGGAACAGGGAGAGAGATTTCTTCGCATTCTTTAAAACTGAACAAGATTTTGTTTACTGTTGTGATATGTTGGGACTGTTAAACGCGATGGGCGTTTCAGAGTATGATCCAAGTGAATGTGTAATTCCATAATGGAAACTTGTTCGGTGCGATTCTTATTGGTCACTCTGTGCATTAAATTTACTCAAATATGAACACAAATGGATCATATATGTGGATCTGAAAATGGTAAATATTTTACTTGGCCAACAAGGAGGCTATACAAAATATCCGTGTTTCCTGTGTTTACGAGACAGCCGAATGAAGGACAAACGTTGGGAACAGAAATTCTGGCGAGTTAGAGAAAGTTTGCCTGTTGGGGGAAAGAATATTATGCACCAACCACTTGTTGAGCGGGAGAAACTCATCATCCCACCCCTTCATATTAAACTAGGGCTGATGAAACAATTTGTGAAAGCTCTTAATGTGGAGGGTGACTGTTTCAAATTCATATGTACAATATTTCCTGGCTTAAGTTATGATAAAATAAAGGCTGGAGTTTTTGATGGGCCACAAATCAGAAAGTTAATGGAAAACCAAAACTTCTTGAGTTCGATGACTGACATAGAAAAAGGAGCATGCGATTCATTTGTGGCTCTTGTGAAAGGGTTACTTGGAAACAAAAAGGCTGCTAACTACAAGGATTTGGTAGAGATATTACTTGAAGCTTTCATCGTTTAGGCTGCAACATGAGCAATAAAAGTTCATTTCCTCAAGAGCCATCTTCAAGAATGTCCTGCAAATCTTTGCAACTTGAGTGATGAACACGGAGAGCGTTTTCATCAGGATATCAAAATTATGGAGGATAGATATCAAGGCCGATAGAACACAAACATGATGGCAGACTACTGTTGGAGTATTCAACGAGACTGTGTAGACATCAAACACTCCAGACACTGTCGCAAGCAAAAATGTATTCCATGAATGTATAGGTATGTGTACGATTGCTTGTGTTTTCTCCATTATATTAGAAAAATATCCCGTATGTATTTACTAATAGGTGATGTTATCTTACAGTGCATTTATCCTTTCAAGTTCTGTTGACATTTTAAGTTATGGTTGAAGCTATAACACGTAGGAAGCTATCCTTACCGAGTAAATAGATGTAGTACTTCGTAAAATAGGAATATGCTATAGAATGAAAAACTATTACAGAAAAAAATGGATGCCATATTTGAAATCAGCACGTCAAAATTAGTTAAAAACAACCATAAAACATAAGTCAGCAAAAAGTGTGTTGACCAGTGTTATCATTGTTTTATATAATTTCACTTTTCTTCTCTCTTTCCAAATACTTTCTGAATAGCCCATTAGGCTTTTCTTAATACATTATGTATCAGTCATATTTTTAATAAAAATTCAGGCCACCCGTTAATTAACGGATGTATCATTCACTAATTAACGTATGCGAAATTTCCCAATAAAAAATATTACAAAACCGTGTATATTAACCCCTTCTCAAACCCGTCTCGGGGTCATTAAAATGAGGTAAGGTTCCGGCAATTGAAGCGTATTGGAAATTAACACACATGACTCACTCACCCTTGAAAATAACGACAGGTTTTTCCGAATTCGTCAGGGTGGGGGAAATTGGGGCTTTGGCATTGAATTCCAAAGGTCATCTTGCAACCACGAACAAAAGAGAAAAGTATTTCTAAGGTGCTTTATTCTAAGAGGAAATGTCTTGTTTTCAATGAAAGTTTCAAGCTTTTGTCTAATGGGCGGATGGAAGGAAAACGCCAAGCTGAAGGCTTATTGGGTGGCTGATGAAGGCCACGTAGCATTATAAGTATTTTTTTAATCACCTTCGGACCTTACCTGGTATCACGTGCATATTCCACTTTGATAAAAAAAAACATGTGAATTGACTCATTATATAAAAAACGAACCCCATCAGAGGTATGTCGCATCCCTACAGAAAGCTTTTGAAATGAGTTTCGCCAGAGGGCAAAATTCCCCAGAATGGAATATTATTTGTGGGACTTAAGAGCCGAAGTGCGCAATTCTCCTTAACTTACAACAAAAGTAGGTCCCCTTTTAGAGTCTATTAGGGGACACATCCAATAACTATGAAAATAGATATTTTAAGCTACATTTAAAGCTTACAGTCAAGAGATGGAATTTCGGAAATCGTACTTTAGCTTTCGAAAGCTCAGTGATTCACTTTATGTAAGGTCAGCTGATGCAAGGGACACGGTTCCAACAGACATATCTTTATCTTGACCAGATATGTACATACTCCATTCCATTGTCTACCATGCTATTGGGTGCAAATCGTACATTCATTCATTTTCACCATACATTTAAGAGTTCTCTAAGACTCCTTATGTGTAATATATTTCACCCCTCTGTAACTGCGCATTTCTACAAGCTTTCTTATACGAATTGCGGTAAAGGTTAAGACATTTATTGGCGATTTCGAGAGAAATTGTGGCTGCATTTTACATTCAAAGAAGCACACTGGTCAGGTGAACATTACGAACTACTGACCCTAATTGCATAAGTAATATATAGTTTTATACATATAGTTAAATAAAAATAATGATATGTGCATAGTGTATTTTAATGTTTGAAATATAAGTATAGTAGGGAATATAAATGCGAATCAACACATTTGCACAGGTCATCTAAAATTTAGAAATAAAAATGTATACAATGTGAACGACTTTACGGGGTTTTTTTTTTGCATCTTACGTACACATTGTCAAAATAAACACAATGACACCCTTTAAAAACCTATATTATAGGATTGATTCATTTCGAAAGGTTTATAAATTCCTTACTGAACTGTTTATATTGGTTGGGTTTTTAAATGACCGCAACCCCACGAACTGCTAATAGAATATCAACTATGAATAATCCCCGTTTTGTTCGTATCTTCAACAAATACTAAACTGAAAGGACAATACGCAAAAAGTGCCGAAACAAGCACACTATTTCCGTACTTATTACTGTAAATGAGGACTTTCTGTTTATCCTCGTTAATTCAGGATAAGTGGGCGACAAACGTCCTCTTCCTTAATAAAACTCTCCCTTCAAAATACAAGTTAAGTTCAACATTAACGAATATTTTCCAGACTTAAACTTGCATCAATATTGTACAGTATTCTTTTTACATAACGAGATTGTCATTTGCAACAGACACCTGGAAGATCACAGGTCTAAGGCCAATTATTACCTCATAATGATAGGATGACTTAGAAGTTTAGATATTACAATGGCGAGACTTGGAAACGATTACGTTAAAATTTAACGGTTTACATAACAAAACTAAAAGGATTTTGATCTACTTTGGGCACGTTACAAAAAGTTATTAACGGTAATAGGATGCTAATTTAAAAAAGAATAACAAAAAATAAATGTCACATAACCTCGATGTTTTACACATGCCCGAATTGGAGTAATAAATTATTGTGTCCGACCTGAATCGAAAAGAGAATTTATCTACCTTTCGCTCGATCAAACCACTGTGAAACCTTTCGGGAATATGTAAATTTTGTTTATTTACTTAAATCGCAATGCATAAAAAAAAAAAATTGGTGAGTTAACAAAATTCGTCTCAATGTACAAATAATATCGCGTAATATATCAGTGTTTATTTATAGATAAGATAAGAATGACATTGCACTAGATAGCCCAGATAATAAAATGAGTAGATTTTTGTGAGTCTGTAAGCTCTCATGACATGATTATTTTATTTTACCCAAGTTATTGTAAATATTAACCGAAAGTAACATGGGTATCAAACACTTTTCACATAATGACTGTATCAATTACTGTTGTAAGGAGTTAGAGGTGATTCGTGGGTCAGTCCCATTATCTGTATAGTTTGTCATTTTACTGGTTGGTTACTTGAGTCGTCACTAGTGTAAAGTTCACCAGATAGTTTCGGATTCAGTGTTAAATAAAGCTACACGGATCAAGTGATGGTTTACATCGTAAAAAGATTTAAGGCAGTATCAATTGAAAATAAAGTTTGCCCAGCAAAGAAACATCTGTATCGGACCTTGAAGTTTAGATAAAGCCAAACTTAGCCATCATTTAAGAGGATTCACATAATTTCAAAAGGTAATATGATAAAAAAACATCTACTTTTTCTGACCCTTTTCTACAATCGAGATAGATTTTTAACCTCTAAACGTTTACCTACAAAGTTTTAAAAAATAACAAAATGCAAAGATGAACGGCAATATTTTTGAATAGATTTAAGCGTTCTCGAGGAAATGGGGAGGGTCTAACTAGGACAAAACCATCAACAGCTTGAAGCCCTGGTCCCGTGGGAAAATCCTAGGAACTGCCATTTCTGGCACAGCGGAGAGGTCAACAGAAGTCAAGTGCTGACCGTTCCATGTTTAGGACCCAGACTTAAATCTCACACGAAGCAAGAGCGTTGGGAATGTCCATGAACATGACCGAGGAACGCGAGGTCGTTAGATGTCACAGACAAGTTTCAATGAGTTGCCATTTTGGGCATCGGTTTTCCCTCCCCCAAAAATGAATAGAATATTTTTATACTTTAACGCTAACATTTGTAGAGATGGCCATAAAATAAACAAAATTGAAAAGGTAGTTGAAAGATTGTGAGTAGAACCTTAAATAAAGAAAACTACCTTAATATGGAGGATACACATAACGTTTGGGGGACAAAACAAGCCTCCACCACACACACAAACGGTTGGAATGAGACCTGCAAAGACCTAATAAACCTATCAAACCACGCTCGGTCTATTAAGACACGAAATGGCAAGAGATTGGGAAGTCATCCACGTAAGTATGCGTGGAAATTCATTTCTCGACAGAAACCGCCCGATTCGCTCCATTAAAACCATTACAAAAGGCACTTAATTTTAATAAGAATCAATAGATATGATACCGACAGATAAACAAGATGGACTTGTTTGTGAGGAAAATGGGGGTTTTAAATGATACCAGATCAGAATCATTGAATAGCAAAGTTTAGGAGACAAAAAACTAAGAACCTTATTTTTTTGTTATAATTGCGTACATACGTAACATTTATTTATAAACAACTATCTTATAGTTTATTTAAAAACTATCCAGGTAAAATTTAAAGGCTTTAGCAAAATAATTTCATTAACATCAAACATCGATGAACATCTATGCTGATAGGGAAAAGCTAATTTGAAACACCATGTGTATATAATGGAGCCAGTGCATTTCCATTTAGTTTAGAATAAAGGGGTTGTTCAATGGAGAAAAGAATACTGGCATAATCTTGAATTAGATAAAACTACTAGGCTCGGTTGCATTGATCAAAAGAATAAAAATCGCACTTATGGAACACGGATCTATATCGATACCCAAAGGCAAGTCACTGAAAATCGGTTCCTGTTGCAACCAAGACGAAAGCATTCCTCCATGAATTATAATTACCAGCCGAACTTCACTTTCCCATCTAAAAACAACAGTTTTTGTCCAGCGTTATAAGAACGTGTTTCCTGACTCACGTGAAACGACGCTGAAATTCGGAAAAAGCCACAAAATGATGAGGCGCCAACAATCAGAGCAGATACCTCATCAGACTTAATGTGAACCACGTAGGGCCGGCCGGGCACACGATTTCCAATCTCTTTGTACTGAAGAATCGAGGTTCGTCCATTGTTTTCCCATATCTCGTACTTCCGGATACAACAACTAAAACATCAAGCAGAACTCAGTGAATTACTTCACTCAGTGGAATATCACTAACAAGAAAAAGTCAGCATTTTATCACGTTATAGTCAAAGATTTTGAACATATTCTTCTAACTGCCCGGGATTGACGAATCCACAATGACCCATTCATTTGTATTGAATCGATTAAAATCTCAATTCAGTCTTTTTAACAGAACCGAGTATTAAAGTACACTAAAAGGTATTTATTCCACTTAAATTCTTAATTCTGGTTTTGCATTTACATCCAAATACTTTGACAACTTGTAACATATATAAGTTTCTGAGCGATGTTTGATCAGTGGTACTGCACCGAGGTCCTTCCCTAAATGTTAGCCCATGGGAATAGGAAATCACGATAAACTCACACTAGATCAAAATTAGGGTGGTTACTGGGGTGAAGTTATTGACGGTACATGGAAGTCATACTAAAAATACCCTTAGCATACGTATTATCCATCCTGAACCCTTTTTAACTAGGATCTAAATGTGACACTAATCATCTTGGGTATTTTTGCTGGGTTAGACGTAATTCGTGGTAAAGGTTTTAAAATCCCACGAAGGAGTAAATAATGAAGAAAAAACACACACAGAGGACATTCTCGTAGGTCACAGCAAAAAATCAAAGAGCTGTTTTTACAATCACTGCATCATATGTATTTTGACGTCATATATATCTTATTGAATCTACTTTCATACCCACACATGTTGTTATACATTTAACATAATTTTGTTAAGGAGAAACGCCACCAGGGCCTCTGGAGGCTCAATGTACCCCTGGTGCCCACGGGCTCACCAGCGTTGTCATACTGACCTTTATGTCTATTTCATTATATTATCAGGTTGGGGATCCTCCTGGATAAAGGTGGGTTTGCGAACCACCACCATTACTACTACATGTACCCAACATCCCTTTCTAAAACCCCACCCACAAGATTATCAAGAATACCACCACCGATTACCCAAAAAGCGAGACCGCGAGAAGAGCCAGGATTATATTATTAAAAGGCGAAACCAACGAGGGGATCTCAATACTTTGAAAAGAGGGTCATAGAGCTTAAACAAACGTCTCAGTGATTATCAACCTTTTGTGTGTGCGTGTGTTCTATGCCTCTCCTTCATGTCAGTGTATCCACCCCTTTCGAAGATTAACTTAAAAATGTATTATAAATAATACTAAATATTTTCTAAAAAAATATTTCGTATTTTCAGGAAAAACAATATTCCAATCCATTGGCCCAATTTTCCTCTAGGGGAGAATAACCCCCCCACCGGGGTGAGAACTCCTGGTTTAAACCATCGAAATTGAGATGAATGGATACCTACACTGATTCCCTGTCGTATAAAATTAATTACCTTGTGAAATTAGACTATTTTACCATGTTGCATTAGTATGTTTCTTATGATGAAATGACTTTAAGGTACTCGCCACGTGCTTGTTCTTTGAACTGAAATGGGTTGCAGGAAGGGGCTTAGTGGGTTTGAGGTTGGAATGATCGGTTTGATGGTATGACCTCTGACATGCCCTTGTAGCTTTTCAGCCTCCAAAAGTAACGTTGAGAGATTCAAAGATTATTGTTACTCTTAAATGGGTCATCTTGGAAGCTTAGTAAGACGGGTTCGAGATAAATCACGGACCATTTTCAAACTCTTTCTCCCACATTTATACCCTAGACTAGTGGTTTTCAACCGGGGTGCCGCGGCACCGACCAAGAAATCATTTTTAAAATGGCCAAATTAAAAAAAAAGATATGCATTTCAAACATTTATGAAAAATCGGATGACACTTGAAAGTATTTTGAAACTAGCTTCTCTGCATTGTACAACATAAAAACAAGGAAAAAGAAAGATTGCAGACAGTGAATGAAGAAATGTGAGTTACCTTCTCAACTCTACGTTTCAATATTAAAGAATTATGTTATACTCAAAAAGCTCAAATTTCCCATTAAACTTTTAAAGATTTACTTATTTTCAAATTTGTCTGTTTATTTCGATTAAATTAAGTAAAATGTCAATCGTGGTTAATTTTGAAGTACCTCAACTTAATTAAGTATTTATGCGTAAATTATATTATATTAGGGTACTACGTCTATTTCTAGATAGCAATTAGGGTGCCACTGTCATAAAAAGGTTGAAAACCATTGCCTTAGACCATTAACCTTAGTTTAAAAAAAAGAAAGAAATATTTGTATCGTGTATCCACACATTCGTATCAAACAACCACATTGGTAAAAGCAGAAGGGCAGAAGTGTAAGAGATAAGTTTGGGAGTATATTGCCTGAGGCTTCTTCAACCTTTCCCCCGGTTTCTTTATGCCACAACAAAACTACAACTACAGTTATTTATTTTTTTTTGTAATTGCGAGTTCACGAAGACGCGGGGAACAGTTATACCATTGTTGTGCAAGTTACGTGAATGTGGTGGTGGGGGACAATCAGGAAATGTGAAGTTATTGGAGTTTTTTTTTGCGAAACCTCATCGCAGGTAGGTCGGTTAGTTTTAGAAGGGGTTCGAGAGTGAAATGTTTGGGGAAAGTACTCGAGTAACCACAAAGGGACTAATAACAGGCCAGATCTTGAAACTAGGTATGCCCATAATCGAGGTCAAATGGACGATAAGAAATGTTAAGTACCTTCAACCTATCGATATAATAAAATTGTCTAAATGAAGTTATCATTTGTGTTGCTCTTCTCTGCACCATAGGGACCATGTCTAGATACAATATTCTAGATGTGATCTAACATACGAGGTATATAGCCTGAAAATATCTTCCTTAATTTTATAACTAACGTTTTTAAACCTCTAAACACTGCTTAGAGAACCCAAATAACCGATCTATTACTACCTATAAATCCCTCTCATCTTCAGGGAAGTCCGTAACCGAAAAGAGGTATTTGAAAAGCATAAGAGACAGTAAGATGAACATGCTAAGAATAGTAGGTATGCTGCGAAACCTGACAACTTGCAGGCCAACAAATTCAGGATGATAAGGGAGTTGTGGAAAGGGATATGAATCCCAAGAAGTTTGTATGGTTATGGAATCTGTAAAGTGACAGAGGTAGAAGTAGAGAGAATAGATAAAAAATAAAAACAAAGTGGCAACAATGGCACTAGGAGCCAATTCCAATGTAGCAGTGGAAGCCTTAAGGGAAGAAATGGGGGTGGAGTAGGTATGAAGAGCGAAGTACATAGATGAAAACAAGGTATAAACTGAGACTGCAAAAGATGGGACTGGAGACGTGGGAAGGCTATGTACAGTGCCCCGCAAAGGTTTACAACACAGACGTTTATGTGTTCAAACAACAAACTAAATCATCAAGACCATACAAAAACATCATTATAGTTTTTTGTTGAAGAAATACAATTAATTAGTAACGCAAAAGTTTTTTACAACACATATCAAATCGTTTCTTAATATTTAGTAGCATAACCACTGTTGCTAATCCTAGCTTGTAGCCGCTTAGAGTAGTCTTCTAAGTAATTCTTACACGTGTTTGTGTTAATGTTACTCCATTCTTCAATGCATATTTTCTTCAGTTCAGAAATGTTTGTTGGTTCTCTTTTTTGGATTCTGAGCTGCAGTTCCTTCCATAGATTTTCGATAGGGTTCAGATCTGGGGATTAACTAGGCCATTTTAGAACATTTGATCTAAACCAATTTTGTGTCAGTTTTGCTGTATGCTTTGGATCATTGTTTTGTTGAAAGATCCAATCCTGTTTCAATTTAAGAGAATGCACACTTGGACGTAAATTTTCTTCAAGATTCTTCTATAATGTTTTCTACTCATCCTTCCTTCTATAGTTTCGATATTTCCAACACTTGCGGCACTAAAACAACCCCAGATCATGATTGAGCCACCTCCATCCATATTTTACTGTTGGGGTAGTGTTCTTCGGTGCGTATTCGGTACCTTTCTTTCGCGATACCATCGGAGCTCCATTACGGCCAAATTACGTTGTCCCAAAACTCTACAGGTTTACCAACAAACTCTTTTGCAAAATTCAAACGATCACAAACGTGTTTTCTTGTAAGAAGTGAGGTTTTCCTTGGAGACCGTAAGTAGATGCCCATGCTACGAAGCGATCGACTAATTGTGTCTTTACTCACTGTAACTCCACTCACTTCTAAGTCACGCTGAAGTTCTTTAAGAGTAACCTTGGGTGTTTTACTGACCTTTCTTACTAATAATCTCCCTGCACGTTCGGTTAGCTTGCGAGGACAGCGAGAACTGATCAGAGAAAGAGTAGAATTTTGAGACTTCCAGTGACGTATTATCGTTCCAACTGAACTCAATGGAACTACTAACTGACGAGATATTTTTCTATAACTAATGCCACTTTTATGAAGGTCTAGAATAGGTTTTTGAAGATCTTGATCGATTCGTTTCTGTTTCCCCATCGTGCGAATGTTTACAGGACGCTGTCTGATAAAGAATGACGCGATAGCTTATACCAGTCCCTAAGTTATGTGCGTAGATTAATTTAGAACGTTCTAGAAATTGTAAGAAGTTTCTCCTTCTCGAACATTTATGAGTAAGTGATAAAAATCGATGTGTTGTAAACTTTTGCGTTACTAATTAATTGTATTTCTTCAACAAAAAACTATAATGATGTTTTTGTATGGTTCTGATGATTTAGTTTGTTGTTTGAATACATATCCTGTCAGTAATAAAAGTTTCATTTACCTATCGTGCTTACAAATACATAAATGTCCGTTTTTCATGGTGTGTTGTAAACTTTTGCGGGGCACTGTAAATGCTGTGAATAATGCATCACAGTGACATGGGGAGATGAGACAAGTAGATAGGAAACATGAATTAGGAGTAAATGAATAGCTGAAGCAGAGAATACTAGCTTCCAATGAAAAAATGACGTTATGGAAGCCAGGATTTGTTCAAGGCATGAACGGGTTACCTGGAGCTAAAGGAACAAACATATGGGAGCTGAGAGAGACGGTAGAACATCTGATGATAGAATGCCAAGGACATAAATGCCCAGAGAATCAGACTGAAATGATGCCAACCCTGTTAAGACAAGAACAGTGGGATGGGGTGTGTACTAGAGAGAACCATGGGATTTAAATGTGGCGAAAATGCAATAGATAACAAGAAAGTAGGAACAGTCGGAGTAACAAAGATTTTGGCTGAATGTTTGGAAGAGGAGAGGATAATCAAGATTTCTTTCCATATAAATAAACGCCATATTCCGTTACAAAGGGTAGCATAAAAATGTGAACATAACAACTTGATCACTGCTACTCTAATTGTGAAGAACTTTATTCTCAATTTTTTGTTTATATTCAATTATAGTGTTTATGTTTAGGATGGATAGTGAGGAAATTTGTATGAGATTTATCCTAAGATATAGTGCCTTTTTTTGTGAACTGGTTCATTTGGACTAAAAATATTCTATTCTTCCGATCTTATACCTAATGTTTCATTCTAAAAACAAACAATATTATTACTTTCATCCAGAGATGTTCTAATAGTAACACAGTTCCATCTCCGCACAGATTAGGCTTATTCCGAGCTGAACGTTTCAAACAATCCCACGTTTCTGAGGATTCGCGTTATGTGAGAAAATTCGAACAGAAAAATTAGCCTCGTGATCTGCTATCTCACCATGCATATAATCCACTAGATTCCCACAATAGGGTGTGAGATGTAGAGTAACCAACACTGCTACAGCTGAGAGGTGGATGATTGAGGGTCTTCTAGGCCCCAAATATATCTTCAACTTGCTTCCATCTTCACTTTCTTTACATACTGTTGCTTTAGACACATTTTGGCGGAGATGCCAACGTTGCTTTTTGCATGATAGTTTTAAGTAATAAAATATTCTTCCATTCCCAAATGGGAGCCATTTCGTTAACAGCAATTTCACGACATAATAGACATCTCAGAGCAGAAAATATTTAATCTCTTCAATGCATGAAAGATTCGACTTGAAATAGCTACAAATGGCGTATTTGTGCTTCTGAAACAAGCAACTCTCTCTTCTCACTCACGATGCACATAAAAGCCAAACTCCTACACCCCACCCCCTCTCCTCCACTTTCCCATTCTCGCGTGACCTGACCAAAATATTACTAAACGGAACACGTGGGGGAAACGGAAGTGTGGGCGGGGCCGAGATCTTAACTTAATTGGCTAAAATGGATCGGCATATATTTTATTGCCTTGACAAAAAAAAAGTTCCCCGAATTTCCAATCGAGGCGATAAATTTTCTTCAAAATGCGATCTTCTGGCCAGGGGGATTTAGGAAATCAGCCAACCAAGGAAGAGTATAAATGAAAAGACAAGATTAGGAAAATTGTAATTAATGAAGAATTAGAGATTAGATCAGCTAAGAAAGGTAACAACAAAACATTTCAAACTTCAGTGGGATCTGCAAAACAAAGAGATTGGAGAGTACAAAGCCAAATTCCTCTTTGCAATACCAAATTAAGATAACGCCACCTCCCCTTAAACCTACATAACATAGCGGTGTGAAAAAAATTCTTAAAAATTTATGTTTGCACCTATAAGCTAAATCCGGAGTTCAATTTTCTCAGCTTACATTTAAGCCACTTTCTATAGACAAATCCAATACCACAAAGGAGAAAAATTAATAAACAGACGGTCATTATTCCCATAAAAGGTCTTAATTCTCTTTGGGGGCCGTGAGGATAAATAAAAATAAATTAGATTGCCGCGCAAGGGTCGTATTCGCTCGATGAAATTCATTCTTCAAATACGACCCTTTGATTCATTCAGCGGATGAAAATATAAAACCTGAATCGCCTTTCAGACGCTCTAGAAAACGGAGCTCGCAGCCTGAAACGCGACCCGCCAAGCTCCACCACTTCACCGAACCGCAGACCTCTGAAATGCGGGCTGACGTGAGACGAGGACTGACTGGCAAGGAAGTGGGTAAGATGGGCAAGAATTGAGTGAATGAGAGAGTGTGTGTGTGGTGGGGGGTTGATGGATGAATTGTGGGAAAGAAAATGGCTGGTCTCAATAGGGCTTTTTCGGGATTAAGGCCAAGTTCATGGGAGGCTTAGTTGTGCGTTCCACAACTAAGAAGTAAGATGGAGCAAATTCTGATTTTCTTCCACAACTAAGAAGTAAGATGGAGCAAATTCTGATTTTCTTCCATACTTTAACAAATTAGGCTCTTTTTAGTTAACTTTCTACTAGGATATAGGTGCAGTCATGCTCATTTTACATGAGTGAAGATGTTAGATTAACACCGATGCGATAAATTTACCCTGCACCAGTAATGCGAAGGCATTTTTTTTTAACGCGTCATGTGGCGGCCGCACACTAGGGCAAAATGTACGAACAAAAGTTGTTTGTGGCAAAGGTGAGTAAGCTGTATGTACATGGCAGAAATGGCGGTTGAGGTTGGAACGGTGATAAATGTTACAGATGAAAAGAAAAATGATGAAATCCAAAGAGGATTTGTGTGGTGGAGAGAACGAAAGAAATTGCCGTTTTTGTCAAGATCACTTTTAACTTTAATTCGATCAAGTAAAGATAATATCTCCCTTTTCTGTTGGGAGGCATGCTCTTTACTTGTTCATTTATAGGAGGATCATCTTTACTTGCTTGTTTTTAGGAGCGTCATCTTTACTCGCTTAGTTTTGGAAGGGTCATCTTTACTTGCTTATTTTGGGGAAGGTTATCTTTACTCGCTCACTTTGGGAGAAGGGTCATCTTTCCTTGTTCATTTTTGGGAGGTCACCTTTACTTATTTATTTTTAGGAAGGGTATCTTTACTTGTTCATTTTTGCGACGGGTCATCTTTACTTAGTAACGTTGGACGTCATAAGGTAAAATGTCTATATCGGAGGTTTGGGAATTATTAAACCTTTAAAAGGTGAGTGTGATTGACATGTTTTGTTGTTTGATAATTTCGTCCTTCTCGGACCGAGCTAAGGTGGACGTGTTTTGCTTTCTTTGTGAAATTTGCACAAACCAATTTAACGAGAATCCCATCAAGTGAAAGTCTACAAATTGATGAAGGTTATTTTAGCCATAAATCAAAGCATTATCGGGGAAGTGCCCCTCATATTCCTTTATGGGCATTCCAGAATTGTAGATTCTTCTATTTCTCCATCGTTGGCGACACTTGCTAACAAATGAAAAAAGTCCGCATGGGAACAGCCATGTACATAGTGATTAATGGAAAAGTTATCGAAAAGTCATTGGCTATACCCATTAATAGGAAGGCAGAAAAAATGGCTAAATTCTGACAACTTAGAGAGTCTATCTATGGCAATTCCAGCAAAATTCCTCCTTAATAGATGCATCCAAAAGGAACAATTTAACGAATTGGGGCCCTCTGAACGTGTGTAGCAATAAGTTAACGTGATACAAAATATCCGATCGTGGGTTACTTAATTAAAACGTTTAGCAAAAGGCGATAAAGTCAACGGAAAATAAAAATCTAAGAATATGCAAAAATCAGGAAAAAGTCCTTATTCTAAACCATCTTTTCTTTAGAGGTGCCCTTGAATACACAACCCCTTCCATCCCAATGGATTGCCTTTGTTGCATAACGACAACGGGTGCAGGAGAGTTGAGGGGCCTACCGGTGCTTCGCGATCCCGGCAGATCTTTTCCACATTTTATCTATCCCACTACCTAATGGGCAAGAAAAAATAAAGGGTTTTTGATTTCCAAGAGCATATCAAACGACCCCTACACCTTGATACAATCCAGGTGCGGGACCGCTCAACTTAGATGCATGAGGTTAAAGTGCAATCCAACTCCCACTTCCTCACTTTTGCATGCACCGCTAGCACAAGCGGGTGCTATGAAATTCCCATAGCATGCAACGCCCCCCCCCCATATATATATATACAATTTTTTAAACCGTTGCGATCGAATGTACTTTATTAATGTACAATGCCCTCTTCTCAGACACCTTAGAGGGAGCAATTCAGGTCATCCCCCCTCAATTTTTGTCCTAGATCCACCACTGTGGGGGGGGGGCGTTGCATGCTATGGGAATTTCGGTAAATATATAGCTCAAACGATGGGACGTACTATTTCGTCTGTGTTCCAAAATGTTTCACGTTTTTTGAGTACATTTAAGGGGACGGCTCGTGTGGTGGTAAACACAATGGGGGGGCCACACTACGATGATCCTGAGTTTCAATAAATTGTGGGGGTTTGGGGGGCACAGCCCCCCAGTATATAATCCTAATTGTTTATAGACTAATGTCCTAACGTTTACATAGGTGAATGATTTAACCAAATCATGCCAGCGCCTTGAATCGTTTTGCGAATTATAATGGGGTGGGGATGGGGTCTGACGTCAGACGACTCAAACGCGCATGTATATTCCGGCAGGGGTGAACGAAAGGTAAACACACAAAATTCCACTGTTTCGGCCGAGCCGCTAATCTACATATTTACCATTACATAACTCTTTCTGGATAACAGAATACAAGTATGGCCTAAAAAAGACGCAGCCCCACTGAATTGGCGAGGTCTTCAACACAGGCTGCAGAGGTCATCTACTCCTGGCAACCAATGCAACAACAACAATCTAGCCTAAAGTAGGACTTTCTGTGCAAACCTTTTTTTTTCAAGAACTTTCGATAAATTCCGTCGTTGGTGGTTTTCGCGTTTTTAATAAACATCCAAATTAATCCCGTCCCCTCCGTAAGGATAGAGGAAGTAGCTTGCAGACTAACCTTAGGGGCGTCGGGTTCATCAAAGGAGAGGATGGGCGGGCTGATTTTCCTGGATGTCGTCACCGCCTCGAAAATGTTGCGGGAATTGAAGCTGAGGATCTCCTGCACAAGTCCTTCAGGATGTCGTTCTTCCTTACCGAAAGCTGGCCAAGACCAGCCCCCCAAGGCAGTGGCACTCTTCCTGCTTATAGGGTTCCTAAGTGCCAAGGAAGGCGACAGACACGAATCCGAAGCGCGGTCATTAGTGCTGGGCAATGGACACGACCTTGGGGGATGCCTGTCAGCGGAGATATTGAGGACTGATCTCGTGTTGGGCGTCTTCAGTCTTTCGGGGAACGCCCGGAAGCCATCGAAATTTAAGGTTCCCCCGCTCTTGCGGCGAGCCTTTAATCCTGCAAGGGTAAGGGGGATACCCGCCTCGCTCTTTCTCCGTCCGGAGTCGAAGATAGAGGGTCGAGTCCTCCTCTCGGAGGGGATCGCCAAGGTCATCGCCTTGCCAGCGATACGCAGCCGACGGAGGCGTTGATCGATGACCCCAGCCAGGCGAGACGGACTGCTCACGAAGGCAGGGGATGAAGCCCTGGACTCTAGCACAGGGGGAAGTCCTTCTGATCGTTCCACCGTCCTCCTCAACTCAGAATCCCGGTTAAATTGTTTCTTGAGCGAGGACTCCACACACCAGCTCTTCCGTCGCGTCCTCCCTTTCTTGGGCATCTCGAGCCCTTGGGAGCAGCCCAGACACGACGGATCCAACTTGTATCCCGATTCAGAGGCCCGTTTGCAGGAACAAGGGGGGTTCTTTTGTAAGGATTTACTCTCCAGACGAACGTCTTCATCGGAGGGCAAGGACTGGGCGGTTTGGCTAAAGTTACCAGCCATTGAGCTGCCGCTGACCCCAGAACCCTCTGTGTTGGTGGCTACAGACTCTGGTCCGTCCGTTGACTTTAGAGTTCGATGGAGGTCGGAAGTGGATGGCATTTTTTGGAACTTAGTTAATTTAACAACCCTTAAATCTTCTTGGGATACCCTCATTTTGGTGGCCACAACAGCCCTCCACACGAAAAACCTGTTGGATCATGGAATTGCCAAGTTTCGGCTTTGGGAAAATGAATCACGCGTAGAATTTCGAAACAGTTGAGGTGATGTACACGAAAACTATTCAGTCACACTGGGATTCCGAATATTCCATTCAGTCTACAATAAACACCCTCAAACACTGAACATTTAATTGAAAAAAACTATATTGAAAGTTGGATCGGTGTTATGCTCAACTTCCTTCACCTAAAGAGTATTTATCGAATAATAACCGTTATTAAGATGACAAAAAAATAAAATAAAACTAACGGCAAGAAATGTGAGGGACAAAAACCTCAGTTATGGATTCAGTTTCGAGAACAACAACATCCACTAAGAACCACGGCGCGTTTCACACTGGACAAAATTTTCGAGTCGAGGTGGCTTTTGCCTACTCGAACAGTCCGAACGAAGACTGGGATTAGCAAGAGCCCAGCGAAAAATGACTCAATTCTGACTCAATCTCCGAGAACTTACAAAATCAACTGACTCAAAAGCACGAGTCAGGCGCTATTGTTACTAGGTAATTTAATCGATGATATTTAAAGATATTTCCAGTAAATAATACTTTAACAAGAAGTAAAAGCAAATAAATAGGACTCGAATCTGGTGACGCCATGATACTAAAGACCAGGATTCCTATTTTAAGACTCATTTTCGAAAAACGTTAACAAAAACACGCAAACAAAAGATATAATGAACAAATAAATTACACCAGGCCACCTAACAGACCCTAATAACTACTCAGATAACGCATAGGATATATACTTAGGTAATGACTAAAATTATTAAACAACAATCATAAAATGAAAGCTGTTTCGCCCAGAGCCACTTTTCTCCCAAAATACCAGGTGGAAATGCAAATAAGACTCATCTCGCGTTCCAGTTGAATTGATCTTTATTTCTCGTGAAAGGAAAAGGCGTGATGTAACCGAGGATGAAGCAGAAAACATTAAAATTTACACGTCTTCGGTGGAGTTAAGCAATAGAAAGCTAAACAGCCTTTCGTGAGCATACAACCCGAGAAAAATTTAAACATCTTTATTATTGTAACTCAGTTTAAGGTGTTTGTAATCCCACGGAGTCATTTACATCTAAAATGTGTGCCTATGGCCCTATATTAAACAGAAAAACAAAAATATTTACACCTAAAAGACCCGGACACTTGTCAGATGAGAGCTCCAGCCAATCCGAAGAAGAGAAAATGCAATTCTTTGATTAAGAAATTGGCAAAATAACGCTAATTAAGGCTTGTATTCGCCTCCAGTAATATAATACTTATCCTCCATTGCACTATATTTTAACTTGGAAAAATTTCGGGATATTTCCTAAGGTTTCTTTAAAATTTGAGAATGACCATGTTGTTACTTTAATTATTTAATTTTTTAAAGAAAAATGAAACGTTTGAAAATAAATACGATTATCGAATGTTTTGGAACTTATAAAAAAAATGGCAAAGATCAGAAAAAGTTTCCCCATTTATTAACATTGAAGCATGGTTGTTATTGTTTTTCCTTATATTCGAAGGTTTTATCGAAGTTCTTTCTAAAATATATTTTCCATTTTAATCTTTAGCCCGAGTAAATAGCTATTGGCCCCTAAAACCCAATAAACCCCAAGAAAATTATTAAGCAAATTTAGGTATTTCAAAAGAATTCCGATAAAAGTTTTTTCTCGCCTTTAGACCAAGAAAATAAGCATCCCTCGGAAAAAAAACCTAGACAAAGAGTAAATTATTAAGAGATAGGAACTGGAAAGCTTCTAAAAAAAAATAGACCAAAAATCCGTTGCACGGTCGGATAGTCTACAGACTGAATGTCTGCCTGCGAAGCGCAAGTACCTCCTGTGAGAAGTACCGCAGATTCGGCTTGTTGATTTATAACAACGGAGGGAATTGACGAAGACATTACCGCCAGTTTCTAAAACGAAATACTTAAAGAAAGTAGTGAAATTAAGGTAGGTACCAATGTCTGGAAAATACATAGCTAGAGTAGCAAAAATATGAGACTTGTCGGAGTTCTAGGGACCGCAACGAGTCTTCCCCTGGGTGAAGAGAAAATAAGAATGAAGATAGGGAAAAACAAATGAAGAAGAAACAATAGAAGAAAAATAAAAAAGTCAGGATGAAAAGAACTCCAATACTCAATTTAATCAACCTCAATCGGCAAAATCAACTTTAAAGAATGATTGCATCGTGCGAGATTCGTTGGAAATCTACTTTTTCCCCACCACTTGTTCAGTTACACACATCAATTTTAAAGACTTACCTGAAGTAAATTGCTTACGCAACACACCATTCCTGCCGAAACAAAATGTTTCCTAAAATCTAGTCGATAATTGACAGTAACTGGGATGTATACCACTTTTTCTCCTTCCTACCGTTTTTTTTGTATTCGGACTACCACTAGCTTCTACCAAAGTCGCGTAATTAGACATGGATGATGACTAGTTTTCGAGTGAATCTTAGTATTATTGACACCCAGCAAGGCAAGATAAGTCAACACTTAAGGATTGTGAGAGGATACCAACATTAAGTGGGGAATATTCAGCTTTAGACGGTTCTATGGGGTGGGTGCTATTGACTAGGGTAATTTCTGATGGTTCCTTGTGGGTTTTGTCATATGGTGAATAAAGCGAGGTTCAATAGAGACAAGTGATTCAGGATAGGTCAGGTTATAAGGCTAGTGGGCGGTTGAGACCTATCAAGTCAAGATAAGTTAGCTTTAGAACTTATAAATGGTTGTTAAAAGAAACTTGGTAAGTGAGACATGGTTAGAATTTAAGGCTCGTTAACGGATGTCAATTTTGGGACCTAGCAAGTCAAGTCAGTCGTCTTTAAGGAAGTGTTCCGGGTGGTGTTGGTGGTGGTGGTGGTGGTGGTGGTGAGGGCTAAATCTTTAGGTAGTCATCTTTACTCAATAATCGGGCGCGAATAAATGAATAGAAATTATGAATAAACAACGGGAAGATGATGTTATTGTCGTCTTTAATTAATCGTGTGAGGCAATTTTTGCTTCCTTTATATCGTCAGTTTTCCTTCCTTGAATTATGCAATTATCCATTAAAAAGAAACACGACTTGCCATGTTGATCGAAATTAAGTCACATTCGGTAGGGTTAGTTCCCGGATAAAGTCCCGATATGGCCTACATTAATACAGTCGCTATATATGGAACCTCCATAAATTGAAGCCCCCTCTCAGATATGCAACGAACCGTGTAAATCTGTAATGTAAACAACACCAAAAACAAACAAAAAGAGCACATTCCACACTCCTGACAACAATTCCTACACAAGAAAACCCCAGAGCAGTACGTTCGCTGCCTCCTCCCATAAGGGGTTTCAAAAGCTAAAACAGAAACCAAGTGCCGGAGCGAAGCCAGAAAAAACAAAATCCATCTTAACCCACCTATCTTCACTCGCTCCTCCATAATTATTGAAATGTACTTTTTCTTTCCTTTAGCTCTTAATACATTTTATGACCCCTATGCGCAAACCTCCCGGCCTAATTACATATGGCTCGCTTTTACGCTACTAGAAAACAATAATAACATCGCCCAAGCCGCCATATTTGAAGCTTGATCAACGCGAGTTGAGAAAGTGCAAGGAAATGATAAAAAGCCTTGATCATTGAACCTAAACATTATGTCGGATCTGACCTTGGGCTAAAGGAATAATAATTCATCACCCTCTGAATAATTTATAGGGAAATATTTTACCGAAAACAAGTGTCAACAGCTGCGCCAGAGATTAGGCCTCGCGCATCTGTTATTTGTTGTGGAATTGCGGACATAAACAGTTTCCTCGGTGCATAGTCGGACGTTCAAGATTTTTTGAAGGCTTAAAAATATATTTATTTTTTTAAAGAGGGCAAAAAAAGACGAGGTATTTCCGCAAACAAAAAATAAGAGGGGGGGGGATAAAAAGGTTTGGGCTAAAAGTGGGAAAATTAGATGTGAAAATAAGCGTATGAAACATCAGAATAGACAAAAGAAGACGCTACTTAAGGCGAGTCGGGCAAAGGATTGTCAGGTCTAGACTGGGCTAACATGCTGCAGCTGACATCTGAAGGGTTACCTGCCTTTCCAGCTCCAAAGCACGCAGTTGCTGGCCCTTCAGGCCCCAATCCCTGCACGAGGATCGGCTATACATATATCTTCCACTCACTACTTTCTGTACAGATCTCCCCTTCTTGTGAGATGTGCCCTCGTTGGTTTTCACTTTAAATTTAATACAAAAAAATACTAAAGGGGGTAAACAAAGGGAGAGGGGGGAATCAACTCTCCTGAATCTTCTATTTTTCCTTACCAAAAGAAAAAAATAATTGAAAGGTAAAAAGTAGCTACATAAACCTCTCGTTTATCGCAGGGGCTAACCCTGTGCGGAATATTTGAGCAGCTACAAAAACTACAAAAGGCACTAAATTAAATCATGTAGCGCTCGAATCCATTTCCTACTGCCCCACTACCACATTTGGGCAAAAACTGACCCTAAAATCCAACGCCATGAGAGTTGTATGCCATAGACTCAGAACCCCCCCTCCCCCCTCCCACACACTTCTTCACCCCTCCCCGTTAATTATTACTTAAAAGAAGCGAAAACCAACGACGGCTAGTCCCTCTCCCCATGCGTGGTCACCCACCGCCCCATCGCGATTTGCACACACCAGGGGGAATAGACATTCAATTGAGGGTAAAAAAAAAACAAACAAATCAAAAGCATTATTAAATAATAAATATTTCCACTCTAGTTTTGCCCAAAAGATTCAAGTGGTGAATTTAGGGTAAGTGAATATGTGTGAAAGGCAGATCGAGTGCTCATAAGAGAAACGATGTATGCGGGGTCCTTTTGAGCGATGGGCAAGCACCTCTCCTAAATCTGCCTCTGCAATGAAGGCATGCCCGCCTTCAGTGCCCTCTTTGTTCTTGTTTTTTTCTAACGATGCGTTAAAAGTACCTATAAAGTTAAAAGCAAAATAAACCCCCAAAAACACAAAACGGAAGAAATAAAAACAAGGTAAAAATAATATCATAAACGGAACGAGGGGAAAAAAGCCCCCAGAAACGAAAATAAACCGGGGAAAACGAACATTTGTAAAAAACCCCCGAATAAATCACGTAAAAAAGGACACCAAAAGTAAAAATCCGGCCTTATGACCATCCTTGACCTATTGTTGTTTTCATAAGTGGGGCACTCTCGGATGAACTGGACTGGTCATAACAAAGGCAACAAGAGCCGTGTGACCCTTGAAACCGTGCGGCTCCTGGCGAGTTCTGGGTTGCACTTTCGCTATGACCTCTGCAAGTGAGATTTGTGGTATTGACCTGGGTAAAAACCATAACTCTTATTTATTTAAAGTTAAAAGGTGAGAACCAACAAAGGCATTCTTCGCCAGCACGTTTGAAAAGAGAGGTTAGGACATAAAATGGTGACATCGGGTGAAGTGAAAAGTTATCGAAGGGAGGATATCTGATTGGTCCTAACGCAAGACTATTTGTGAGTATAAAGTTAAATCAGTTTGTTTGCTCTATTTTGTTCAATTAGTATTACTATTAGTAGTATCAATTTTATTATTGGCCCGAAAAGTGGTACAACTGCATGAAGTTTTGAAACAGCTTTCTCAAGAGATTGGCGGAGTTAAGGAAGGGAAAATGCATTGAATAGTACATAAACTAAGCAAATAAAAGAGGAGACTACTTGGAGCACTTGCTAGGTCAAAAAAATCCTCATCCCGCTCCGCGTTCAGATGCGTTAATTTACGTCATTGTTTTCGCCCGTTCGTCTTCATCAATTTAATGAAGAAAAAAAAACGAAACTAGAATAATAATAGTATACCAGGCAATGGCTTTGCTACTAAGATTAAAATTTAAAATCTAAAAAAAAGCAGCCATGGTTAAATTTTTATAAATTTTCTGAACTTCGCCAATTATAATAATTTTAAAAAGGAACTCTAAACTAAATTTCCCCCCTTTCAAAATATCACGTTGCTTAAAATATAGTTATAGAAGATAAAATAAAAAAGCATCATTGCTTAAATTTTAATCAATTTTCTGAACTTTACCAATTGTAATTCATTTTCTTTTAAAACATTATAAAGCATTGGATAATCATATATTTCTTTTCTGAACTTAACCATTTTGTATTTTCAAACTCTAAAGAAAATCATAGAAATTACCTTGATAAAAATTTTAAATATACTTACATAAGTCATAACCAAACTAAGATGAAATTATTATTCAAATACTCAAAAAAATCCCCTTCTTAAATTATAGAGTTAGTGATGATGAAGATGAAAAAATGAGAGACGAGAGGATGGAAGGGATTGAAGGAAAGTATTTTCAAGTCACTCTGAGCCTTCAAGATGACCAGAATTTGTTCTGGAAGTGAGGTAAGGGAGACGAGGGGAGGCAGAGTTTGCCGCTCAAATTAGCTTACTCAGGTTATGTAATCTTTCACACATTCTTATTCCTACTAACTTTACCATTTTCTTTAAAAACCTCCTAGTCACCAAGCTTTGAATGGGATGCCCTCGTTGGTTTTCGTTTTGTTTTTTAATATATTAAAAGTCTGTAGGAATATTTGAATATAAGGGTCCAGTTTTCCCTAATTGGAGCGCGATGTCACCTCCCCCTCTCTCTCTCTCAGTGGACCTGAAAGATTTATGAGAGAAGGATTAAGGTCACGACCTGGGCTGCCCCAACACGCACTTCTAACCCTGCCCAGTGCCCTCACGCGAATGCCCCTTCTGATACGCAGCGTGGAAGAAGGCGGATTTCTTTGCCTCTTCAAGTCAACCCCACGAACAAGGGAACCCTAAACAGGAACGAAAATCTAACCCCACCCTAAAATCGTCCCCCCATGAAACTCGAGTGAAGATTTAGATAGGAATTGATTTCTTGAACCGCGAGGTTCACTTGGCCGAGGCAAACGGGACGGGACCATTCTCTGTCCTTGGGAGCTCCGGGTCGCAGTTGTCACTCGCGGCCTCGTCCGCGCGGGACAAAGATCGATCATTGACCCAAGGGTCGTGAGTCTCTTCCCATACCGCTAGGGGGTGGGGGGCCATAGGAAGGGCATTGGGGTGATTTGTAGCGATTTCGAGACTTGAGTATCTAGGTTACTTGGAGAGCTTGAAAGTGGCCTTTGTTACCTAATAACTTGAGTCTGGGTAGCGCAAAAGGGCCTGGTTTAAGGTTATTATTTGTGACATGAGTTGGGGTGAATTGAAACTAAGTCTGGTAGACTGACGTCACCTGGTAACTTGAGGATGACTTAGAGATGAAGAGGGTTTTTGCTAAAGGCCGACTTAAAGTGACTTGGAGAGTGAAATGATAAAGGTAGATTTAGAGTGAGCCTGGCTTGAGGAGACGTAGGACGAGTGCTTTTATCGGAGGGATTCAGGCACCGTTTTGAAGGTCAACCATTTCTCTCGGGGCCCCAGGGCAGGTTGACAGATGGTACTAAGAGGGATGTTTATCGACTCCATCGGATTCTCTCCTGAAATCAGGGACCCAACAATCCCACAAAGATTTCTTATTTTTCATTGATGAAAACTCGTACATGAAAGATTCTTTTCACCAGCATACTGCAGCTTGCATCTATAGGATTGCGTGTCCTCAAGGCTCCAATACCCGAAGATAGATCAAAGGCTTTCATATATTTTCACTTCATCTATTTTCACTACTTTCTGATTTCTCCCTACACACTTTCTGCGGTAGAAGACCTCGTTGGTTTTCGCTTTAAATAAAAAAATACTCTTAACCAATACCTCTGTGGTGAGTCCTGAATACAGAATAAATTTATTAAAAAATAAAATAAAACGAAACAACTGAAAGCATCTCTGACAGAGTGCTTTTAAACGCTGATTTGTAAATTAATAGGAGAAAGAGAGTGCGTGGAAGAGGCAATATCCGAGTAGCCAAAGGAGGAAACTACTTGGCGCGCAGGGGGACCAGAGTACGCGGGATTTAAAAGAAGGAAACGGGCACAATTTTTCTCGATTGTCGAGCAATGAAGATTAGATTAATCCTTTCCAAAATGATATTCTGATAACAAAGGCAAAACTGCTTGGAATCATATTTTCTTTTTTTCCTGTAAGTAATCCTCATCTTTAGCTTTAGGAATTTTGGGGGGACTTCTCTCCATTACCCCCTACGGCCTACAGGTACGAATAAATCCTACCTCATGAATAACTCTATACTGAGAGTGAAACCAATGAAAAGAACCTAACAACCACTCGTAATTCTTTTCCTATAACCTGACATTGGGAAGTTCTGACAAGTTCTTTAAGTTCTCGAGACGGAAGAAGGTATTGCAACCCATCAAATCAAATGGAGGAGAAGACCTTTGAATCATGATAAAACCATCGCATTCAGCCACCACTGCACGCAACCAACACACGAGGAATGTCAACAGTGTATCAGATAATGACCCACAAAAGATTCTTTATAAATATAAGATAATTCCTCGTAATTCTAAGCTTCAAAGTGAGTGATACATGTGTACAATATACACATGAAAGTACAGAAGGTCCCCTACACAAAAAATGGCACTAACAAAAGTTTTATCGAAAAAAAAATAATATAAAATCCCAACTTAATTTACTTTCTCTTTTTTAATCAATATTCCAATCGAGGCTGTTCTTTTAGACATTCTCTATGAGGTGTTTCATTCTGGCATTAGCAATGATATTCTTCACTCTCGTGTCCAAGTTTATTCTCAAGAATTAATTTGCATCTACACCGACATATCAACTAGCCCCATAAAGTAAAACAAATGTTCTACCAATTCCACCATGGGATTCCACCCTTTTCACAAGCACACCCTTAAAATCTCTGGTTTCTAGAGTAATATTGGCCTTTAACTAAGGGAGAGATGGCTGAAATTCCGACCTTCGATTCTCAGGGCCCGGAAAGTCTCCATCCCTTTAGAGAGGAAAGCCACGGAAATCGTCCAATACGCATTCCCGAGTCGTGGAAAAGCAATCATCCAATTTGTCATTTCTGAATTATAGCCACCAGATTCTTTCGAGTCAGAATAAATAGTGAATAGCTGAAGCGATAGAAATTGAATACAGCATCAAGTTAAAGGGCAAGGTAGGCGTTGATGAAAAATTTTCATTATCTAGAAAGGAATTCTTCCAATTACGGGAGGTGTCTGATAGTGGTTAGATAAAATGCAAAAAAATAACCACACACACACAACAAAACCAAACCCTGTGGGATATGAAAAATTCTTTCTTTTTTTCAGGATTCGCCTTCATCTGCAGACATGTAATTAATTTGGTATTGGATAGAGCACAATTTTCGCCCAGGGAAAGTGTAGCACATTTTTTTAGATAACAGGTCTCGGGTATAGACGGGAGAATGGCGTAATAAGTGGCAATATGGCATGACCACTATCGAAAATTAAAGCCTGAGGTGGATTTCTTTTATCCTCTTGCCTGTTAGTAAGAGAGGGGGAAGAAGAAAATGAAAGATGAATATAAATGAATAGAGAAAATGAAAAACGAAGCAATGAAATCGCTTTTACGAAATATATCTCTTGAAAGAGATTCGCGTTCATAGCAGAACCACCCAGGGGGAGAGTTGCGCACCATAACGATCCGTATCGGGCCGAGTAGTCTCCTCTTGTAGCTACTCGTACAATGTCCCACACATTTTCACTTCCTCCAACTTTACCATTTTCAATGGCAACCTCTTCTCAAAAAGGTTCTGGAAATTGCGTCTTCGTTGATTTCACTTTAAAATAATGATGATAATAATAATGATATTAATAAAAAAATAATATTTTTTTATTGGTAGATGATTATAACAGCAAAAATAAATAATAATAAATAGCATCATATGATATTTGAGTTTCACCCTAGTTAGTGGGTGCCTATATTCCTGTTTAATCCAATTAAAACTTTTCAATGGAGTAAAGAAAGCAGACTTGCGTAATCCAACTGGGAAAAGACTCAGTGTATAAATAATAAAGAGAAGAGACAGACAGATGATGAAAATGCGGAATAAAAAAGGAATAATAAAAATAAAGATGACAAAGTAGGCAGATGCTGAAATGATCGTCATTTGTCGCCATTTGTCAAGGAACAACTAAGACCCAACTGGCAAGCATCAGATGGTTTGACGTACCTTTCTACATCCATACTCCCCTAGGGAGCCCCCGTGTAAACTGAAGGAGGGGCACGCCCTCCCGCGTCCCCTGCACCCGGCAGGTTCAAACTAGATTAAACTACCTGGGCTTTATTCATTCTACACATTTCCACTTCTCAATTTTTTCAACACTTTCTTCACCACCGTCTTCCAACTCATTTTCTTGGTCGGCGGTTAAATTCGTAGGCTAGTCGCAGACTAACTTTCATCCATTCACCCCTGGTCGGAGCTGGAAGTGGGGAGAAGACCCCTCCACCCTGAAGGCGGTTCGGAGGCGGGTAAATGTCTGCTCTCACCCTACCCCCCTTTCTTTTGTCCCCATTTTTTCTTTTCTATCAGATGGAGTATAACAATGCTGCAGCTGGCAACTGGAGAATTTCATGCCCTTCCTTCCCCAATGCGCGCAGTTGAGTGCACTCCTGGCTCCGCTGCCTGCAGGAAGATCATGCGGCTGTGTATCTTCCACACATTTTCTCTTACTCCATCTTTCTTTGCTTGTAAATCTCTCCTTAATGACTTTCTGCGGGAGATGCCCTCGTTGGTGTTTCGATTTACCTTTATTTACCATAACCAATTTCCATTCTCTAGATTCTAGAGTATAGGAATGCTCACTAACCCCCCCTCCCAATCCCCTAGAGCCCTCTCCTCTAAACTTTTCCCCATGTCCAATCTGATTATTGAGATAAATAAAAGGGAAAAACCAACGAGGGAATCTCGACTGGAGAGGGGAAGTGAACATTGACGGAAATCCCCCCCCCGTCCGAATAGTCTAACGAGGAGACTACTCTGAGCACTCGGAACTGAGAGGGTTCCTCAACCAGAATGGGACCTACCCGAGTGGACCCCCTACCCTTCTCACTATGAACGAAGTTAAGTTCTATTAGGTGTGGTTAGTTCCTGGATGGGCACTTCGATTCGGATCAACTTTGCTGCGGTTGCCCCACGCTGTTGATACCCACGCGAGTGTTCGAAACCCACGTTAAGCTGTAGCTCCCCACTGAGATAAGTGCCGAACGGTGCGAATCAGTGGTGAAATTTGTACCAAAACAACGACTTCGCTTTATTATTATTATTATTACTAATAGTAGTAGTAGTATCCTTATTATTACCACTCTCCTTATTATCACAATCTTATTATTATCTATGTCTATGTTACAATGTTTTTAGAGGGCGATTTTCGGAAAGAAAAAGGTGGCCAAAGGTGAGGAGCCACCACGCTGTTGATACCCACGCGAGTGTTCGAAACCCACGTTAAGCTGTAGCTCCCCACTGAGATAAGTGCCGAACGGTGCGAATCAGTGGTGAAATTTGTACCAAAACAACGACTTCGCTTTATTATTATTATTATTACTAATAGTAGTAGTAGTATCCTTATTATTACCACTCTCCTTATTATCACAATCTTATTATTATCTATGTCTATGTTACAATGTTTTTAGAGGGCGATTTTCGGAAAGAAAAAGGTGGCCAAAGGTGAGGAGCCACCATACATTACATGTCCGATCCTCGCTGCTCCACCTTTCCCGCAACATACCCACCCCGACCCCCGACTCCCGTCCCTCACACAATTAGCGACCCATTCACTCTCTTTGTCTCAAAAACACCGGGGCTTTCTGTCTCTTCATTACGCGAGGGTAATGCAATGATTACCCCATCACTTATGAACGAGGTGGAAAAACAGCGGTGTTGTTGAGTGAAGATGAGTAAAAACACTGAAAAAACAAAACAAAGTACCACGCACCACCTGAAAACACCCTTGAAATGAACTACATCCGAAAGGTAGGGGAAGTGAAAACGTGAGGGAAGTAGATGGTTTGGAATTACCTAAACTTCCTTCTAGTTTTAGGTCCATATCACATACTCCGCATAAAACATACACGCGCAAAATCGATGATATAAAGAAAAAAAAGGGGCCCATATATTGATATCAACTATAGAATGAAAGTACATAGAGCGCGCGCGTGCAAGGGAACTTTCTTTCGGTGCTGACCGTTCTCGAAATTATTCTTTCCTTTCAACGCTCAAAATTCTGCTTCAACGGAAGAAAAAAAAACCCGCAACGCCATTTCTCTATTTCCTTGGGTTCATTTGTTTCAAGTGAATCATCCTAAATGATTGGATGCACAAGTTCCAAAGGGTGATTATGTCTTATTTTTGTGTCGACACTCGATCCATCCTAACTCGCCTTTGACTTCCAGACTTCCTTTGTTCCTGCAACGCCACACTTTCTACTCCATTCCCAGCAGACGTCCGGCAAAGGATAAAGGAAACCCGTTGACGAAGATGGCGACAGAGGAGCTGGACGACGGATTTACAAAAGAAGAAGCCAAATTTAAGTCGAAATCTGCTGTTGTTGTTCAAGTTTTTTTGTTGTTTTTTTTTTACAGTTTGCTATAAAATTCGGGTTAAACATTAATACACAAGTTATTAGCTTGAAAAGAGAGAACTTCAGTGTTTCGATAAGTCCTAACATCGATTACCACGGTGTTATCAAGATAGCGAAAAGTGATTCCGCTACTTAACTTTAAAATACTTCCATGACAAACAAAAGATTTGATTCCAAATTGTTGAGAAGGTAAAAATGAATGGAGAGATTGGCAGAAGTAAATAAAAAGTAAAGTAAAAGAGTGGTAAAAAAATAGAAAATATGTAAAATTGATATACTATATCGCCAACCCAGTGCCCGAATATATGGCCTCAGGTAGACTCTAAATAATGCAGAAAAACTATATTTCCAACCCGAAGAAACAATAATAAAATAATTGTGTAGAATTTTTATCAGATTCTGCATTTTTTTTACTCAATGCGGACCTCCTGATTCACGTAGGATCGGAATCACTGGTCTCTACAGCGTACGGCAATCGCTGGAAAGTCGCCCCAACTCGGGACGACACCTGATGAGGTTTAACTTCGCGGTGATCGGAAGCGATTTTTCCATTTGGTGCGTCCTTCAAAGTTCAGGCCAACCTTGAAACAGCTAACATCTGAAGGATTGCGTGCCCTCTCTACCCCAACACCTGAACTTTGCTCTCCCGACCCTATGTTTTCAGGAAGATCTGCGGGTATCTATTTTCCACACATCTTCACCATTTTCTTTACAGCCCTCCCTTACAAACTTTCCTCGTTCTACGTCCTCGTTGATATTACGATAAATTTGATGGGGAAAATCAGAGATTAACGCGCAGTTCACTCTTTAATTTATGCCCAAATCTGTTGGCTGTTATAGCTATGCCCCTCTTAGAGAATGCCCACATCTTTTGGCAAACACAACGCTATCTCGAGGTGAAATTTGAACTTGCTTATGACCCTAAATATCTTTGGATGGTTATTATTAAGGGCAGTTCTGAACATTCACTTAAACTGAGGCTGATTTTATTGCCAATTAAATCAGTGGTGCTTAAAATGGGAGGGGGGATGGTAGCTCGAATTTTAAGCGCAATACCAGCGAAGTTGTATCCCGCTGAAGTTTCTAATGAAAGATCTATAAAGAAAGTGAAACTAGAGAGAGTGAAAAGACATGGAAGTTGTACAGCCGCAGATCTTTTTGCAGCTGTTGGGCACAGGAGGGCAAACTGCAGTAGTTAGAGCCGAGGGCGTACAACCTGCAGATATCTCATGACTCCCTTGCTGCGAGGCATTTGGATCATTGTCAGAGGCAAGAAATTTTTATTCTTTGGTAACAGTTGTATCGATTATTTTAAAGCCAATTCTGAATGTAAAAAGAAATAAAAAAATATAGTTATATTTTCGGGGGGGGGGGGGCAACTAAAAGGTTGAGTATAGATTAAGTTTAAACATCAATTTGACACGTTTCTTGAGAGGTGTCAAAAAACCAGAGATAAAGTCATTTTATGCCATAAACAGAAAATATCCTCTATATATCTCAAGGATAAGGCACGAGTTCCGATAGATAAATAAAAACAAACTATTTGTAAGTTAGCCATAACCCACACGTGGATGACAGAACAGTTATTAAGGAATTAAAAGTTGGCGTAAGTCAAATGTGTAAGAAATATATCAATGAGGTCTTGTAAATTTTGCTAAAACTTAGAGGTGTCCTGCATCAAAGTTCAAGAAAAGTAGAGAGAGAGAGAGACCTGAGTACTTGAATAGTAGTGGTGAGTACTTGAATAGTCGTTTAATTTCCCCGCCCCCCATAACCACAAATGCTTAAGAACCCGTTCGAGGTTAAAGAACGTGACGAGATTAGCTCATCGGTAACTCTATAGATTAACGATGGCACGATTTTTGCAAGAAATTTATTTCCACTCTATTTTAAAGGCCTATTAAAATTATCTGTTGCTATTTATTCGGCACGGAAAGCACTATTTTTCGAGGTATTAGCACTTAAAAGTAGTATTTTGAGAGCCAGCGAACTATTAGTTGCGGTTGCTAGCCCGTTCGATATGACGCCATAAGCCTAGAGTGAAAAGGAGATTGATCGCACCGATTCAAGAAATAACCATTTCCTACGATGGTGATTAGCATTGGATTTATGTAAGACGCGAATTTAAATAAGGTAGAGGTAGTTGATTATTTGAATAGGTTTGCTTTGGGTAATTCTACAGATTAACGACTAATATTTGCACGAGAACAGAGGCACTGTTGTATCACAACTGCCACAAAGATCAGCCATTTTGAATCGGCTTCTTGTTGTGTTTCTTTCGGGCGGGAAATACAACACCTAAAACCTTACAGAACTTACTAAAAACAAACCAAATGAACCCCAGATAACTAATCTAAACATAATAACAAATAATTAACCAACTTCACTTAATTGGGGGGTTCAAAACAAACTATCAATGACAAGATGGCTGCTAATCTATTTATTTTCTTTATAATAGCATAAGTAGAAATTTCTGCAGCATGACAAGTTGAGTTAATATATATATATATATATATATATATATATGTGTGTGTGTGTGTGTGTGTGTAAAAGAACTCAATGGCGAGTTATGGTATATGATAGTTTTAGTATGTAGTTTATCATCCCCTGAAGAGGGTATGATAAACTACATATATATATATATATATATATATATATATATATATATATATTAATTAAGTATGGGACAAGTTTAGGTACTAAGGGACGAAGAGCGCCTGCAACTCTCCTAACCCCCTACCCCCTTTCCGATCCGCCATAAAGGTAGCTTGCCTTGAGTATGTGTGTGTGTATGTATGTGCGTGTGTGTGTGTGATAGAGAGAGAGAAGGGATTACTGAAAATTATCTCAATTCATCTTTTGACCTAACCTTTCTAATTTTATGGCCGTCTTGCCCTCGTTAGTTGAATCTTTTTAATGGAAAAAAAATCAACAGACCAATAAAAATACACGGAAAAACTAAATAAAAAGGAATAAAGAGATAAAAACGGAAACTGAAAACGTAGTAAAATCGATAATTCTTCAAACTCCTAATATTTAAAGGTTTGAGATTGGGTTCCTTTAGAACGCCAAGGAACAAGTCGTGTAAGTGGCACAACCATTCAAAGCTATGAACTGGCTACGCCTTGGACGAGACGGGTCAAGAGTAAGTTCGCTCTTAAGAGCACAAGCCTCAAACCCACGAACTTCACCTTTACGAAGATGGGGAGAAGAGAAACCGCCACGAACAAAACAGGTTTAGGAAAGTATCGAAAAACTCAACTTTTTATTACTTTTTCATACAGGCGCATCTACACACTTACACACACACACCTGCTCAGGCTACACCTCCCAAATCCTGGCGATTGGGCGGACGGAGGGGCTTTAGACGGCAGCTGCGCCTCCTCCTCGCACACGCCAATCGGGAGCACCCGTCCGCGCATCTGCCGCCTCTAATCGCCACCGCCCATCGCGCCCACAAGAGAACCCCCGCTCAGTGAGGAGACCAAGAAGGGGCACCTTTAACGCACCCATAGGGCCCACATGTTCCCCCCTTAGGGGGCACGTGTGTGATCGAGGTGCTTGAGGAACAAAGAAACCCGCACGTGTGCGGGGTATCCGGAAGGGGACTCAGAAGCCAGCATCGGGCGGTCCTCTAAGAACGGCAAATCAGTGTCTGATTTCGGGAGGGGGAATCGAATCGAAACCTTTATGGAAACAGATTTTTTGAACAAGATTGGGGGGGGGGAGCAGAGTATTTCAAGTAAACTATCTACCCTCTCTCTCTCTCTCTCTCTCTTCTCTCACACACACCTACACATACGGGCGCACGCGCGCAAAACCAGACCCCATCTTCCCACATTATATTTTCAAATATTGAGAGTTGAGGGATATCGGATCGACCCTGGGTGTAATTTAGTACCGAGGTTGTGTTGAGGTTGTATTACGCAGATTTTAAGGCAAATACAGAAGAGAGGTTAGTTCTGTGTTGCATCCAACCACAAATACTAAAGAAAGAAAGGGTAGGGAGAAAGTCCTTGGAAACCCTTGAAAGATTCCCAGTTAATATATATATATATATATATATATATATATATATATATATATATATATATATATATATATATATATATATATATATATATATATAAATGAGAAGAAAAAATAACAAGAGCATCTCCACAGAAAGTTTGTTAGGAGAGATTCGTATTGAAAGAGGTGAAGTTAGGGGAGGTGGAAATGTGCGAAAGGAGCTGAGTGGCCAAAGTAGCCAAATGAGGAGGATAGCTGGTATCCTTAAAAAAAAAAACTGGTGCACTCACCCCTCCCAAAACTCCCCACGTTCAGCAATTTGCGTTGTTAAGGGATACCATAAATCCCAATATGGGAAAGGTCTCTCGATCTTCTTTGTGACCGTTGATTGAGTGGCCTCTCGGTCCTTAGCGTGCCCACAAATTACCATTTTATTCTCTCGCACCTTTTGGACTGCCACATATTTTCACACCTCCTTATTCACCACTTTGTCTACAAACTTTAGAACGGACATGCCCTCGTTAGTTTTGCTTAATTATCAGTAAATAAAAAAAGATCAGTAGTAAGAAATCGATCCCTCCCTCGATCGATTATGTCGAGTACACTCACATCTCAAGATATGGTCTCCTAATGAATTACTAAGGATCTTTACCTTAGTTCTATCCTCTGTGTACATCTTACCATCCTCGCCACCGGCGTACATAGGTAACACACGTTTAGCCTGAACCTCTCTCTAAACCTCCCAATCTGTCACTAAGTGCTCACGTGTGTAAGTTCCTCTCCCAAATAGAGGGGAACGAAATTACACTCAAACAGACCGATGCGACAGGAACAAAAGACTCCCTCCTCTCAAATTAAGGCCAGTAATTCGTATCAGTATCCAGGGAGATCCCCCTCCCTCATCTAAACACCAGCAGGTTCTCTCGAATGGAAAATTAGCCTTGGGTTCCAACGTCACGCCTTCTGTTACGCTTTTAAACAATCAGACACCTAGAGGGTCTTTTCTACCCGGCCTTAACCATTTTTTTTTCTCCTAGCCATATACAGATACATATACTCAGAGTTGCTAGACATGTTATCAACTACCTGAACCCATGGGAAATCGTGAGTTCAATTAGAAATCCCCAACGATTAAAAATAATACGGCCCGTGAGCCCCTACTCTCAGAAATGACTGGAATATTTTAATTATTGTCACTATTTATTATTAGTTACGTAGTCATGGTGAAAACGGTTGGTGAAATTGAATTAAACTTCATTCATTAAAATATCATAATGCCGGGATGTTGTCTTCTTTCCCGTTCTATCCTCACCGGTACTTGTCAGGGACCCCATAGTACTTAATAGGTACCACCTATCTTATCTGCTAGCTACTTACTCAATACTCACCTAGTCAACACCTTGTAAACCATCGGTACACACAATTCCTGCCCGATAGTCAAGTAGTTGACCGCAAGTACGTAGTGATATCCTTTAGCAGTCGTATATTTAGGAATGCACAATGAAGATTTTCTTTTCAACCCCAAACTAAAGAATGCATCTACACCAGAAAGGTTTTAAAGGAAATTGTGAAGAAAGGGGTCAAGTTAACCTAGAGGAATATAGAAAAACACGCATGGCACATCAGAGAAAGGCTCTATTTAAATTTAAATTTGGTGAAAATAATCTTGAGAATCCTCATAATACGCCTATTCAATGAATCAATCCACCATTATCCTCAATGATTGGTTCAATTCGGGGTCTGAAGCGTTGACATGCCATAATCAGATGATCTTTAGCAATTTCGGACGTATTCATTGTTATAGCAGACTTGAGAGATTGAATGGTGTTATGGGGGTGTTGATTGACCTATCTCTCAACGACGCCCCATATGTCAGGTGAATTGAGTTTGGGTAATCTAGGAGGCCATGTGTCTGAGAGAACATGGTCATGGAAATTGGCACGCATCCAAGCTTGGGTTGTTCTAGCCTTATGAGATGGTGCAGGATCTTGTTGAAAGATGTAAGATCTTCCATTGCGCACACTGTCTATCCAAGGCATCACAACCTTCTCAACAACTTCTGTGTATGCAGCAGCATTGACTCTTAAGCCATGTGAAAAAAGTGAGGGGCATGGCACTCTGACAAACCATTTATCATTCTTGGGTTTACCCTTTGGTCCTAGTCGATTTTGTCTCATCAGCTTCTCGATGCTACAACGTGGAAAGTAAGCGCTTTGCTAGGATCAAGTGATTCTCTTTCGTCTTTTTATCATATGAACGGACCTTTCCGCATCACAGACGACTCGTAATGGATATCTGCATGTACGACTCTTCTGATGGTGCATATTCTGAAACCTTGAAGTCATTTGCAAGGGCTCTGATCAACTTTCTGGGATTTTCTTGATTTTTTTCCTGTACTTTCTGCACAAATTCTTGGGTTTTGACTGTATTGGACCCCTTTTATGTGTTTTGCGTTTGCATAAAACGAACAATACAGGTTAACGGATAAGAAACGATGAAGAAACATTAATGAAAGTACATTAATAATTTCAAATACGGCTACTGACAATACATAAGTACAAATCAGAACAAATAAAATTAATCACATACAACAAAACAAAGTACAGGAGTTAATAAAAAGGCTATACCAACAAGACATAAACGGACAAGCCAGTCACCTGGCTCCTTTCATTTCACACTCTACACAACACCCTATCCTTACTACAGTTCAACCTTTTTCAAACTATCTCACACTTTTTTCTCTTACCTTTTCTATCTTTCCTTGTTCAAGAAATGGGTATGCAAACCTTGGAAGGGATCCGGTCTTCATCGGCCGTCTCAATGTGGGTTCAGAGGAGGTGGTTGCCAATTTGGCCAAGGGCTTTTTACAAGGAATAAATTCCGTCGGGCATTCATGAATGGAGCAACAAAGAGGAGGTGAATGATTTTCCCTGTAGTTTCACCTATGGGTTTAACTTGAATGTTTGGGTTCTTTTGAAATATTCTATTTGAAATAAAATACAATTTTATTCCAAAATGGAAACGCACATTTCTGAAAAAAATACCAAGAAAGGCTTCTCAGCCATTACAATTTTTATACTTCCTAAAACAATTATGGAAAGAAAATATTTCTGGGCATTGGACTCAAATAACACAGAGGATGCTAGGGACCGGAAGGATACACAACTCTCCCAAGCCCGTCCCCCCCAAAACGTCCGCCTTCGAAGTAGTTGTTAGATGTGCTAAAGCTATTTTTAGATTCCTTCCTTTTCTCTTTCTTTTACGTTTTTTTTTCTTACAAGATATTAGTAGTAAGTGGCGCCATCCATCCCTCACATCTCGGACTAGATAACCTTGACGGGACAACGCACATAAAATCAGAATGAACAATCACTGGCAAACCCGAAGGGCTAGCTCAAGGGAGGAAAGGATGGAAGTCGGAGGCGAAGAATAGGTAAAGAAGGAGAGGATAGAATAAAGAATAAGTTTCGCAACCCTTATTTTTTAATGGTCATATTTTAAAGTAATATTTATCATTTCTATTCTAAAACATATTTATTGTAGTGCTTTAGGCGACTTTCCTTTACAAGGTATTCCAAGTAGGCAGTAAAACCCAATTTAGGTAGGCTTCACGTTCAACGCAAAGTCATAAGTGAAAAAAAAGGCAGCCTGCAAGAAGAAATTATGTTCGCTAACGATAGATCGATCTAGTAGACAGAAAAAAAATGGGTAGATAGACGAAAAATGTTAAGGGGAAAATCCATCGGCCCCAAAAATATTTTTCATATAACTTCCCCCTCAGACTAAGGTTTAAATCCTGCCAAAAGTTCGAAGTTTAAAGAAACTTAAATCTAGACAAGTTTTTTTAGTTTGGAAATTGAGACTTGAATTACTCTTATAATTAATAATAGAGGTTTGACTTTCGACATCTTTCCTTGTTTCTCATAAATTGAACGAACACAAAAATGATCAGAGGCAAAAGGGAAAAGTTTTGAAGGCTACAAAGAATTCTGAATTTAAACGGGCTACGATCTTTGAGAGAGTAACGACAAATGTCCTGCGCTCTGTGAGGGCTAACAGCCCTGAAGGGCGCATTATAAATACCTATTATTATTATTATTAAATGTCCACTTCACGCATTTTTTTTTAGGTTGGAGAGAAGCGATTCCCCCCGTTTTAAAGTTCGATACGCTAACGGTGGATTCTTATCCCCCTTCCTTAGCTATACCAGGTGATTCTAAGCAGAGCACCTATTCCAAGCTCACGCCCCATTTGTGAACTAATCTTGAAAATTTAAATTGATCAAATTGGACGGGTAACAGTTTTAGGGCAGAGCTGTCGCTAAATTCAAGTATTTTCTCTACCTTAGACTTCAAATTTATATGCCTTTGAAGGAGTTTGACTTTATTCTCGTCTTAGTATTCACTTCGACCTTCGGAAGATTATAATGAGCTCCCATTGGATTACCTTCTGAGAGGAAGCTTTTGTGAGCAAATAGTGTCGAATTTAATGGTTTTGAGAAGTAAGGGGAGAAATTGCGATTAGACGGACACTTTGGCCTGAGGTGTCTTATTTTTCCTTTTCCAAAGGAAATATAATCCTCAGGTTACGGCGGAGAGTTCCGGCGCCCTTGGATGCTCTGAGTAAATCTTTAATTCCTCCTTGAAAGGTTAGTTATTTCTTTCCCGACTGGGGTATTATAACTTTTCGCTGATTCAAAGCATCCAATGAGCGTAAAAGTGTCCACTCATCCCCTTTTTGGTTTCCGCGATGAACCAAGCCGAACCCAGTCAGCAATAAAGTTCAATGCCCAACTAGGCGTACTAATAATTAATCAGTTTATTTCGATCTTTCAAATCGAACGCATATGGCAGTGCTTATCTGCAAGAGGGACCCCATCAGCCCTCAGATCAGGGTTGCTCTTGGATTTGATCCGAATGAAATTTCAGCCGATATTCTCACGGGTTCAGAGAAGAGAATGACATCCCTTTTCCCAATGGGTTTGTTTATGAGAGCAGATGGAAGTTTCGCTTGTGCGAATGTGTGACGATAGCTTTCCTATGTTGGTACACAATGAAGTAGCCCCTGGTTTTGATACGAAAAATATTTGGGATGATTTTTTTTTATATGGAACCTAACATATCTGAACCCACTCACCAATTCAAGGTCTTGAATAAAAATAGGAAGCGGGGTTTTTATATTTGCTTTACATGGGGCTTTAAAACCACCAAATTCAGCCACCAACCCCAAAGACCCCCCCCTTGCCCTTTATTTGATCGGGAGGTTTGAAGACATTTGATTGTTACTGGGCCGAAATATGCGTCTTCGCTTAGCAAAACTTGCTCTGATGAGATAAGGGAAAGCACTGTGCAGGACACCATTGCGTCATGGAGTGATGTCCGAGAAGAGTTCGCCCTTTGAAGGGGGGGTTTAGAACATTCGTTAGAAGGAGAATTAGAATATGAAATTTAAACATTAAAAGCTCCTTCTCGGAAATTTGAAATGATTTTTTTTAACAGTTTGGAAGGAAATGGGTTCCTTTCAAAAGTTTGACCTTGAGGGAGACAGTGGAACGAGATGCAACGAATGAGAATATCATCCCTACTCGGTAGTGGATTTGATAGGCAGATTTGGATGATTACTTGAAAGTTCCTTCAGATCCGATTTCGAGGCGCCGAACGAATTGGTAAAATTAGGTGAAGTGAACTTTTCGTTCTTCCCAAAATCATTTAATTTTTACCTCAAAGTCGTAGTCAATTTGAGACGATAATTCTTCTTCGGGCAAAGAGTTAATTAATTACTTCGTTCAAGTTAAATGGAAGGTAAATCTGATTTAGAGCTCGCTTAATTCCTTGTCAGATTAAAGGAGGAATTCTACGACATCTAAACTATCACGTTATTCAAGTTGTGAGATTGAAACTGATTTAACTTCTCCATGGCTCCTTTAAGAATTAGGGTAATTCTTCCTTTAATTAAGCAAGAACTTTTAAATAAGGTTGCAAGTGAATGCTCGAATTCGAAAGTTCTAATAATGGTAAATAAGGAGTTACTTACCCCGCCAGAGCAATTTTGAGCGTTACGCCAGTGGGCGATTTGCTCATAACGCCACATAAACTTTTGTGTCCACTTTTACTGGGATCGAACGCAAACCTCGACGCTAGAAGTCCAACGCCATATTCACTAGGTTTGCGAGAGCTAAGGGGAGTTATCTGCAGCATGTTTTAGAAACAAAGCGACTAAAAAAAATGGAAGCTGGTACAACCAACGAGGGTAATTTTACTTGGCGAGTTTGGGAGAGAGAACGATGAAGCATAAAAGTAAATAGACATAAATAAAATGAATAATGAAGAAGTAAAAAGATGCAAATAAATGTTATGGTAAGCCACAAAAACCCTAATTACTGGAACCAGGAATGAGATAGGGAAAAATAAGAGAAAAAAGAGTGAGAGAAGGAGAAAACAAAGAGAGAAAGAGTGAGAGAGAGATTTGATCCCCCCATTACATAATAAGAATAAAGAATTCATTTACTGTAACCAGATCGTTTGAATGATAGTCAACTAACTGGTTACCAGCCAGATTTTTTAACGTTTCCCGCTTGCATTGTCTTTATCGACTTTGTCTGCTCATTATCAGTTTTAAACAAAGACCCCTTTAGGTTTTTTCGTCTGTGTCGAAAATATAGTGTCCTAACCATCGTATAATTCCAGCCAATAATAATAATAATAGCAGTCCAAGTTTAATCTTCTTCATAAATCGCTCCCCCAAATTCGGGACTCATCAATAAAATGCATAAATGCTATGATTGAGGGCGAACTCTATTGAAGCGAATGCAAACAATAGCGCTCGTATAAACCTCATTGTTATTCCACTCAAAGACCTTATTACGATTATTTCGGGCACTAAAACTTCGCATGAGTTTAAGAGATAAATTACGGCTCTATCGCGCTCGGCCTGTGTTTCAGCACCCCGAGTTAGACGCCGCGGTACTCCAAGAACCAGGTAAGCTGAAGAAAATCAGAATTGCGTTGTTAATCAATGAAAAGAATCTCGCCGCAAGAGTCGCGCATCATTCCTGGGTCATGACTCACGTCATCAAATATTGACGGTCTACACGCGAATGATGCGCTTGATATGAATACGAGCATGAAGGACGGATCTCAAATCTGCAGGCGGCCATCTTTAATGGCGATGAAACGCGACTTGGTACAATGGTGAATAAATTTAGCGTGTACAAAGATTTTTTTAAGAGATGGAAAAATCGTTCGATTGAAATTTTATTAGAAAAGAAAGACTTAAGAATGGCGATAGGGATACAAAAATCCAAAGGACAAAACATAAGGACTAGAGATGAATGAAACAAGTTGCATCACACCACCTCGGGCATAATTAGGGTATGCTATTAACTCGCATCAAGCAAGTTTATCTAATAGGAGAATCTAACAATCCTTAAATATGGGAAGAAAGGCTTCACTTAGCCATTTTAAACCACAACTTTAGGAATAACATTAATATTTTAGACCAGTTGAAGTAGCACGCTATATAATGCAATTAACAGGTATTCTACAGTGTTAGGTTCTACTATTAAATAGTCATCGGATGGGTGAGAAAAGTAGTGTCTTCCAGGCAAGTGATAGTGATATGTGACAATTATGATTTCTTTTTGTGGCACGGATTTTTCCAATAATTTGCATTTGATACCTTTTGAATCACCAATCTGAACTTTTGTTTTGTAGACTTTTCAGTGGGGAACCTACAGTGGATCCAAAGAGTCCCACTTCGACTCGAATTCGGACTCTATCCGGCGACTAAACACACACGAGGCTGTTTAACTTCTTTACTTCTGATTAAAACTAAAGTTTATCGCCCGCACGATTTTCAGTTGTTACAAAATAAAGCGAAAACTAACTAAGGTCTGTTCAGAAGTTATTTAAAAGCATATTTTTATTGAAAATGGTTAAATTATTGGATGTGAAAATGTGTGGAGAGAATACATCGCCCTAGTAGGCCCAAAAATAGAATATCTGGAACGCTAGGGACCATGAGGTAGCTGAGCTCAGGACCGTGTTACAATCCCGCAAGACACGTTTCCTCAGGGAGACCCGCGGGCTCCTTTCGCTCGTCTTCATTGACGAAGAAGACTTGAGACGGGTCATGGCAGGACTGCTTCAAAGATCCGGCAGAGGGAAGAAGGAGCGTGGATTTGCTGTACGGAGCTGGCAATTGATTGCCCGCAGAGAATGCGAACGTGGAGAAGAGAGGAGGTGAGCGTAGATAGGAAAAGAGAGAGGAGAATGGGAGAGGAGAGGAGGTGAGGTGAGAGAGTAGAAGGGGAGAGGAGTGGAGGTGAGAGAGGAGAAGGGGAGAGAGAAGAGGTGAGGCTAGAGAGGAAAAGAGAGAGGAGAGGAGGTGAGAGAGGGGAAGAAAGGAAGTTTGGTGAGAAAGGAGGAGATGAGAGGAGAAGAGGAGAGGAGTTGAGGGGAGAGAGGAGAGGAAAGGAGGGAGAAGAGAAACAGATCGGAGAGGGGAAGGAGAACAAAATATACAAAGCTATTATTTACTAAATAGCAAAAACGAACGAAAGCATCTCCACCATAAAGTTTGGGAGACGTTCATAAAGAAAATGGTGAAGTTACGAAAAATGAAAATGTGTATAAAGTAGCCTATATACAGGCGGAGCGCCTAAAGAGGTGACTACTTAGGGCGCAGGGACCGGGGGAACGTCTCCAGAATCAGTCCTATTTCCACATTTAAAGCAGATCCCCATGCGGGTGTCGAGGCCAGGAGGCACGCGTTCACTCAGATGCCAACACTAGTATCGTACCCCCCCGCCCCCCGTGGTGAAAAGAGAAAGAGAGAGGTGATTCGTTTGTTGTTGTTTTTCCGAAGGGAAATTCAGGTTTGGTTGAAAGAACGGCGCGGGACAGCGCCGAGAACCGCCACGCGTTCACAAAAGAAGTCGCACCCAACTCGTTTAAGAACCACCCCCTGGTTGCTCTGGGTCTCTAAAGACCCCTTTTATTTATAATTTAAATCATCTAATCCAACGAGGATATGCATGTCTAATGAGCGGAAAAGAAAAAAACACAAGGGGAAAACATCGAGTTGGACGGACAGTTGTAATAGTTTAAGGGAAAATTCGCATCGACTCTAAACTTGGGCTTCGGATTTATTATTTCAAAAAAGTAAAATATTAACGAGGGCATTTCAGAAGGTTTTAAAAAGATGCATTTGTTACTTAAAACCAAAGAGCTAAAACCAAAGAGGAAATTTCCACCAGAAAGTTTGTAAGAAAAGATGTGTAGAGAAAGCGGTGATGGTGAATCAATGGACAATGTGTGGGAGGTATATAACTGCAAATCTACCTGGTGGCCTCTGGGCCAGGAAGGCACGCAATCCTTCAGATGTCAGCTGTAACATGGCTACCCATGGTACACCCGACACTGCCTTGCAGTGGGTGAAAATAAGGGAAGTTAGGGACAGTGAAAATACGAAGAAATTACATAGCCCGAGTAGAATTACTAGGAGCCCTAGCGACCGGGAGGGCACACAACTCTCCTTTATTACGGGGCAGGTTGAGACCGGGGGATGTCTTCTAAACCTGAAAAGATCGAACAAAATTGAAACACAAGGTACAAACCTTAATGACCTTGCGGGGGGGGGGGGATAAACACTAGTAATTACCATGCTAAAGATCGAACTCAGCCTCAAGCGCACCCGGTCGAAGCGGGCAAAATACATCTATTACAGAGATAGATGGAGCTATCGCATCTCAAATGCCACCACATTTCATGAAGTCATTTCTTCATATGAATCATATAACTGCAGGGCAATTTGTCTTAAATCACTATTAAAGTTATAATTCAACGTTAATTAATAAAGAATATGAGAAAGTTTCAAAAATTATAGTCCCAGTCCAAATGTGAAGGCAAAATATAGAGGTGAGCTTGCTTTCGAAATTTTAAAATCGCCAGAAATGAAAGATTTTTCTCGACATTTCCAGGGAAGGTTGCATTATTTCGCCTCGAGGCGAAGCGTTCCGTTTCCTCAATGAACGCTTCATCAAAGATAGTTCATATTTTCCTCCGAATAAAATCAAGTTTTCACTAAATTCTGACCGTGAAATTAGTGCTTGAAGATTTAGGTTGGTTTAGAAGAAAGGAGGAGTGGATGAACAATTTACTGGCGACGAGAAGACACGGTAATGTAATGTGTGTACATTTAATTGGTTTGAAACAAAGTTATCTCAAGAGTGATGAAAACGATTTTGAACAGTTTATGTTCATTATCATACCTTGGGTGTGGAATGCTTTCAAATAGAGGGTACTCAACTCCAGGAGGATGCGCTGGTTTGTACAAGTGTACTAATATTGCTTTTGTACATGGGTAGGTAAATAATGGGTTATGGTGGATTTCAAACACGGTTTTAATTAGATTTTTTTCGAGTTTGAGTGATTTGGGCATTACGTAGTCTAGCCTGAAAATTGTAAGCCATTTTTAAAGGGAAACAAGATTTTGTTCGACACAATGGGGCCTGGAAACAATTAGTTGAAAATTACCGGCTCTGATTCATCATAATTTATATTTTTATTTTTTAAATAAATTCCCTTGGCGAAAACCGAAAGAAGAATATCCAAGAGAAAGTATTTAAAAAGAGATTCGTGGTGAAAGTTATGTAGTCAGAAGTGAATAGGAGTAGCTCGAAAAATATTGCCTGAACATATAGTTTGAGAAAATACATATAGAAATGGGGGCTGTCCCCACCTACATCTCACACTCGCTTCTACGGCCAGGGAAAAGTGAAAAAGATACCCGACTTTGCTAAAAAAAAGACAACCACAAATTTGAACAGTAAAGGCGTAAACCTATCTACAATAGAACTTAACTCTATCAGAATTTTGCCCTGCTCTAAAAAACATTCAGTCGATTATGCCTTGAATTATTCGACGCTAGAACTATTAACTGCCTTTGCAGGTATTTCATTCTATGTTTTGCATATTCTATATTATGTGAAGTAGTCGTCCACCAAAGAAGTCCAGAAACTATGGATGTTCAAGCTTCCAGTTGTGGTTCCTAGTCTTCTTCTGGCTGAGGGTAAAATACTTATGGTGATTAATATTCTCGAAGCCTCAAAATTTTTTTAACATCTCTAATAATTGACAACGTAGTCTAGCGTGAAGACACCTAGCTCACGCAGGCGCGACTGGTAGTATCTATACCTAATGCACAAGATCAAATTTTGTGGACTTAGCCAACACCTTTTCTAACCGCTTACTGTTTTTGCAAAGGTTAGGGGACCAAAACTGAATCGCGTACTCAAAGTGAGGTCGCACCGATTCATACAAGGGCAGCGCACTATCCTTATTTCGATAACAACTACTTTATGCAAACTAACTGTCGCTGAGCATTTTCTCTGCCTCAACGCACTGTCGGGAGACCTTTAAGTCGGTGTTAATCAGCACAATTAAGTCGCATACCCTATGTGTATCATCTTACAATTTTCTAAGTTGAAGGGCATCTGCCACGTATACGATCACTCTCCTATCCGGAGCATGTCAACCTCTCGATGCTTTCGGCTGACGTATTACTACAACCCAGTTTTGTGTCATCTACATACTTGCCTATTTTTCTAAATAATCCATCGTCTATATAGATGATAAATAACAAAGGGACTAATATAGAGCCCTGAGACACTCCGCTTGTCACCGACGAACAGCGAGAGGCCTGACCCTCTGTCGCTTTCCAAACAACCTTGTAGGCAGTCGCCAAATGGGCGCTGAATAAAAAACTTCCAGGCAATTAATTTTCAATCCAATGGTCTACTTTTTCGCTAATTCGCAACGTTCGCGACTTAGCTATTATCTTATGCCGGGGTACCTTATTAAATGCCTTTTGGAAGTCCAAATATAATATATCTACCACCCGGCATCTATAGTACTGGCTCATTATGACATGAAGGATGCAGTTTTTGTTGCCTTGCTCCCCAGAGGCAGATGAAATCTCTGTTCTCTACGACCGTTTGGGAGATTAAGAGAGAAAACCTTTGATCTTACAGCCTGTGCTGTAGGCCCAGTCAACATTACCACAATTAAGTGGGACAACGCCCTCTGTGAGACTGTTTTGAGGGACCAGGTTAGAATGGAGGGAGGCTGTTGCATGCTATGGGAATTTTAATACACCCGCTTGTGCTAGCGGTGCATGCAATAGTTAGGAAGTCGGAATTCGATTTCACCTTAACCTCACGCATCCAAAGGAAGTGGTCCATCACCTAGATTGCAAAAAGGTGGGGGGGGGTAGTTTGATATGCTCTTGGAAATGACAGGCCACTCTACAACTCTATTTGTTCTTGCCTGATGGGCTGTCATTGAAAGAACTCAAAGAGAGTTTGTCAGGCAAGAATTCTATCTATGGAACCCGTGTTGGGAGTCTTTTAGCAGTTCATATTTTTCCTGGCTGCTCTGTAATATTTTCTGAGACTATAATTTGTACGCCCTTTCCTACAGCAGGGTTGAACTTAAGGCCGATAATAATTACCCGCATAAGTGCGATCACCTTTCTTGTAGATGGGTGCCAATTTAACTAATCGCCAGTACGTTTCCAGTGATCCAGAAACGCTTTGCAGATCTCGGAGAGATGAGGAGCTACCTCGCCCTTAACCTCAAACTCGATGCACGGTAGGACACGATCCGGATCCGGCGATTTGACGGGATTTAATTCTGAAGATTTGCTTCTATCTATCGGCTATTTGTCCTTATCTCAGTCATTGTGTATGTTCCAACTAGTCTCACCCATGGATGTGGTATCTCACCGTCACTCTCATACGTAAACCCAGCATACCACCTGCGCCCTTAAGTGAACCTATGCGCTATCGCACCGGGTCGGGCTGTTAACGTAGGCGAAGAATTTAGGAAGTACGGTCCCTTTGCTCAGAGACGCCACACGAACATCTTCGCGTTTACACTTCCGATCACTCTTCGCTGAACAACATAAGTCTAGGTTCTGAGGGTTGCGATTCAATTTCTACTCTGTACGTTTTCTGCATTTGATTGCATTAGTAATCTCACCACTGAGCAATTTTCGTTGTATGCATGCAGGTTTTACACACTTCGTGAGCATAAAATCAGCCTAACGAACCTTAAATTACTGTTTGAAGCGGAACTATTTAGATTCTTCCTCGTCGCCATTCACTGGGTCAAACTAACAGAGAGACGTGCTCAACCCAATATAGCTGCGCGTCTAAAATCAAACATTCGAGGATTTGGGGCTAATATGGAGTGCGCAAAACTCTTTAATTTACCTCCGTTACGCAATGATATCAGGTCCTCCTGCAGGGGAATAATAGATAATTACAAAACAAACATTTTTCCTTTCAAAAATTGCTTTCTGCTTTTACAGGTATTACACAGAATCCATTTTTGCCTCGAGTTTTGTTTTACAGAAGCCGAAGCAGTGAAAACCTTTCATTCTTATTTTCATCGCAAAAAAAAACGTACACACGTCTAGACTCACACGTTCCCGTGCGTATTGTCTTATCCCTTCTATAATAGAAGCCCATCCTACCTTTATCTCTTCTCTCGGCGAAAACAAAACACGATCTTATCTGCTCCGACGAGACCATTCCACAGGTATCTTGATAAATAGCGAACTACCATGATTTATAATGGAACTGGTAGACTTACCTGGCAATTCGAATATAAATGAGACACTAAAAGTCAGCCTGTTCAATCAATACACTTTAGTATAGGTTACAGCGAGTGCCTTGCTAAACATTTGATTTAGGCTTAATAACCGTTGGAAAGATACATAATTATACTGAACAATTCATCTTTTCACCTCAGCTATTATTAAGGAATGGGCAAAGAGAGAGGTAGTAATTGTAAGCGATGTTTTTTTTTATATAAAGCTCAATATGTGTTTTGGCTGTTGCGATGTAGTATTGCCATTCCAATGAAATCCAGAACGGTTGGGACTAAATTGTATTTTTTAGTAAAAATTTGAAACCTTTTCAGGAATTTACCATGGCCTATTAGAAATTTTAAAAAATATCTTAAATAAAAATGAAGCCAGTAAACAAGGTTTGATGTAAAAGAAAAGAGCGGAGATTAGAAAACATGAATTAGTTAAAACGTTAAGATGGGATAAGGGTTACCATGGGGTACTTAAACAGAGCTCCATACCTTTATCACCTGATTGCAGCAACAAAGACTTGATCCTAGTGATAACAACAAAGATTCTTCCAGTCACATAGAAAAAAGACTGTTTCAATAACAAAGCCTTAAAAGGGACAAAAACTAGAAAGCGAAGACGATTAACCATCGCAATAAAATGGTTACTAGTACTATATAACTATTAGAACAACCCCACTGTAGTTAGGTAACGATTAATGGTTGTGGTTAGTAGATTTAGTGAAGCAAGGGATTCGACGGTACTAAGGATCAGTCTCAACAACATAGATTCACAAGGAGCTGTTCTCAAGCACCCCATCATTATTTAAAACTCAGAATCTGAGGGGTAACGGGGGGTTCTCCTCCACAAAGTGGTGAACTTAGTAGAAGTGAAAATGGGGAGTGAGTACATAGGCTTATTCTAAAATGTGTGCACATGTGAGGGGGTTTTTCATTGAAAATGCACATGTGTAATGTTCACCAGGAAGAAACCAACGGAGGGCATCTCCACTAGATTGTGTTTTGAAATGAGGAGAAGATTTGAGGGCACTAGAGATCGGGTAGACGCGCAACTCTCCTAAACGGCTTCATGATAGCATGTCCTCCTGCCAGGCTTTCTTTCTTATTAAAAATGACACGGGATAAGTTGGAAAAAATCAAGGGAATCTGAGGGTGCAGCGGGAGGAGGTATCTAGAATTATTGTTTAATAAGTAAAAATGTGTATATGTGTGTGTGAAGAAACAATAACAGTGGCAATTTTTTAAGGTGTTATGGCTGGCTTTAGCATATTCCGTCATGCCTAAATGCAGAGAATCCTGATTCAATTATTAGCCGCCAGATCAAGTCCAGGTAATGCCTACATCATTATGACGATAACTATACTCATGCATGCAACTTTTTGAAGGGTGAAAGCATACCCATCCCATTGTCTCCAATCTAAAAGGTCACACGTTTTTACATAAAAACTAAACTTGACCCAAATATTTATCAATTCTCCTTTTAAAGGTCGCAACATCATTGCTGTCTACAACTTATGGTGGGATTTTATTCCACTTGTCAACTGTTAGCAAATGTGTACATACCAAAATATATATTATTAGAAATGAATGTCATTTGTATTAAAAGGGAATTAAAACCATTTCCAATATATCCCTCAAAATAATATTTAACAAAGTACTTTCCACCATTAACGGCAATGGTCTCCCAACGTTTAAATATTGGATCCCTTTCTTGAAGAATTCATTCTGTTCTGATGAAATATCTGATTTGATATCATTTTCCAAGTCCTTACTATCAGAGTAAACCTTGCCATTTAAGTGATGTTGCAATGACTTAAGTATATAGTAATCAGATGGAGCAAGATCCGGTGAATATGAAAGATGAGCAAGTACTTCCCAATCTAATGTAATAAATCTTTTCTTGGGTCAAACGTGTGGGGCGTCCATTGTTAAGAAGGAGGACACACCTTTTCGGTTGACCCGTTAGGACATTTTAACTTAAACGTTTAAAATGTTGATAATATACATAAATCTGCCGTTTCTTATTTAATATTGAAGAGCTCATAACACAAACTACTTTGACAACCCAGCATAGCCTTCTTTGAATGCGTTCTAGGACTTGAACTAGGATTTATTGTTTGAGATCGCCATTGATTTCTGCGCTTAATATTCCGGTACAGAAGCCAATATTCTTCTCTAGCAATAATTCTGCCCAGAAATGATTCACGGGGCATTTCGAGCCAATAAAGGCGAATCAATATTCACACATTGTTCTACAGGCAGTTCATGTAGCACCAAAACACGATTTTTGTAGCTTAAAAAAATCTTGGTATTACTAGTTTTCAAATCCCCGAGGCATTCTTGCAATCATCTTTACGCAGCAAACCGTTAGCAAATTTGTATTTACCAATATTTGAAATAAATATTCATTTTTTGAGCTTTAGTGGATGTTCTCTCCTTGTGCAGTCAGGATTTAGGTCAAAATGATATTCAAACTCTTCTTTATCAATTCCTTTTTTAACATTTTGAAAACCTGTATGATACCTTTCCTATGGTTAAGTGAAATAGATTTAATGTATTGAGTCATTCCTCATAGGACTTGTACTTCAGACTTGGTATTAACTCTGAAGCACTTCTTTGAATGCGTTCATGAAGATCAATAATATTTTAAATATGGAGGTCAAAGTTAAAAACAATATTCTATATGTGATCTAACAAGTGGCAATACAATTTCTTTTGACTTATTTCCAAAGTTACAACTTATTCGATACCCGACATCGGCTTGAGTACAGTATTTCATATTTTTATCAATTATTATCCAAAGATCCATTTTCTCTTCATTATCAGCAAGGATTATTCACTTAAAGTTATTTTCATTATTATTTTTCCCCAAGATGCATAACCACACACTTCTCAGTATTAAATCACGAGCCCTCTTACGTCCTGTCGTCCCATAGAATTTTCTGAGGTATCAACGGATCCAATCAACTTGGCATAACCTGAAAATTTCCTGATTTAATTGACGAAGCTCATGGCAATCTCACTGTCATACAGGAGGTTTCAAAAGTCTTGTCACCCCCTGTAAATATTGTTTTAATTTTCTATTTCAAATGGCTGACACGAGCTCCTACAGTTTGGATGAGAGGCTGATTGCAAGTGTATGTACACATGATTGTACGCATTCTGACAAGAACTTGGACCTTCTCGATGTGTGACAGTGTCGATGAAAGTGAGTACACTAAAACCAGTACATGTGTTTGATATTATTATATTGTTCCTCTTTCGTTCTTATTACTTTGGGTATGGAGTGGCAAAATATTCGGATCACCCTGTACATCAGGAACTGAACAGATCTCAACATTGAACCTTGAGTTCCTCCACTTGAATACCCCCAAATAATCTAGAACCACTCAATCCAACACAACTCTGCTTTCTATTGCTGAGTTTCAAATCTGCCAAGTCTTTGACCGACTAATTTATCTTATAATGCAATATAAATGTAATGATAATAATAATATCTGTTATCTCTCCCGGAGACTCTTATCGGCGCTACATTTTGCAGACTATAAACGAAGAAGCTACGAGTGGTTTCGTATCAACATGGAAGCAGAACATAGACGCTGCTCTGATTAATTCTTTTATAGGTAGTTAAAGAATGATATCTTAGGTATAAAGGACTAATTTTAAAAGGAATGTAGATGAACTACGAGAGAAGAAGCCATGAAAACAGAGGTATGAAGAATGGAGGATACGGCAAAATGAGGCTGGATGAATGCCCCCTCTGAAGTTAGTATAAAAGACACCCAAATACGAATTCAGGAAATATATTTGATTAATCTATAAAAGATACAAAAGACGAAAAAACAAAGAATGAGAAAAATATAAAAGAAACATCGAAACGACAAAGATGGCTTGGTGAGAAACTTGGAAATTGGGAATAAAACAGGTAGAATTGGGAATAAAAGAATGTGAATTGGGAATACAAAATTTGGAATTTGGAATAGGACATTGATAATTGGGAATTCAAATTTGGAAATAAAACATCGAGAATTAGGAATAGAAAATTCGGAAATGGGAATAAAACATTGAGACATGGGAATACAAAAGTGTCTCTCTGTAAAGTGGGCATGTTTTTTTCACCTAAGTGAACAAGACTGCTGTTCAGATCTCTGTTTCCCCTAGTAGTACGAATTTAGAGCCGAAGCGCGCCAATGCAACTCTCCCGGAAACACTATTTTGCATTGATGATATTTTCTTTCACACTGTTATTTCTAATTCTCTTCATGATTCTTTTATCTCCCTTCCACCTCCCATTTCACCTTCACTTTTATCTTGAAAGCAATCCATCTTCTTCGTTCTCTAAGTAGAAATAAATGCAATGCTGTGAGTCCTCAATTGTGGACTAGTTTCGAGACTATCTTGTTCTCTCGGAACTAGGCTGCATTAAAGACTTCTAACTTACTCAATTAACTTCTCCGTAGAAAACTACTCATTCTTTTTTATCTGTCTATTCATATTCTTCTTTTTTTCCTGCATTCCCCACTAAGTAAATATTTCCTCGAAAAATAATCTCAGTTTCCTTTTCCTTCTGACTAGTTCTAAAATACACTGTCAAAAATCGTTCCAATTAAAGGAGAGATACACATGTATGTACACTGCATGTAGATATATGCAATAACATTGTTTACAATGTCTATAGAAGAGTATTTTGTTAATAGATTAGTTTCTAGACGAGTTTTTTTTCAATCGGAGATTGGAACTCAACTGGGAACATATTTACGAGATTCTTTGAATGGCTACAAAAATGCACACAAATGTTAGAAATAAAAAATTCTGTCCCGGGGATGAATAGCGAAGGACGCTAAATTTGAAGCCAACGTAGGTCAGTAATTTAAATCAACAGCTTCCGTCTCTCTACTTCCTTTGTCTCTGCCATGCCTCTTTGTACTAGCGAAGCCAAAATGAAACCCAACCAAATTCTCGATGACTCAGCCAATTCAAGTCGATTTTATTTAAGGGCAGGAGGGCATATTCGAGTCCTTAATTGCTTCTTTGCGCTACCCATGGTTGAAGTTTTAGGGTATTCGGTTAAGAAATAATAGGTTAAGGTTTTGCGCTCACACGTTCTATGTCTTTCGGGGTCGAGTGATCAAAGGGGTTTCTTGACCCGGTATAGTACAAGTCCGTGTGAGGGTGATTCGGACACGCCAGAAATCAATTTGATTCTGAGAGTAGTTTTCATAGCTACAAACGCAAATAAAACCTCTAAACATCGTGAAGAATATCAAACGAAAGGAAAATATTATAAATATTTGCTTATAATGCTTCGTGATACGAATTAGTGGCTCATTAAAACTCTTTTTTTCTACCTTTTATTAATACCTGCCTGGAACTGTTTTTAGAAGGTCGGAGATTAGGTTGCCAGAATATGAGGGATCTAATTTCCAATTGTTTTGGTTGTTTGAGGGGTGGGGGTGAAATTACGTCAAATGCCAATCACTCATTCAAGCAGAAAAGGAAGCAAAACGTGACATGGGTGATTCTTCTAGGAGCAAACTCCTTCATGTTCTCAGCTCTTCCAAAGTTTCCTTGGGGTAATTTGTCCCTCCCCTTGCGTACATATCTTCCACACATCTACACCCCACCCATAAAATCACTTTTTATGCGAACCTCTTTCGATTTTTTTCTAGGGAAATCCATTGTTTTGGTTTTTTTTTTACTAAATAAATATCTTGCTATTCTTCCTTTGTAGCTCTTCTTTGGTATTAGGCAGAATAGTGACTATCGTTAACAGATCCCATTTGATACATTTCAAAGTTATTCGTAATTGCTGATACAGTGCTTTGCCCTCTCCCCCTCTCAAAACTAATATCTAAATATTACTACGGTCGTTCAGTTGGTTCAATATTGGAGCGAACTTAAAGTCAATTTCATTATCCCCTCCCATTAAAAACAAGACCAACTTGAGACAAGAGCTGCCTCTATTTAAATTATTCGCGAGAACCATTTATCATGGTTAACTGTAATGAAACAAAGAAACATTCCATATGTCTCTCTCTCATACACCTACAATGTACTGCAAATTGCCCCAAGATTTTAATTTTGAGATATCATAATATGGGTTTCAATAAAAGAAGAAAAAGAATACGTCGCTGTTTTATCATAAATAAACATATTGCGAAAAGACCTCAAACATTATAAATAAAAAAACAACTCAGTGACGTCTGCCTTCTCTAATCTATCCTAAGAACTTGGGGTGTCTTATGGATCAAGTTTAGTAATCTCTAATTTTATTTCCCAGGATTTGTTAGAGTAATTAACCTTTGGTTAAGTTATACTTGGTAGTCTAAACATTCAAAGAATATATATTAAGATATTGCACCATAAAGCGATCGTTTACTAGGTCACGTAGAACAATAGGAGCTATATTACAAGAACACCAATTTGCATAATGCTCGAATATATTACAAAAAAAAGTGGCTAACATTTAGCTCAAAAACTCCTCCATCTACATGAAAATTTAACGGATGATAAGAAATCCTTATTTTTATACTCACATCGATGACATCGGAATCAATTTTTGAGTCTCCTTTTTCACTATGTTTATCCCAAAACACATGAACTGATTTCTCGTTTAAATATAGCATCAACCTCACATTACACATTAAGAATGTACGACATACCTGAAAACAAGAAGAGAAAATTACTGCTAAGATCAAATTGAATAGCGAGGATTACATTGGTTTACATTAGAGAGCTATTTTAAAGCAAACCATTACTGCGTGTGGTTTAGTACATGTATTTAAGAGATGTAATGAAATGAGAGCATAACGCATATATATATTCGCATGTTTACCACACCCTTTCATGTTTTAACGCAAAAGAATTCCGTCCCTCATAACCCCCTCTCCCCATCCATATCTAAGATCGTAAAACACTTCCTTACAAGAGAACGATCCTATATGAAAGATTCCATATGGGACTAATGCGAAGCGCGCTGATGATCAATTGTCTTTTTTCTCCTAATAAAGGTTCTGTTGCATCTCATGGGTGGATAAGCTTCCTTACTAGGAGATGCAAGTCACTGCCTAGTCAAACACCAAGTGACTGGCCATGTTTGCGTTCTCATATTTAGTTTGTAAATTGATGATAAATCTTATTTAATATACGATAAACTGTATATTTTCTCAAAAACGGAATAGTACGATCACTGAGTATTAGAAGATAAGACTTTTCATTCGATCTACCAATGTAGTTATCATCTTGACATTATCAAAACAACGCCCTCCTTTGGTTCTTGGCACAGTAGAATCTATAAATGTTGGTGCCGATACCGGAACTTCTAGAACCACTTGGTTTGCGTCTCTTTAATATGATTTTACGGGATATGGCTTTGTTGCTATTGCGCTTTAAATTCGAATAAAAAAACACCCTCTCTGTGCAGTTCTTGCAAACGACGACCGTTTACTCCCTTTGTATGGCAGCTTTACCTTACCCTTCTCCAACTCTCAACACAACGTCGCTTTGCATCTCTCTCCTAACGCAGTCTAAAGCGACGTGACGCTAATAAAGAGGCCCAGAAACCAGAATTTAAGAGGCCTCACAACTGAAGAGTGGGACGTCTCTGCTCCATCAAACCTAAGAGTCGCTCAAAGGTAAATAGTGTAAGGGCATCCCGAATACCCATGGCTAATGGCGCCCACAAGATATCCAGGAACATATATGCAACCGCTTTGCCCCCCCTACCCTCTCAAATGATCTCGCAGATCCAACCAGGTTCGAAAATTTGGGCTTTAACATGTACAGGGTGTTAATGAATTCTACTAAGAGGAGGGGGGGGGGCTTAGACCCACCATAGCCTGGCAATATGCTTTTCCGCGGAAGAATTTGAATCACAAAAACTCAAGTGGAAATTGGGAGCAATCGGGTTGATCCACCGCATTATTTATTAGTGAATGAAGCAAAAACTAATGAGAACATACGTTCAATCATTCTACTCCCCCAAAAAAGCGTTTCGTAAAGAAAGTGCTGAAGTTGGCGAAGTGTAAAAGTGAATTTAGAAGTAGCTGCATGAGACCTCTTTATGCACTAGGAACCTAGGGGTGAATAACTTCATATGCCTGGTCCCATGCTCTCTTCCAGGATGAAGTAAATATAATATTAACGTCTGGAAGACTCACACAACGGCAACAACAAAAGTGTAAGTAACTCTGCCATGGCCAGTCCCAATTACAGCTGATATTTTTTTTTAAGGAGCCCATCTGTCCGCTGCCTACTTGGCGCATAAGTCGTCGTACTCACCAAAGCCTATTATTAGACTATATTAAAAATAAAGAAAAATATATAAATGACAAAAAAAATAAAACCAAGCCAAGAGGCTACAAGAAGGAAACTCTTGCCGGCTTCGGGGGTAGGCCCGTCCAGCTGATAAAGGTGAATGGTTGACTGATGGGGGTAGATACCTCAACCAATTAAACCAAACACGGGTGAAAATAATTATAATCATTAGCGGTTGCACAAACCTTAAAAGGATAAAAAAAAGTTCAAGCAAAAACTCAGGGTTCTTGCAGTGAATTCATATTTCACGTACTTAAAGTAGAGGTTGTTTATAAGAGAGATAGGTGGCCAAGCTTTCTGACAAGTCACATATGACGTTACCAATTTAGAAGAGACACGTAAGAAAACGTGAAAGCACGAATGCACCTTAATATTAGTTCCATCTCCTTCTAATAGAAACCTAAATTATCATTCCCTAATCTGTTCGTGTGCTCGACCGGAGGAGCGTGAGCTGGGTTTAGACCGCCGTGAGACAGTTTTACCCTACATTGATGTTCACGTGTAGGAAGCAAAACGCAACCTATTTGTCCATGCACCACAAAGAAAGACGAATAATATTGTCGATCAAGAAGTGTTGTGATGTAGCATTGGTTAAAGAATAATTAGTGATACATATAAGAATTTCAATCTGTATCTTGCTTATGAATTTCTTGTTGCCCGGGCAACGCCGGGTACCTCATTTAGCTCGTATTCTCTAAAATCATCTTAAAACAATCTTTGTAACCCCAAACTACACTAAAGTTTATATAAACTAGGTGAAGCCATTGCCTGGTTAATATTATAAAAAAAAATATTAGAAATAACTTTGATAAAAAGCATAAGTCATAACTAAACTAAGATGAAATTTTTATTCAAATACTAAAAAAAAAACCCTTCTTAAATTATAGAGTTAGTGATGATGATGATGATGATGATGATGATGATGATATAGCTCAAATTTCTGTCCACCTCTCGTAAAACAAGATTAATGAAACTAAGGCGTTGAAAAGCCAAATGAAAAACGAGGAAATTGTCGTCGTCCGGTTGAATTTGATCACCAATTTGAGTCGTTTGGAACCTTTTCATTTTCCCTTCTCTTCATGAAACGGGATAAAGTTAATCCAAGTCTAATCCAGGTTTAATTTTATTAGTGAAAGGAGTTGGATAATTGAATGATTCGGGAGTGTCTGCGATCGGGTTTCCGACTAATTGGTCGCTACTCAAATGGCCGGATTCAAGGAACGAGTGGAATACAGTCTATTGTGAAGTCGAGCTACATATTTTTGAACTATTATTATTAATACTGCTAATATTAATGGGTGCATGAAATTAAAATGTATGCATGTGTGTAAGTGTAAAAAAAAAGATGGACTTTACTATAACAAATCAACCCCACCAACGAATTGCATGCACCTTTTGACCAGAATTTGAGTCATCTTCATTTTACACACTGTTTGCTGCCATTCTACCATAATATGACTACAAAGAAGCTAGAATTAGCTATTTTAAGGCAAGATCTCGGCGGGGAGTCTCCCTAACCTATCCAAGGTCTTTTAACGCATTCATGGTATTATTATACAATAGTGGGTTCTTAACCCCACATTTCGTAGCTTTTTCACTGAGAAATAAAACCCCACAGAACACAGATCAGTAGAAACCCCTTACCAAATTATAATTATTTTATTCATTCGCCTTCTAAGACGCGCCACTGACATCATGGTTGTGGTATTCTTATTCTCACCCACCATATTTATTATTGTTACTTTCTTATAAATGAAGAGCGAAAACCGACAGGGACAGATAATGTTGAAGTAGCGGTCTGTACAGAAAGCGATGACGTTAAGGGAAGGGAAACTTTGTGGAGGATATGTAACCTTGGCGAGCACTCAATCTTCAGGGCCTTTGCAACTCCCCACAACTAAGAAATCCCCCCCCCCTTGTGTACATTGCGCCAGACACCACTATTTAGATAGATCACCCCTCCTACGGACCTACTACAGAGATGCCACGAGGGATGGATTTATGTAATCATAATTCAAGATAATTATTGACATTTTATGCAATCCAATTCCCCCGTTATTCATATAACAACATCGAGCAATAACTCAAAATATAATTCATTTTTGGAGACCTCCCGAGAGAATCCCCAATTAAAAGATAAATAATGGATTAATATAAAACTGAATGGAAAAAAATTGATAACCAAAACAGTGACTTGGGGTCTATAGGATTATTATAAACCTTAATAAGAAGCTCGAACAAGAAATACAAGAACTCAAAAATACGAAATTTAATTCTCTTAGCGAACATTTCAAAATATATACATACAAAATTTCGGCGACGATTGTCTTTCGGATAAAATATTTTCAAAAAATTATTCGATACTCGTACGTGTATTTATTCATCTTCGTCCAAGCTGAGAACATCGCACGCTCGAATGAATCCCCTGATATATATATATATATATATATATATATATATATATATATATATATATATATATATATATATATATATATATATATATATATATATAATGACTCATCGGAACAAAACAACCACGTTTCCCACGGCAGATTCCTTTACCCACCCTCAAAAGGTCTAAAGGGTTTGCTGAAACGTGTAATTTTCTTTCTCTCTACTCATCCTAGACAGAACCTTTGATCAAACTGAATTAAGGCGAAATTTGAAAGTGGGAATTGCTTTTAATATAATCGAGGCACGTGTGTTACCGTATCAATGTGGCAGGTTGCTTCGTAAAAGTTGTATTAATTTTACTACCGGGTATAAGTATTTCTCTATTTCTAGTGTGGACCATTCACGTATTTATTTTATTTTTTATTAATCATTCGTCATCGCAGATTAGTTATCATTTATTTCTCGTAGAGCAAATAAAAATCGTAGGTATTCTCAAATCATGATTTATGCCATTGGAAAAAGAGTGAACTGTCTTCTGAACGAATCATCGTCCAAGTGAATTACGCACATGCGCGTAGTAGATTTCTTAAGTAGACTACAAAGCATGGAAATTGTAATTAACAAGAGCATTTGCAATGCATTAATCGAGGGGAAATGCCGACGAATGCAAAACGTAGATACATAAAGACAGGAATAGTTAAAAAAATCGTGAGGTATAATAAAGAATAAACGGAAGATTATTTGAAAAACTTAATCATAGAAGTGAGAGTGTAAGGCAGTCTAAACCATTTCACGCATTTGGGGTGGATGAAAAAGAAATGATTGGGAGAAGAAAAACTGCTCCTATGTGCTCAAAAACTTCTCGCCCTGAACAGGTGTACATGGAGTCATAGAGTTCATAGAAGCGGGTTTTATTCATTAAAAATATGAGTTAGAAGTGTTGTGGTGGGAATAACTACACCTAAAAGATTGTGTAGTGGGTGACAACTGTAAGTAAATAAATTAGAACCCACCAAGAACCATTAGAAGTAGAACCCTTACAATGTATTGAAATAAAATACCCTTTCACCCCCGAAATCATACAGTCGGAAAAATTCAAGAATCACCTTAAGATTAATGCCAATGAAAACCTTTGCTGGTGCATTCTTTTCAAAATGACATTAATGGACGCAATCAACGAAACAATCTAAGAGAGTTCCTTCTTTGTATACACGTCACGTGACGCTAGTTTTGAATAGACATTATACTTTTAAAGAATATATATATTTAAGTGGTTCTGGATCGGATATCAGTAAGAAACACGTGTTCCATTCGCATAAAATGCAAAAGAAAAAACACAACAACATGGTATCGTCTAGAAATCAATATCTTGTATGCTTATTTGCAGATTAAATTGCTAAACCTATGCAAGGGTAATAAACAATATAATTTCTAAAAGCTAACAAGAGAAAAGAAAGATGCAACCGGAATTTGGTACTCACAAGAGATGAAAACAAGGAAGAGAAGAAAGGAAAAGACTAAATTGAAGTAACAGAAAGTGTGAATGTTACTTTCAAGCTCATCCAATGTATGGAATTGAAGCTGGATGTTTTACTTCTGAAAGTAGCATAAAATTCATTAATTTTTAAAGATACTGTGGTATTTTTGTTGCTAATACTCTTGTTACTCGCCATAATCACAGATTATTACAACTCTAAATACCATTAAAATGATAATTAAGAGGATAGAAAATCCGCATTTTAAAACAAGTGTATGAAAACAATAATTGTTCATATCCAGCATTTTAGAAGTCCGTTACGACAGCAAAACTGAAGCGAGAGGGTTATTAATATTCTCTTCCCTACAGTCAGCAGATGTGTGATATTAGTCAACGAAACAGGAAGAACTTTTTGCTATTTTTATGTTCCAGGATGAAAGCTGCGCAGGAAACATAATTAAATGAAGTTTTCTGATACCAATAAAAATCAAACGCTGGAACCGAACACGAGGATGATTGTAATAGCTATAAATTCCTTGCACTTGACGTTCGAAGACACCGACGGAGAGTTGTAGCTAGTTGGCCAAGCAATTGCGGGGATGGTTGAATCTGACAAAGGTTAATAAGTTAGTTATTTGTGGAATAGCATGAATGCTGCCCTTGGTCTCACGCTTGGCACACCTTTCCATCTTAGCATACAATTCCGTCTTCTATCGGACATAAATCATTCTTTAATGGGGTTATTTCTTTTCGTTTGTTCTATTTCCATTTATCTACTGAATTCCCCAAAGAGTCGTACAAATTCTTCTCTCAAACACGGCATCTAGGAAGAGAGAGGAGTTGAGCTGTTTTATTTCATGCCTATTCTGGTTACCATTTTTAATCACGTTTCTTCTTGTACACTTTCCCCTTTCGTCGCTAATTTTATACCATGGTTGGGGTTGGTTGGCAACAATGAAGACCAATATGTCATTTCCCCTACCTTCTTTTGACGGTCACACTCAAACAGCTCATTATCTTCCGACGCAGACTCTTTCCATGAAACTCAACCCGAAAAAGTCAATATATATATATATATATATATATATATATATATATATATATATATATATATATATATATATATATGAAAGAATGATAAAGCTAGTATGGTCGCCAGGGGCTCGATCCCAGATAACGTAGGTGCACAAAACTTTCAACATCGTCACCAATTGGCCGCCCTTTGGGCGAATACGCTGATACTTACCCCTGCGGCGCCAAGTAGTTCCATTCGCATCATCATGCACATTACAAATAACAACGCTATCATTCCCTTCCAGGCTTCAAAACACAACATACCTACTTCCTTTTCTGTTCTGGACCCTACCAATGGATTACTAACACCCCAGATGGAGGCATTTATATACATCCACATACCCTGAGGGGGCAAGCCCCTCCCCCTTCTAACGTCTCGAAGAGATCCGCCACTGCATTTTGGTGTCAAAAAACATAATAGCCCCCCCCCCTCCTCCCTCCTACCAGGCGATGAGAACCAACCGATAGTGCCTTCGGGATCAGAAGTGATGTCATTTTGATCTTTAGGTGCATTTCATTTTTCGTCGAGGGATCCACGAGTCGAGAGGCGAATGGCGCTACTTAATAAACTTGTTCGAGAAATCATTTATAACCGTAACTAATACCAAAACCTTTAGCCACTTCTACGAAAATTCGTAACCAACAAGTATTCATACGATATCATTTTCAAATCCATATGTTTAATTTATTTAGTTTAAATTTTAGCACAATTTCCAAGTCCCACTAGAAGTTTCTATGATCTATTCATAATTCGAACGAGTCAGGAATATTTTCGGTCGATCTTACCCCATTTTCTTCGATAAGTGAACTGTCTCCCGACAAAAAATCGATAATAATTACAAATTCAAATCGAAGATGAGCCCAATAAAATTCCTAAAGAAATAAATGGCCCTAAATTAAGAGTGGAGTCAGTAAAAAGAAAGTTTAAGGAGCTTGGGACAACTGCAAATCTCCCTCTTTTGGGTCGTCGTCGGAAATTCCACACCGCAGGGTTCGAGGGATCCTTAGATCTGTTAAAAGCAACCAAATAATGAGTAGAAGGGAAATGCACGACTAGTTAGGAGAGGAAGGCGTCAATGTTAGTTTGAACATAGTATACAATATGTTGCATAAAGAGAACATGCATGGATGTACTCCGAGGAAAACATTCAATTAAAGTACGCCTGAAGTACGCCGACGATCGTTTGGGAGAAAAAACTTTCAATTTTTGGAGCCATGGGTTATGGTCAGATGAAAACTGAATTGTTCGATACAAATTATGTCAGGTATGTTTGACGTAGAAGTGGTGAGGCTGATCCTCACTACAAACACTGTTCCTACAGTAAAACATGTAGGTGGATCTATTGTGGTCGGTTTCTATGTAACAGTTATTGGTACAATTCATTGAATCAACAGAACTTCAAATAAAGAAAGTTCACAAAGATTCTCGAAGATTATCTGAGAAACGATGCTCGCAAGTTTGATTCTGAATAAAATGGGTATTTCAACACGCTAACGACCCCAAACACATATCGAAATTAGTTTCTTCAATGTTGAAGCGAGCTAAAATAAGTGTTTTGGAATGGGCATCACATTCACTAGACCTCAACTTGATATCAAATTTATGCCATAAAATGGGTCCGCTTTCATGCCAGATACCTCCAAAAGAAAACTCGATGAATTGGAGAACTTTGCAAAGACGAGTGGGACAAAATTCCATACGAAGTTTTTTGATACCAAGTCAAAAACTATAAGACATAATCGTTTGAAGAGTGTTGTTAATCAAATTGGTTATACTATTGGCTATTAGTTATAAAATTTTATAGGTATTGATACTTTCCGATGGCGAACATTCGTAAAACGTGTTATTATTCCTTTATTTGTCAATCAAACTTGTTGAATTTTTGTACGTCTATTAATACATTCATTTCAATGAAACTTAATTTCGTTACGTTACCCTGCAATAGAAAATTCATGAATTATTGCTAAAATTGCGGAATTTAAATGGACGAGTGGACGTACAAACTCGTTTACACGCACCATATTGAAAAGGCCAACTTGGATCAAGATTTGTGCACGAATGTAATAATCTGAAAAGTGTTCGCTCTTACTTTCACAGCAATGATGATGGATGTAGGAGTAGTAATGAATTGGAAGAAACATCTTTTCTTTTGTTTTTTAAATATAATTGTGTGATCGACGGACTTATAAAAAAAATGTTTCACACAAAATAAGGGGGGGGGATGTAGAGAAGGAAAAGATGTTTATCATTGGATTTCATGTTATACATTGCGTGAAAAGTGAATTTAAATACAACAGTGATTGATGATGTGAATGATTTATTTGACGTGAAATTAATTTCGGCAAAAAAAATGATTAAAGGTTCAAAATGAGTTTTTCCATTTGACAGAAAACAAATGAACCAGGATCTTCCTTGGCAAATGCAGAACTAACGGGGAGGGGGGGGGTCAAGAAACCAAAGGATACGTTTATACACCCCACCTCGTTCAAGTGTGGAACAATCTACCACAAGAAGTAGTCAGCGCTCCAAACACAGAATTTATGAAGACGAAATTTGATCAATACTTAAAAGAAAATAAAGGTAAAATAGCTTAAAATTATTAGAGGGGGTTCCACCTACTTTAGTCTTATTCTTAATAGGGCCTACAATGTATGAGCTCTTATGGTTCCCTGTAGGTGCCAATAAATTGTTTGTTTGTTAAATCTCGCTTACATCCTCTTTTGGAAAAGTTGTAATAATGTTGGACAGAGGAGCGCCGTTCCAACAACAAGGAGTAACAACAAGTTGATACTTGACATGAAACGTACATGTTAGGGAGAGTGAAGGAATTCAGCTTTATTTTGTTATAAACGCGAATTAATTTAGGTCCTGGATATCCTGAAGAAATTAGACCTCGCCGAAGTGAAGACCTGTTCCTAATAAATACTAGAATAACAAGATGAAATAAATGGAAGCTAAAGTGAGAAGATTTGAAATAAAAAATTCACCCAAATTCTTTTTATTTTCATAAAAATGTAGTAATTTAGGGAAAGAAATCTCCAAAAAGTATTAGTAGTATAAAGTTGTTAGTATCAACTCAACAAAAGGTTTAATTAACTACAACTAGACTTCAAGGGTTAAATATTAAGAAAATAATAATGCCATAGAATGGATTTGATGTCAATTGATTAAACTCGTAGTTTACAGAAATGAGTTTTATAGAGAGTAGCAAAATAAGATATACCTCAAATGATCTTTCAAACCTTACATAGGAGGAATTGAATGAGTGAAAGTGTCTAACATAATATGAGAGAAAGCATAGCAAAAATAAAAGCTCCCGCCCCATCCACTTCTAAGCCTTGAAGAAAGAGAGAAATTTTTCATCGAGTTCATCCAATTATCTACACTTCCAATAAAATTTCACCTGTCCTTAGACGATGGTGAACCTCGTTCTTAACGGTCAGAGGCCACATAATCACTTAACACCATCCAATTTGCCCCTTCGTCCTTGATCCGCTATGAAACACCGACAATTTCGCGAAGAAGCTGAACGGAGGCACCAGAAGTGAGAGGATTACAAAGATCGCGTGTCAAAGAAGCTTAGCAACTACCAAGGTGCAATTTCTTCTCAAAATATGGGCATAAAATGACAAGGAAAGTACCAAACATAATGGACCGTCGCTCGGATGAAAAGACCGATCGCCACCGTGTATTGGTCCAGACGCGATAGCATTTCTAAAGTAGATTCGAACAGTTCATTATTTTAATAAATTAATTTAATTTAAAAGGTGAAGGAAGGGCGAAAACCAATGGAGATTTATAAAATGATAATGTGGGGAAATCTATATCGCAAGGATAAAACAAACGCTAGTTCGGTTACACAGCATCAACCGCTACGTGGCATATGGGCCAATACTTTACCCCTCCCACTTTTGTTCCGCTGGCACAACAATCCGCGATATCACTCGCAGGGAAACCTTATAATCAGCAGATTTCGTAGCCCATTAGTATAAATAAAGGAGGGTAGTAGAGCCTTTCGAATAAAAATCTATGAACAGGCCCACTGTCCCCTCTTATTGTTTAGGGCTAGTTTCACCAAATAAACGAAATTTCATTTTCTCCGACGAAAACCAGAAGAGACCATTAGGGCTAAGGGTCACCACGCTGAAAAGTGATGCCCTAGTAGAGAGGCTTAAACATGGGCACTCATCTCCCCTCCCCTCCCCCCAGGGAATAAGTGAGTTATATATACGTCGATCTGGAGAATAGAAAAATCGAGTTAGCCATCGAAAGAAGACGAGTACCGGCGTCAGACCGGACATTAAAGTGGAACCGAGCGGGAGTTAAGAAGAAGAAATTCCTCCCGAGGCTGTTATTTTTGGTCACATCGAAGAGTAGACCATCGGTATAGAGAATCACTCTCATACCCTTCTCGTCAGAGAAACCCCCTATCTCAGTTTTCGAATAAAACCAGAGATATCCCTCACCATTGAGGAATACCAAAGTGAAGTTTCACTCGAGAAAGGTTTCTCCTCTTGGTCACCTCTCATCATCGAGAAGCTCCACAAGTGTAACCCAAGGATTGGAATAATCATACATCCACTGTCCCCTCGCTTAGATCGTCAAGTCAAGAAGCATCGACTCGCCCTTCCTCACTCACCTCGAAGTCAGCTGTTTTCTCCAGTCAACCTCTCGTCTGTGACACACGCCCCTTGATTCACATCGACTCCCTCCCCAACTCAACGAGATGCTCGTTCAAGGTCTGACTCCACTTTGTTTAAAAGTAAAAAGGATTCCAATTTAATTATGTTCTTTAATTAACATTCCGTACTAAAGTGAATTTTTGCGTCATCCATCGCGTAATATTCATTGGTGGTAGTAATTTTTATATAAACCCTCTTATTATATCCTTAGTAGATTTAAAGTTTTTAATATTTTATTTTTTTATGTAATTAAAAGTATATTTTTGCTCTAGTGATATAGGAATCTACGAATCCTCCCTGGTTAAAGAAGTAAATAAAGAAGATAAAAAATAATATAGCTATCTTAGAGAAAAAAAGGAACGGAGTTATTTATGTACGGAACAAACGTACACACATACTCGGCCGTATACTACGACAGAAGAAGTTACGGTGAGCGAACTTTACTCACTCACATATGTGCCATAGAAGTGTTGAACGGTCACGACAATTGCCAGAAAAATTTATCAATGCACAAAAAAAAGGGAACAAAGGAAGAATACTGAAGAAAAATATTTTTTAAACCCATAAGACCTAAGAACAAGTGAAATCATAATGATACTATAATACCATGTAAAAAAAAACATATAAATAAGACATAATATCCGTTATGGACACTAGTAAAAACAGAAGTAAGACCATAATCTCTAAAACGAAAATAAGACCATATGACTTGCTAACCACTATTAAAAATCAAAATAACAATAGAAAAATAAAAGACTAAACTTATATATATATGGTCTCTTCTAGGTAATCCCGTAGCCGGCAGTTGATCATGCGTTCGAGTATTTTGCCTAGGTACTCTAGTAGAACAATAGGCCTGTAATTGTTTGGGTTTTTTGTTCATTTTGTGTAGCAGTATGTTGTGAGAGACTTTGAATATTTTGGGGAAATGGCCTGAGGCTAGTGGTTGAATAGGTGTGTAAGTGTAGGGCATATTTTTGTGGGGAAGTTGTGTATTAATGCGGCTGGTAGTCCGGAGGGGCTGGGCGCGCGTTTTGGTGTTGTTTTAATGTAGTGTTTTGCTTCCTCGACGGTGATAGGAGTGGTCAGTATAGATGTATAGTCGAGCAGCTCCATTCGTATCAGGAGGGCTGGCCTTAGCTTGTGAGCGTGGGCCCGACATCACTACTGGACTTCCTGGAAGTGCTCTTGCGCGTGTGGCTTGGGTGGGTTGTGTGTGTATACTGTGTCCCAGTGGGACCTGAATGCGTCGAGGATGACGTTGGTGTCTCTGAGTGTTTGGTTGTTTACTTGGAGGGTGATAGGTTTGGGTGGACAGGTGACTAGCATCCTTTTTACGCGCCGCCAGAAGAAGGAGGGATCAGTGCAACGAGTGTAGTCCGCGATGCAAAGAATCTCTCGCCACTGTCGGTTACTATCTAGTTGTACGCCCTGGAGGATGCAGGCACGTAGGTGAGTGATGTGGTGTTGCCGTGTGCCTCTGGTGTAGTGATTGTTGTACTGTGTGATGAGTCTCTGAGTGTGTATGGAATGTGTGAAGTGTTTTATACATGTGTAGGTTTTGTGTGGTGTGTGTAGGTCGCGTGCTGCGGTTATAGTGTTTAAGATTGAGCACCAGTGGTCGTCTAACATATCTGGATTGGTGTGGTGCAGGTCGAGGTTTTGTGGCGTGTTTTCTGTTATGTGTCTCTTGAACTCTTCCCAGTTTGTGTTTTTGTAGTCGAAGATAGGTGGTGTAGGTATCAGTATGGGAGATTTGGATATGATAAGGCATATCGCTATGTGGTCAGAGAGTATGTGAGGACCCGGTGAGATGTAGGTGTAGAAGCGTGTAGCGTGGTCGTTGCGGAAGACCACGCCCGGAGACGAGTTTCCTCCGCGAGGACCGAAGAATGTGAGGAAGGCCGGGCCAATGTGCTCGCAGCGATAACGCAGCAGGGCACCGGCCAGGTACCTTCCTGCATCATTCGTGGTGTTAGAAAGGAATGTTGGGTGGAAAACGTTGAGGTACTTGCAAAGAAGATAGGTAGGTTTTGGTTTGATAGAGCCCGGAGTGGTACTTCTATATTTAATTGTAGGCGTGGTGGTCTGTAATGCGTGGTAACTAGGATGGGGCGGAGCTTGTCTGTACCTTGCAGGCTAGAAAGGAGTTATCGCGTGTTGAATGAGAGAGTGGTGTATAGTGCGCTTTATTATGATCACTGATCCTAGGTGCAGCGCTTGTGGAGTTAGATTTGTGTGGTAGCCTGCAATGCGGAGTCTGTTGTTGGGAGGGTGTAGACTAGTCGAGTTCAAGAGTATTATGTCAGATCTTTGTGTATTTAGGACTTAGTTGGCAACAGTATGGCATATACCGTGCCAACTGCGTACGTTTAATTGTGTTATGTTGAGGCGACCTATTGACGTGGGTAGAGTGCGCGTGAGGCTGATTTAGCTGGGACCGTTCCCTTCTCCTTTGTTATTTCCCAGGAGGCGTGGGGAGCGAGTATCTTCACGCATGTTGGCTGTGGTTTCATGGGAGTGGAGAGGAGGTGGCGGTTGTGGTACCAGTGGGAGTGGGGTTGGAGGCTGTGAGAGGGGGGTAAGGACGGTGGGAGGAGGAGGTTGGCAATAGAGGGGGCAGTTGAGGTTACCGAAGGAAGAGTGCTGGTGGTAGGAGGGAGTTTAGGTATAGAGGAGGAAGGAGTGGTAGCTGTGGAGGGAGCAGAGGAGGCGGTTGAAAGAGAGGTGGGAGCAGTGGGCAGAGGAGGCAGTTGGAAGAGAGGTGGGAGCAGTGGGCAGAAGTGCAGGTAAGGAGGGTACAGTGGCGAGAGAGGAAGGGAAAGAAGGGCGGGAGGAGGCAGGAGTGTGGTGAAGGTGGGGGACGTGCTGTGAGGGGGGGGGTCCAGGGGGAAGGTGTTAGTGCCCACCGGGGTTGAGAGGAGTGAGGGTCTCCTGTGTGTATGCTCGTTGATTAGAGTAAACACCTTCTCGGGGAAGGTGATCTGTTCTAGACCGTGCGAAGCAAACAGTGTATTGAGTATGTTTGTGTATAGTCGGGGGTCACCCTTCGATATGTCTTTTGCCACCGTTGAAAGGAAGGCGGCCAGGTGTAGCTTTGGGTGTGTGGTCTCGTTGGGTGTGCGGTGTGGGGTAGGGTTGGGTGTCGGAAGGTGTGGGGGTCTCTGGGTGTAGGGTGTTTGGGTGGGGGCGCGTGTCGGAACATGTGGGTGAGTCTGGGTTGCTGCTGGGGTAGGGCAGGGAGAGGCGTGGACAGCGTTGCGCTGGCAGCAGCAGCAAATGTTCTTGTGAGGGGAGGAGGAGCGGGGACGGAGTGTGTGGTTGTGTTGGTGGGTTGTGGACGCCGTATGGACGCTACGGCGTCAGAGCGGGCCTTACTTAAGTAAGGGCACTACACTACACCTTGAGCAGACCAGGTCTGCTTGGCAGTTCGTATCACGTGTCCGGTTTGGTAACACCGGTGGCATTGTACGGGTTTTATGTTTAGCTGTGGCTCGATGTTATGTGGATGTGTTAGTGTGCCGCAGACCTTGATGCCTTAGTCTAGCAGCAGTGTTTTGTTTTGTTCGTCGGACAGTGTAATTACTGCCCATTGTATCGTGCGGTTGTAATAGAGGTCTCTGATTACCTCCTTCCCATACTTCTGTCTGAGGTGTGTGTGGAGGTCATTAGTGGAGAAAGCCAACCATAGGGAGTTGGTCTTGAGGACACGTATTTGGTGTATCTTGTGTACACCGTCGGCTAATTTTGTGTGAATGTCTTGTGCGGTGAGTGTGTCCGCCGCAAGTGTGTGGAATTTGACTGCGTCCTCCTGTGAGCGGAAGACGAGTTTGTGGCTTGTGTGAATCTTTATTATGTTTGTGATGGGGGTGTCTTGTGTAGCGGCTAGGTTTAGAAGCGTGTGCACGTTGTTGGTAGTGGGTGTTTTATCTGTTATTTGTAGGAGTGTGAGTGTGGATGTGTTGTTGAGTGCCATTGGATTTTTTTTTTTAATAAACTTACTTTCCTTTTTCTTTTTTTAGAGAGGGTCCCCCGCCCCGCCGATAACGACTCCGTGAAAATGACTCGGATGTAGTGATGATTAGTGAGTGAGTATGGACCTAGTTGGACTCATCAGAGGGTGTGAAAACACGGCGGACTTAATGATGACTTAAGCCCGAATCAACTGACTCCAGTCGGGGTGCCACCCCCTTTATTGGGTTTTGGGTATTTCTCAGTTGCGTCCGACATCTCACAGAGACGGGTAAGGTATTAATCCTCCCCGCGTTGGTAACTGAGTCCCAATGCAGGTTTGCTCCTTCCTTTGGATTCCGCAGTGGGCTAAGCCTCAGATCTCCTTTACCCAAAGTTCGAAATTATGCCCTTTCTAAGTAGAACGGCATAGTTGCAATGGAGCTCTATGTAGAGTCACATTCACGGAGCCAAGTCACGGTGGGGCATGGATGGGGAGGGTTTAGCACGTCAAATCACTATGACGAGCCAGGGAAATAAAGGAATTTTTATTTAGAGGGTGGCGGAGCGGGGGGAGAGTTGCTTTTCTGAATCTCGTATATACCTCTCGAGATGATACCGTCCATGGTATAGCTTGCCGAAATCACTGTTCTCAGTGAGAGGCGTCGAGGGAAGTTTTCACTAGGCCTTGCCTCCTGTATCAAAGAAAGCAGGGAAACGCAGAGAGATCGTCGGAAACGCAGAGAGTTTGATGTTTCCTGACTTGTGAACGCCACCATTTATTCTATGAATCTCACTTCTTCCAAGATAGGGCTCATATTTCTACCCTGTCTCCGAAATCACTGAACGAAAATTAAACTTTATGAAGTTGGGGTCAGTCGGCAAACATTTGATGGTTTACTTAAACTTTCAATCCAAACTTTAATGATCGATCTCGGATAGGATGGGAGGGGGGAGAAATGCAGACCTGTAAAAATCCTTACTGAATTCGCGTCTTAGAGGTTTTATATCTCTGAATCCATGGCCGTCTCATTGAGCGCTAACTCTTGGCGGGGGGCGGGGGGATCCTAATCACACATACATCATCAAAACTTCCCCAGGCATTCAAACCATGTACATTTCGGCAATTGTAGGTCAATCTCTGCTTCGGGTCGAAAAATTTAAGCCTCGTATTTAACGTAGGCTGGATCGAAAACGGAATACGCACTCTGCAGATGAACCGAGTCCTACTCGCCGATTTGGGTATTCTACCTGCAAATCGGCGGAAATGATCGAATTGGGGGAGCGAAGTATTTGCTTGGGGTCCATGTGATCCAATTCCTGAAGTTATACCAATGTACCTCGATGAGGAAAGGAGCTTTGCTGGAAACTCAACCAATTCCATAGAATCTCATATGTTGGCCTACCCCTTTCATCGGATTCCCCACTTCATGTATCAATCGCGAAGCCTCTGCCAGATGAACTTCCTGACGCACAGGATAGCGTGATCTTAAGAAATGCGAAGGGCTCATATAAAGGGGATGCCGGCGTCCTTGCCACGGCCGGATGGGTGAGCTTTCCTCAGGAAAGGAAAGAAAAGGCACCTCGGGTCGAAAACAGCTCCAATGATCTACCCCCTTTATTCTTTCTATATGAGACTTTGATTTTCTATTTGGTCGAAAGTTCCTCCCTAATCACTAGTATGGATTTTAGTTTTATTTGGGTGATATCGTTAAAGAGACATAATAAAATGATTTGAGCACAAACTAGGATCTCAAAAGAAATAAAAGAGTAAAAAATAAATGGAAGGGAGGGCCATGCGGCCCTCCCTTCCATTTATTTTTTACTCATGTCTTCTTTGTTCTCGTTTATATCTTTCATTTATATTCTGTATTTGTTCCTACAATAAAGGAAGGGTCCCCCTCCCCATGTTAGGGGGAGGCGAAGAACCCTTGCATTATTTGAGTTGATAAGCGCTGTTTTAGTATTCAAAACGCCCCCCTCCCTTTACTTGATTCATACTTCCACTCTTTTATTTCTTTTGAGATCCTAGTTTGTGCTCAAATCATTTTATTATGTCTCTTTAACGATATCACCCAAATAAAACTAAAATCCATACTAGTGATTAGGGAGGAACTTTCGACCAAATAGAAAATCAAAGTCTCATATAATTACTTAATATCGTTGAAAATCCCGCAGATTAAATAACCCGTGGCGTTTCCCTTAGGGAATTCTATTCTAAATTAAATATTTGGCATGGCTGCCCTTGAAAAACGTTAAAAAAAATCTTGGGCTAAATCTGGAGCTAAAATGTCTCAACGAGTCTTCCAAAAAATTAATTTCCTCCCAAAATGATGTTGAATCCCGTTTAACCACTCAAAGTTATTCTGACTTAAATAAACCGTATAGGATAACTAGCCTTATGCTGTAATTACTTTTCAAATTAAGAAAAAAACCTGATGTAAAAATTCCGCTTGCTACTCAATTATGTTGTCTCTCCATGATGCAAACGCAATCATTTCCTAATGAGAAAGAATTCAAGCAAAATGAAGTCGCGTTGCCTGCACTCATTAAGAAGCTTGACTTATTTCTCGATCAGCACGGTTTAATGAGGATTTCTGAATCAAACTTTTATGACTATAACTTCATTAACCCCATTTTGTTGGGTAAGAATAATATTTTAACCTTTTTAATAATTCGCAATATTGGGATTTATTATTAAATCAACCAATACATTGGTTCGACTTTTCAATCAAAATTGCAAGAACTAACACATTTTAATTCTTTTAATTTTCTCCGGCGCATCTTATTAATTTCGGAAGAAATATAGCAAAACAATGGAAGGGTTTATAAAGAAAGTGCTTAAATTAGGGGTAGTGAAAATGTCCTAGGTGAATAGCACGAGTAGACAAAAAATATTAAACTAACTGGATCGTTAGGGCCGGAGAGGGCGCTTAACTCTTTAATCTGCCCTCGTTCTGCAACATGGGTAGATAGATCTCTTGCGCAGTAATCAAATGATGGCCGACAGGTGGCGTGAGATCACAGTCTCCGAGATAGTCTGTACAGGAATATCTCGAAGCCTACATTCGGGTGTGAATGAGGCCAATCCCGTCCACGACCTCTCGGTAAACACGAACTCGACTTCTTTCAGCCCCGACCAAGGGCGTGGCTACCTTCCATCGTTCACCCCCGACTGAGAGGACAGAAATGAGGGCCGTTGTGCAAACTGAGTCGTGGGAATGCCGTTCAAAACGTTCGCAGGAGAACGCAGTCGTTTACAAACCTACCCCCCAGGCAGACACGCCCCGCCTAATTTTGCCTCAACAGCAGGACATAAGTTTAATAATAATGAGAGAGACAAATGAGAATATATCCTTGAAAAATCACAATGCGACCACATCAGATTAACTGGCCGCTGACAGGATTTTGTGCTGGAATTGTATGTCTTATACAACCGAAAGTGGACCGTTTTCTCAATACCATTCCATTGGCAAAGAAAAAATGAACCCCAGCTAATGACTTGCCCGGCGGTACGCGCGATATGTTCATATGCAGGTGGTCTAATTGAGGTGAACGACTCGGGAGAAGCAGCTGTTGTGAAATGTACCCTCACAGCAGCACATTTAGAATTTAGATGCAGCATTTAGAAGTGATGTACTATTCCATAATACTCATACTTGATACATCCGTTGAAAAAACAATTATCAATCCAATTTCTCCTCTCTTTAATTGATAGTTTTATCCCCCCCCCCCCTTCACACTTAAGGAAACTCTCTCTTTGGGCTCATCAGGCTCGATGTCATTTATTTTTGACAAACATTTCCGAGCCCCCTAAGTAGTCTCTTCTTTAGGCCACTCGGGACATGAGCTTTCCAAACAATCCCAATTCTCCCTAACCTCACCACTTTTTGTACCGACCAAAGTAATTTCTTTCTGATGCAGATTCCCACGTTGATTGTCGCTTCTATGATAATAATGGGGACCGAGGGCAGACCATTTCCATGTCGACCAGATCCCGGCCATTGCATCAAGACATGGTCAATAAATAAGCCTCAAGGGGCGTGGTACCCGACGACCCGTCAGACCACCTAATTACGAGTACCACCCACTCCCCCTCGCCCATCGGGGCCAGGGTGAAAGGGTGACACTGCCAAACCGTTACCACCCATCGGTTATGGGAATCCAAATCTCTCTCGAAGGAGAACATGATTTTATTTTACTTGAATTTAAAGCGACCAACGAGGGCATCTCCCGCAGAATATTGTGAAGAAAATGCCAACGTTGGAGGAGGCGAAAATGTGTGGTAGATATATAACCACAGATCCTCCTACAGTCATTGTGGCATGGAGCGCAAGAGGCGGATGTTGGGGGCGGGAAAGCACACAATCCTCCAAATGTCAGCTGCAGAAACGGTTCCGATGCTCCGCATGGCACCACTTTGCGGGGGCATAAAAGTTAAATAAGATAAAAGAAGATAGGGTACAATAAAGGGAGAGAAGAATGCAGCACGTTAAAATAATTACCCCAACCGGAGCAGAGAGGGAGGGGGATGCTCTACCCCGAAGTCGGCTTCGACCACGGATGAAATCGGCGACTAGCCTGCAAAATTCGCTACGGCCGAGAAAATTAGTGAAAAAGTCCTGTAAATGAAGTGTAGAAAAACGTGTAAAGTAAAGATGTTCAGAAGGAATAAAGTCCAGGGAGTCTCAATCTAGTTCGAGACTCGCGTCCACTAGGCCAAGGTGGGCGTGGCTCTTCTCCAGGCGTAAGCCTACATGAGATTCCCCCCCTCTTGGAGGAGGCGAAGATGGTGTAAATTGAATTTAAAATTCACACAGAGACGCCTCCCCCGCCTCCTGGACCGATGTCGCAAGGGGCAGTCGCCAATTGGTGCATCAACTCAATGTCAACAACGATTTTAAAGTTAATCTTACGTTGGTCATTTGTTTCCATTTGAGAGGAAATTAATCAAAATGTGTTCTTTGCCCTTTAAAATTTATTGCTGTTTGAAAAACAAAATGATACGTAATTGACAAAACAGAGCTATGCTGCTCACTAGGTATCGCTCACAAACACGAAATAAAAAATGAAATCATCCTTGCTAAAGGAAACAAATGTTACCCCGCAGGTTATCAATCAATATGCTTTTAAGTCCTCCGTAACTGCGACTACTAACCTCTCCCCGCAGGAGGGTACCCTGAGAAGCCTGTTATACTTGGTACTTGGATGAGCTGCAAATTCGCCCGGCCTTCGAATTGCTGAAATCAAGAACCTCAAATAAAATCAAGTACTATAAAAATACGAGGAGAGAATCTTCTTTAGTCAAGCAACTTCACAACTCCGAGAATTCCAACCAAGGAGAAAAAAATTGGATGCTATTTCACGAAGGGAGTTCGATCTATCGCATCCGAAACTCGCTTTACTGAGGAGATTATAATACGTCATTCGAACCCCCTATACAAACTTCGGGTTCAGTAAATTTGCGCAATCTATCACATCCCCGCCCCTGCTTTTACCCTTTGTTATTTGAATTTCTTCTCCCGTATGTCGTTCCCCCCCCCGCATATTCATGCTTCAAAAAGTGTGCGTTATTTTTCCTTCTCTCTCACTCCCTCTCTCTCTCTCTCGCTTGCGCGCGCGTGTGTTTATTTATATATATATATATATATATATATATATATATATATATATATATATATATATATATATATATATATATATATATATATATATATATATATATATATATATATATATATATATATATGCGTGTGTGTGTTTGAAGAGAAATGAATTCCTCTCGGCGGGCTGCTGATAGGCAAGAGAGCGCTACATTTATTCAGCGCCGGCCAAAGCCAAACATCCCTGCAAAATGTATTTGCTCTCATCTGGTCAGATTTGAATTCGCATAGTCGTTTTGTATGTGTCTACGCGTAATACAATGTACGTCTTCGTATCCCAATGTAGGTAAGGAAGTCCCTAGGTATCGTTAAAATAAGCATCTGTGATCTATGATACTGAATTATGTCCTCGGTTTTTGTAGCGGTATGGTTGGCATTAAAAAACACACCGACTCGCAAATAGCGACGTTAGGTTGCTGTCCCCGAGAAAATTTATCGTTGCGTCTATATTAGAAACTTCATCTTCATCATCAGTGACGATAAATTCGCAACTACAAGTCAGGACGTCTTGCATCATAAGCAACAATGTAGAACAAGCGATTAAAACGTGCATTTAGCTGTAGGTAGAATGTAAATTTCCCACACGCCACATTGTACACATTAAAAAAATAATATTTTTTTTATTATTTATTAAATAAACCAGGCAATGACTTCCCCCCCCCTACGAGGGGAGCTTGCGCTTCGCTACTAAGATTATAATTTGAAATCTAAAAAAAAAGCAACCATGGTTAAATTTGTATAAATTTTCTGAACTTCACCAATTGTAAGTGATTTTCTTTTAAACCGTTATAAAGCATTGGATAATCATATTTATTTTTTATGAACTAAACTATTTTGTTTTTTCAAACTCTAAAGAAATTCTTAGAAATTACCTTGATAAAAATTTAAAATACACATAACTCATAACCAAACTAATATGAATTTTTTATCCAAATACTCCAAAAAACCCGTTCTTAAATTATAGAATTAGTGAAGTGATAAAGTGATGATGATTATGATGATGAGAAACTCATGAGCGAAATCAGAGACAGAATGTTTTTGAAAATGCGTAAATTAAATGATGATTAAGGGTGGTGACGGGCCGTAGTGTTGTAGTTAAAGGAAGAGATTTAGACAGCATAGGTTTATTTCACCTGAATTTATCCGATTCCGTAAGAAGAAGATTTACTTTCTGAAAAAAACTGGAAATCACTATCCGAAGTTTAATCGGGATAACTCTCAAATCAAAACTACCCCCGAATTTTGCTCATGTCCATCACCTCTTGAGATAGGAAGTAAAAAAGCTCGCTACTCTGGCATGATTTTTTAGGTTATGGATTAGTTGTCTTTGATTCGACTCTAAGAAGGAAGAAAATGACAAGAATTCTGTAGTTTTTCGTAATAACGGCAATCGATAAGCGAAAATGGAACACATTTTTGCGGTCAGGGAAATATTTAAAGGATAGTTTGCGTAAGGTGTAACAAACACTGAAAAGAGAGCTAATAAGAGTATTGAAGTAGATTATTTTTATGGCAAACATCTCACGAAAACGTACGTGAACAGTCATTAGAGTGTGCTATGACAAGCATGTAGTATTATGGTTCGCTGTGTTCAAATACGACGTAAAATTGAAAACGGGAAAGTGTAAGAAGAAAGGAGCGGTGAAGTCATTCGAACCACTAACTACGTGTCGCTGAGATCAGTCAACAGTAGGCTTTTAATCCACTCGGATATCCATGAGCTTAAAAAGACTAGGTTCAAGTTGAGTTATAAGCCGCCCATTTGACACGTTACAAATTCCTCACACCATCCCATATAAAAAATATATACCTTCAATAGGTTTTCGTGATATAAACCTCATTTTATCACTTGATTTGAATTCGTTTAGAAATTATGGGGTTTTAAACAATAACATTCCCAATTGATCCCTCTGAAAAATAGGAGTTCCAATTGATTCTTTTAAACTAGGACAGTCTCAATTGACTCCTTTAAACAATAGCAGTCTCAATTGAACCGTTTGAACAATAGGAGTCCAAATTGAGCCTTTTGAACAATAGCAGTCTCAATTAACTGCTTTGAACAATAGCAGTCTCAATTGAACCGTTTGAACAATAGCAGTCCAAATTGACCCTTTTGAATAAGAGCAGTCCCAATTGACCCTTTTGAAGAATATAAATCTTAATTAACCCTTTTGAACAATAGCAGTCTTAATTGACCCATTTGAACAATAGCAGTCACAAGTGACCTTTTTTAACAATATCAGCCCCAATTGACCCTTTTGAACATGAGCGGTCTCATGTTTTGCGTCTATGAAGAGTGGCGGTCCATGAGTCAATCAGAACCGTTATTCTTCAAGTCGCTCTTTCAAGTATTTATCGAATCATTAGCTGGACAAGCATTCCAGCAATTAACTTGTAGTAAAAAAAACAAAAAAACCCTCTTCTACGCACGTTCATACAAAATTAGACCCCCTTTAAATTTGAACGTACTACGCCTGGTATACCTCCGTCAACCATGTTAAGGTACAAATTTGACTATATTATCGAACCTTTTTAGAATTGTGAATGTCTATGATTTTATCATATAATGTTTTACACTCTGGCGTTAGTAGCTCAAGCTCTTTCACCCGCTCTGCGCAATTCATATTTCTAAGACGAGGAATCATCTAGGCTGGTCTGCGATCGGGTCTCTCGAACAATTTCATCATCTCCAGCCATTTATGGAGTCCCAAACTGCAAGCCGTGTTCCAATAGCGGCTGCATTACGGCTGGAAGGCTCCACTTTTGAAATGAGGCAACTATCAATCCCCCAATTCGATTTACTTTCTCGCCTTTTCATTGCATTTCCTAAGTAATTGTGACGTTGGAGCAGATATCACAAGTGCTTCTTTCAAAGATCCTTTTCTTCTAGTGTTTCCATATTATTGTTTATAATTAGTCAAAATTATTGTGTCTCAAATGAAACGACTTGCATTTAGCAGCAATGAATCTCATTCCCACATTGAATGATTCCTCGACCTCGTATTATCATTTTTTTAGAGTTCCATTCTGGCGTTCGCCAACAAGGACACAGGTAACGAAAGTGCAAAAAAAGCGCCTATCTTCAGGATAATTTAAAATCCAATTGAAAAAAAAATCAAGAAGAATAACGACGAAAAAAAACAAGGACAAAATGCAAAAATCAAACAGAAAAAAATATCAGGCACGCTGATATGTCCTTGGGGAAATCCGATTCCTTCAATGGCCCCGGCAAGACACCAACAATTTCAATGTATCAACTGTTTATGATATAACTCTTCTATTATGTAATTCATTTACGTAAATAAAATTGAACAAGGGACCCTGAGACATTCCACTGTTAACACTCACATACTATGAAACTTCTCCCTTCACATAAAACGCTTGAAACGTTCATTAAGCAAATCTTTAATCCAATTTAAAAGATTACCACCTATTAACCTAATATCTCACCTTCACAATCCTCTTTTATTCTCTTCTCAGCCCTCAAAGTAGAGTACAACAAACACCACGACCCACATCATCCTCTCAAACACACCATCTTCCATAAATACAACACCTACAGCGCTCGGTGTCACAGTGGACACAAGATGATCTTTCCGCCAGCACATAAGAAACATAACCAACACAAGCAACACAGAAGTAAACACACCCCAAACACGCATAGGAACCACATTCGAGCAATCTAAAGAATCCATCGTCCACACTTACAATCAATAAATCCACCCTTCACTCTTCTATTACATTTAAATCCTGAGGCCACATTATCGCATCCACTCACTTCAGCCCCCTACAAAAGACACAAAACAAAGCCCTCCGCCCCCAAGGGACACGTGCCACCCTAATTAACCAATTACATTAAAACAAAGGTCGCGCTCATCTTAACCTCCGTAGAATGCCACTTCCCTCCATTGTATGCGAAACCCAACTTAACCATGCCATTACAGTCAAAGATCCTCCCTAGCCCGCTCGAAACATGCGCAAAACATATATACTACATAGAAATACTCTAAGATATACCACTACCCCACAACCAGGCCACCATTAACCACAAAAACAATCTGCACACGCATAACACAATATAGCATCCATTCTCTAGGTCAAAACTACCTCCTCTACGCCATTCCACCAGATATCGACCTAGAAAAAATATCCTTCCCAAGTCAAACATGGGTCATTCTGGTAATGCTCCGATGCTGTAAACACCCAACATTGAACACATAAATACCGCACTGGCCTGCTCGCAACAGACATTTTCGCCCAACACTACCAGTTAATCAGACGCAAGTAAACACATATTGAGGATCTAGTAAAGACAATCCCTCCCAAATGAAAAAGGAGGGATCATCTGCAGTTTGGATAAGGATTGTCTTAACCTGATCAGTTTGGGGAAGGATTGTGTTTATTTGACCAGTTGACGAAAGGCTTTTATTTACTTGATCAGTTTGGGGAAGAATTGTCTTCACTCGATCAGTTTAGAGAAGAATTTTACTTTGTCAGTTTGGGGAGGATTGTCTTTAGTTCATAAGCTTGGGGAAGGATTATCTTTATTTGGCCACTTCGGGAACGATTATCTATACCTGATCATTTAGTTGAAGAATTGTCTTTATCTGGTCATTTTGGTGAAGGATTGTCTTTGCTCGGTCATTCTAAAAAATGATTGTTTTTAATTGGTCAGCTTGGGGGAGGATTGTCTTTACTCAGTCATTCCGAAAAAAATGTCTTTAATTGGTCAGCTTGGGAAAGGATTGTCTTTACGTGGTCAGTTTGAGGAAGGTGTGCCTTTATTTTGTCATTTTAAGGAAGGATTGTTTTTATTCGACCAGTTTGGAAAAAGAATGTCTTCACTTGTCAGTTTGGAGAAGAATTGTCTTTACTTGCTCAGTTTGGGAAAAGATTGTCTTGTTGTGGTCAGTTTTGGAAAACATTTTCTTTACTCGATCAGTCTGGAGAAGGATTGTGTTAACCTGATCAATTTGGGGAAGGATTGCTCTCACTTGATCAATTTAGGGAAGGAGTTAGTTTACTTGGTCAGTTTGAGGAAGTATTGTCTTTACTTCACCAGTTTGTAGAAAGATTGTCTTCACTTCGTCAGTTTGGAGAAGGATTGTCTCTATTTGATCAGTTTGGGGAAGGATTGTCTTTATATGGTCAGTTTGGGAAAACATTGTCTTTACTTAATCAGTCTGGGGAAGGATTGCTTTCAATTGATCAGTTTTGAGAAGGAATGACTTTATTTGATCAGTTTTGAGGAGTGACTTTACTTGATCAGTTTGGAGAATTTTTTTGGGGGGAGCCCATCTGGCGACTGCCTACTTGGGCATAAGATTATCTTTACTTATTCAGTTTGGAGAACAATTTTCTTTACTTGGTCAGTTTGGGAAAGGATTGTCTTTATTTGGTTAGTTCATAAATATAGTTGCGAATCTTGCGATTCATCTTATATTGGTTCGACCATTAGGTCAATCTATTGTCGCATCGAGCAGCATCGAGGAAGGTCGACCCGCACGGGGTTGATTCTAAAGAAACCAGCCCCCTCGCCCATACGAGATCACATCAAATTATGCAAGTCTGTAATTAATATGGATAATTTTAAAATACTTAGTCATAGCACCAATCCCGACGAACTACGGATATTAGAATCAATTTACATCCTAAAACTTAAACTTAATCACTAACTATAATTTAAGAAGGGAATATTTTTGAATATTTGAATAATAATTTCATCTTAGTTTGGTTATGACTTATGTTTTTTTTATCAAATTTATTTCTAATAATTCTTTTATAATATCAAATAACAAAATGGTGAAGTTCAGAAATAAATATAAGTATCGAAATTTTGTGAATTTTTTAAAACCCAAAGAATTAAAAATGGTAAAGTTCAGAAAAATGATAAAAATTTAACCATGGCTGCTTTGTTTAATTGTAAATTTTAATCTTAGTAGCGAAGCGCAAGTTCCCCCCGTAAGGGGAAGTGGCGAAGCTATTGCCTGGTTTAAATATAAATCAGACTACTTCCATTCTTTATATTGTATCATGAATTATTAAAATTTTTATTCTTGTATTAAGCAGCTTCTCCTAAATTGCACTATTCAATTTTAGTATTTTATGAAGACTGCGAATTTTATGTATATTTCTTTAACGTCTTTGTCAGTCATTTTCTTCTTAAAAAAAAAGACATTTTTGCTTAATTTTATGTAGAATAATTGACTGGAAAATTTTTAACACCCACATTTGTGCAAGAGTCATGGAGTTATCCTTGGAATCCGCACCGGAAGGTCAAACAAGTTGATTTCAGACTTCCTCAACTTCAGCAGAACGATGGTGGAAAGGTTAGAAAAGAGCTAGAAGATTCAGGATTCGACTGAGTCGACAATACCGAGGAAACCCCATGGTCGACGATCTTACGCCCTCAGAACGGCAGAATTCGTTGCTAAAATCAAGGAGATCATCAACAATAATCCCAGAAAGTCGATTTGAGTCATTGCAAGGGAATAATGTTTGGCTGTAAAGCTCATTGATCAGGCTGGTGGTGCATAAGGACATTGGCTACTTTACATACAAGATGAGAGAGTAACAAGTCCTGCGCAAGGCGATGCAGAAAAGGCGACTCAAGCACACCGAGAAGTTGATCAACAAGTTAAAGACCCGGTGAAGCCAGGCGTGCTGTGGTTCGTCTCTGACGAGAAGAATTTCTGCCAAGACAGATCAACTCCTAGAACAACAGGTCGCAGTGAAGGTGACTTCATGCTACCCACTCCTTCCCTGAGGGCCTCAGGGTAAACACCGACGGCTACATCCTTGTTCTGAGCGAGGTGATAAATCCCTGGATCGAACGGGTCACTGCAGGGAGGCCTTACGTGTGGCGGCAAAACTCTACTCCCTAACAGCAGCTGGAAGACCCAAGCTTGCATGTAAGAGAATTTCTTCAATCACACAGCACATAACATTTGGCCATACAACTCGCTTGACTGCAACTCCATAGACTTCTTAGTATGGGCCGCCGTGGAACGAGAGACCAACCAATCTAGTTGCAACGAGAAGAACGAGCTAAGAGCCAATATTACTAAGGCCTACAGCGACCTAAAACGAGAGAGTGTCGATGGCCTGCCTGTAGGTTGTCATCGAGGCCATAGGTGGGTTCGTTGAGTGAGATCTACAGAACATGTCATGAAGACGAACTGACAAAAATTTGACAAATATTCAATCACACAACACATAACATTTGGCCACACAACTCGCCTGACTGCAACTCCATCGACTTCTAAGTATGGACCGCAGTGGAACGAGAGAACAACAAATCTAGTTGCAACAAGAATAACGAGCTGAGAATCAAGATTACCAGAGCCTTCAGTGACCTAAAACAGGAGATAGTAACGAAGGCCTGCCTGTGGGCTGTCATCTAGGCCACAGGATGGATGGCGAGTGAGATCAACAGAACATGTCATGAAGACAATCTGACACAAATTTGACAAATATATCTCAAAAAATAAAAACCATTTTATTTTTTGCCTGCACAAAAAGGCATGAAACAGAATTCATATTCTGTAAAACTTAAATTTATGAAAACAGGGGTGAAAAACGTATTCGTACAAATCGATTTTTGGTGATTAATACTCGTACTTAGTTGCGGAGCCATTTTTGGCTTTCATCGCCGTCAATCATTTCCTGTAGTTCTTTATTTGTGCGTTGCAACACTCCTTTGGTATTTTTGCGCATTCTTTTTGCAAATTTCCTTCAATTTTTTGATGTTCTTGGGACTCCTCAAATGAATCTTGCTCTTCAATGTTCGCCACAAGTTCTCTATTGAGTTCCAATCTGGCGACTGTCTAGGCCACTCTAGAATGTTTAAATTGTCTTCACGCAGCCATTCGCGAGTAGTTTCGCAGTAGGCTTCGGATCATTATCATGTTGAAAGTTCCATTCCTCTCCAAGTCTAAGCTTCTCTCCAGAAACGAAGAGATTTCTTCTAAAATGTTTCTGTAGATTGCCGAAATCATGGTCCCATCTATGATGTGGTTATTTCAGCTGCCCTTAGATGAGACCCCCCCTCCTCCCTCACAACATGATGCTACCTCCCCAAAACTTCACGATAGCAATGCTGTTCTTAGGGTCGTAGGCACTGCCGTCTTTCCTCAAAACAGGACGGCCATCGTTACAGCCAAACAATTCTATTTTGTCTTGTCTGACAACAGGACATTATCCCAGAACTCAGCAAGTTTCTTCAAATGCTCATGTGCAAACTTCAACCTTGCAGCTCTCTCTCTCTTCAAAGCAGAGGTGTCTTCCTTGGCCTGCGAGATTTAAAATCCTGCCGGTTCAGTTCATTACTGATGGTTTCCTTTGTGACCAACGTTCGTGCCACTAGTTGGTCATCTTGAATTTCATCACGGGTCGTCATAGGGGCAGCTCTAACCTTCGTAAGTATTACACAAGAAGTTTGGGGGTAAATCTTCCGAGGAGCACCTGAAAGTTAAAGGTTTTCGATGGTTCCCACCTTTTTTCACTTCAGAATAACAGCCAATGATGCTGGAAGGTATTTTCAACTGCTCGGATAACTTCCGGTAGTTCAACCCAGCAATATGGAGCTTCAGGATTGCCTTTTTCTTCCTCATGATAACGTCTTTACTGCGGGAATGTCTACTGCTGAATGGCATTTCAATCTCTGCAGAGCTCTTTTTGACTGATGTACATATTATTGGAACTCTCTAGAAGCTTCTTTGCACCGTCACAGCAAATAGTATTTGTCTCTTGTACTTTAAAAATGAATTTCGTTAGGTTTAGGTTTCTGTAGGAATACTTTTTTCACCCGTTTTCATTAATTTCAATTTTACTCAATATCAATTCTGTTTTATGCCTTTTTGTGCCCAGAACTTTAAACTTTACCTTAATATTAATCTATTGTGTAAATTTCATGAAGTTTGATGCGATGGAAGTCTATTAAAATTGAATTTTGAAGGTGTACGAATACTTATTTCCCCCCCCCCCCTCCCTCTCTCTCTCTCTCTCTCTCTCTCTCTCTCTCTCTCTCTCTCTCTCTCTCTCTCTCTCTCTCTATATATATATATATATATATATATATATATATATATATATATATATATATATATATATATATATATATATATAAATATATATATGTGTGTGTGTGTGTGTGTGTGTGTTTGTGTGTGTGTTTGTGTATGATTTATAAGTGAACCTTATGTGAGAAAGAGAAATGGTGAAGAGAGATAACATTTTTAAGAAACGGAAAGTACACTAAAGCAGCGAAAGATTAAATCAACTAATGATTAATTTAATCTGTCAGTTTCAGTCACAGGATTGAATTCTCGATAAAAAGAGGATAATTCGCCACAACAAAAATACAAACCCATAATTTACTCTACTCAAAATATTATGAGACTATATAACCCAACAATCAATCTCATTTTGACAACCTCAGGGAGAAGATATCAAAATAAAAGTTCAGGTTTAATTACAACCACCATTTCCTTTTCATCTATAAGTAGACCCTAAAAAAATAGACTTTTATTAATATTTATTTCGCTATGATCGAACTTACAAAAGATTGCCTTTAAAGAGCAAAAAATGGATTAACGGAAGAACGAAGAGGCGGGATAATTTTTTGCCATAACTTTCTGATTTTTAGCACCCAAATCGGTGTTTTCTAAGCCTTTTACACTTTCACCCGATAAAAGCCTCTGGTCATAACCAGATCTTGCGTACTTACAGTCATGACCACAAAGTGTGTAAATTTTGTACAGTGGAAAAAGGCCTGCATTTATTACGTAACGGAGGTGGTAGTGGGGAGGGGGGGGGGGGGTAGATCCAAGAGAGTTGCGTGAGCTCCGTTCCCGGTTCATAACACCTTAAGTACTCCCTTCCTTTGGACACCTCATCTATGCATTTTCTACACACTTTCCCTAACTCTCGACCACATTTCTTACGAACCTCTTTTAAAAAAAAAAAAATAGGCAGGGATAAGTCAGCTTTCCTGCTATAAATAAACAAATAAATAGATAAACAAACAAATTAATAAATAAAGAAATAATCAAATAAATAAATATACACAAGGGTTCAACAGGAATTGAATGACTTCACGAAATTTCATTGATAGTTTTACAAATCTTTGAAAGAAAGGAAGCCATCTGGGTACACCAGTTCTGACGGTGGGACGAGGCCGATTAATTACGGCAACTGTACACGTAGCATCTTCTTGCAAGATGAGACACCTTGGCGTTAATGCATCCACGACCCCTTAAGAGAGAGGAATTTCTCAAGTTTTTGACTAAAACTCGCGATACCATCGCTGTTGAAATCCTTTTCCTCGATGAATGAATTAACGGTTCACCCTACCATTAAATACACAACACTTTCACGACAGCGGACAGCATTCAAAAGGAATTTAGCGATTGTTTGACCATATTCACGTGTCTTAAGGCCATAATGGATGCAAAATAAAATCTTTAAAAAAAAATATATATATATACCCCTATATGACAATAACCCCGTGATACCTAAATCTTGCGTAATAATGTTTGTTAGAACTTTCATACAACCTGTCACTCGAACGTAGTAAAAAAAATGAAATTACAAAAAAATAAAGAACTAATAATGTTCACAGTTGTCTAGTACTAATGTATGGTTACAGAAAAAGAAAGAAAGATGCATTTCTTTTCCTGTCTACACAACTCTGGAAATTATAGAAATATATTTATTGAAAAAGTATTAAAAGTTTAAGTGTAGTTAGGTTCTATTATTGACACATTTTTCACTTACGCTGTTTTTACTTCATTATTTCATTTTTTAGAAACCAGACAATGGCTTCACCACTTCCGCCCTACGAGGGGAGCTTGCGCTTCGCTACTGAGATTAAAATCTAAAATCTAAAAAAAAGCAGCCATGGTTAAATTTTTATAAATTTTCTGAACTTCGCCGATTATAATAATTTTAAAAAGGAACTTAAACTAAATTTCCCCCCTTTCAAAATATCACGTGGCTCAAATATAGTTATAGAAGAAGAAGAAGAAGAAGAAGAAGAAGAAGAAGAAGAAGAAGAACTACAGAACAACAGAACTACAGAATCTAGGACCAGCAAAGACCCTAAGGTCCGCTCGAGGCTAGTCCGCTACACTACATCCATAACTACGATACACACTTATCTACGAGTGTATCTCTAACATACTATATCTTTATTTTATTTTTTATATATAATCTACTGTACACACTTATCTACATGTGTACATTGTCATGCATATTAACTACTTCAACCTAGGGGTGGGGGGGTGATAGAAAGTTTTTCTTCTCAACTTCCGCAGCCCTCGACTGCTAGTGGTGAAAATCTAATTTTAGGATAGTAAGACTATTTATAGGATAGGCAGAAAAGAAAATGGATATATAAACTACACATGCAAGAGAAATCGCTGGCATCATTTTTAGTCATCATTTTTACTCTTTGTTCCTCCGCTCCAAACTCCTTTTGCAAGACGTTTTTATTTACTGTGCTCAGACTACGTTATATTTATACTATTTAAGTGCGCGTCGAGACGGTTTTTAAAAATATTTACCGACGTACTATCTACTACGTGGGTGGGTAGCCTATTCCAAATTTGAGTAATTTTAAACGTAAAATAGTTTTGGGCTATACTAGTGTTAAATCGCTTGTTGACTAATTTTAATCCGTGTTGCCGAGTGTTTCCCCTATGATCCAATTCGAACAAATTCCTATAATCAACGTTTGAAAATCCTTTCAATATTTTAAATACTTCTATTAGCTGGCCACGTAATCTTCTGCCTTCGAGAGATGGCAAATCTGATGCCCTGAGTCGTTCCTCGTAGGGCCTGTTTCTCAGCTTGGGAATTAATTTTGTAGCCCTACGCTGCACTCTTTCTAATTGCGCGATATCTTTGTTTAAGTATGGAGCCCAAAATTGAACCGCATATTCGAGCAGTGGACGCACAAGTGATTTATACAATGGTAAAATTATCTCTTTGGATTTGAACGTGAAATTACGCGCTATATAACCCAGCACACGATTTGCTTTTTTACATGCATCCGCGCATTGTTTCGTGACTTTGAAGTCATCCGAGACTAAAACTCCCAGGTCTTTTTCCAATTTAACTACGTCGAGGAGCTGGCCTTTCATGGTATACTCTACCCTCAAATTATGGCAACCCAAATGCATCACCTTACATTTACTTAAATTAAACTGCATTTGCCACTTATCCGCCCATCTGACAATCAAGTTTAGGTCCTTTTGTAATTTTTCTACATCCGATCTTACATAGGCACGGTTGCCCAGCTTCGTGTCGTCAGCAAATTTAGAAATCGTACTAAATACGCCATTATCCAAATCGTTTATATATATTAGAAACAATAATGGGCCAAGAACGGAGCCTTGTGGCACTTCACTACTGACGTTGACCCAATCAGAACATTCACCATTTATAACTACTCGCTGCGAACGATCCTTCAGCCAATTTCTAATCCAATTTAATATCTTACCCTTCACACCGAAGAAGAAGAAGAAAAAGAAGAAGAAGAAAAAGAAGAAGAAGAAGAAAAAGAAGAAGATATATAAAAATCAATTTTCAGAACTTCACTATTTAAAAAATTCACAAAATTTTGATACTTATATTTATTTCTGAACTTCACCATTTTGTTTTTTGATATTATAAAAGAATTATTAGAAATAAATTTGATAAAAAAACATAAGTCATAACCAAACTAAGATGAAATTATTATTCAAATACTCAAAAAAATCCCCTTCTTAAATTATAGAGTTAGTGATGAAAAATCTTAATACACTTTCATTTTCCCCTTCATTTTTCACGTAACACCTTCAGATTAATGTGATCTGGGAACGTAATTATATAGGTGATTCAATAACCCTTGAGGAAGAAGCTCATCTAAACGCTTTATAGAACACATTTTCTGACAAGTTAAACACAACAGCATTCCAGGGGTTCACTCGCTTGTAGCAAAGACAGGAAGTTACAGTTTTGAATCTTTTATGAATTACAGAAAACCATTTCCTATCAAAATTCCCCGTTGTAAACTTTGAAAGGAGCTCTTAAAATTCAAATTTTGAGTTTAAGCGTCCAAACTATGTCTTAGTGAATTCCATTACTAATCTCTTTCCAGCTCTCTCTAGTATATTGGATAGAGCGTCGGGATTCCGCTTCTGGGTACTGGGTTCGATTTCCAGTGAGAGCAGTTGCAGAAGAGTTTGTTGCCCATGGGGAATATAAGAGTAAACAAGTCTGACATTATTGAAGGTGGCTTCAACCACACAGGTCATCCCGAAACCTGCCTAGTGGAAAAGACTGAATTTCAAGCCTTGGTTGCCTCACAAGCAACATATCGCTCTTCCGTCTTGGAACCTCCTCGACGAGGGTGATACTTTCTTGGATCAACTAGGTGTCTTCGAACTTTTTTTGCCATTGTCATTCTGATCTTTAGGTGAATTTCACTATCTTATTGGGAAGGAAGGACCTCTCCCGCGATTAAGAGCGGGCGTCGCTTGATCCCGCTAAGGCATTCCACTTCGCATTTTTCAGTATCTGTGTTATTTATTCCAATTTGAGTATTGTGTTATTAAAATGTGGAGGTTTGGGGCAAAATTTAATTCATCTATTTATTTTAATTGTTTTTTTTCTCTCGTATTTTCTTGTTCCGTCTTCCTTTTACGCTCTTAAATCGACCCACTCAAGGGCGAAAGAGAACGTTAAAACCTTTCAATAAAATCGCCAACTTGTCTCCGCCTGGCTCCAGGGGTAACTATATTCCATATATTTCCATTTCCCCTAATTCCACCGCTTTCACCAACGATCCATGTTGGTTTTCGCTTTTATTTTAGAAAAAAATAATCAAGTAAATTCACTTTTTTCAGCCTCTTTCCATCCGATTCGTGTCGCAAGATTGCTACTCCATACGGGACCGCGACGCTGCATTCTAATGTTTCGAAATTCGTTCTAAAATAGGTTTATGAAAGGTAGCAAAAACGCATATGTCCATGGTTCTTCCGATCGGTTAGTTATTGGGGGGCGGTGTATAATTTTAATCGTTTCCGACAAAGATTAACGAATTTTTCCAAATATGCCGACTTAACGGGAAAATCAGTTGGTCCCCAATTCAGGTCGCTTACAGAAAAAATAAGAGGAAGTGAAATAATTTCTATAACGTTGAAAAAAAAGAGCATTAAAGAGGGTTTTAGAAAAGAACTTGACTTGTTAAAAGGAATCTACTGTTAATAAAAAAAATATGTCATTTAGTTGGGGAGAAAGGAAAAAATAGTAAAAGAAAATTTGATTTGGGGTAGGCTTTAGAGGAGTCTTCCTGTGATTACTTGAAACGTGTACCTCAAACACATTTTCACTTCCTCTAACGTTACCATTTCTATATAAACCTTACGAAAACCTACCTGTGGGGATGGCTTCCTTGTTTTGGGCCTATTAAAAACAACAAACCCAGAAGAACCTCGTCTAAAATACTCTTAGAACGCCTTCACATTAACAAGTGAAGGTTGGACTGCAATTTCTCACTCCGATAAAATACGGAACTCAACAATTATGAAACATAAAGGTCCCTTTTTGGGGGGCGGCGCATGCAAAAATCGCATTCAAATCTTGGGCCGGAGGAGACAAACGGGTTTTAGACCCAGGCTTTAAAATATGCAAAGCGTTTTTGTGTCTTAGAACATAAATTTCTTCCGACGTACTTAATGGGACCCTCCCCCCCACAAAAATTGCCCCAGTGTGCATATGAGTGCAAAAGAAACGCCCAAAATAATGTGACGTGCTGAGAGTGGGCAAAAGAGATTATAATTGTGTTGAAATAACAGTAGCGTAGTGGTTTTGGATGATGGATTCAAACAGGCGTTGCGCCAGCCCAAGCTGGTTTTCCAGGTCGATGCAGCTACCATGAATTAGTTGCTCTCCAAGCGGGGGTTTACGAGCCCTACCAAATTTTGATCGGGTACCTTACACGCATATTTACGTACTCTTATTTCATTAATTTTTATCTTCTCACAAACTTTCAAACTGAGATGCTCTTATTCTTTTTTTTTTATTCTTTAGTATTTGTTTTACTTTTTCTGTGATGTTCCATGCAACACTGTTAAGTTCTTTTGGCTCTTTAGGGTTGTATTTATGTTATTGTTCCTTCAATTTTGGTTATTAGTATCCTAGTAACAGTTTTGCCTCCCCCAATAATTTTTATAAGGTTTCAATATAAATTTGATTTATTTAATGCGAATTAACAGAAACACCACAAACAAGTTTATGAAAAAAAAAACTACTATCCAAAGTGATAAAGTTAAGGGAAGTAAAAGATGTAAAAATACACAACCCGAGTAAATAAAAGAAGAAGTTAACTGGAGCGCTGGGAACAGTAGAAAAAATAGAGATAAGAACGTAAATTTACGAACTTAGAACCTCAGGGGGGAGGGGCCTCACAAAAATAGCAAATGAAAACAAAGACCCCAGGATTCCGAACACCTGGCTAAAGACAACCAAATTTGTGCAAAGAGTACAAAGAAAATTAGAAAGTATGGCGCAGCTTTAGAACTCCAATTAAGGGGGTTCATTAAAGCTTCTTACAAGATATTTTCGCATATAAATTCAAAAACCCGATTAAATTTCGTGATAGAAAGCACGAAATCCGTCGAGAAAAATCGCATCTATTTTATTCAAATACGAAGTCCGATTTATTGACCCAAAATATCCGTAAATCTCGGAGTAATTCGAATGAGTACTCCAAAATGTTGTGGTTGTAAATATACCTTAATAAGAGAATGATAAGAAGCGAAGAAACTGAAGAGGCAGTGCAGGATCATTAGCTTAAACTGTGAGGGGGCTGGAAATGATAGTGGGAGAGTTGTACGCCATCTAGAATACGCCAAGGAGTTTCTTCTTTAGACTATTCGGGCTATATATCTCGATGCATTTTCACTTTCTTTACGAACCTTTATCCTCATAAACATCATGGCGAGAATATTCTCGTTCGCTTCCGATTCTCAATTATAAATAAAAAAATAAAAATAGTAAAACTTTAAAAAATAAAAATAAATAAATAAGTTACTAATTTAGTACATTTCACCCACTCTTTTTTTTCAGTCGTGAGTACTGGGACTAGGTGATGACAAAGCATTAAGATTCACCCTTAAACTCTATACCTCATAAAAGAACAAATAGGATTTTTTTACTATGGTCTCGGCATTGAAAGGACCCAAGTCAGTCCAGACACTTTTTGAAAGTTTTCAAAAGAATGAAATGATCATTCTACAATTTTTTTTTTTACTAATCTTCATTCAGAAATACCATTGCATTTATGCCAAGCCACCACTCGTGCAGTGTGGCAACAAGTATGGCCGAATAAACGGCAGATCAGCCATTCAATCTCCCATTCTCTCTTCCTTTGAAAGGGACACACCGCTAACCACCAATCTCTACCCTTGCATCAGACGTTATTTCTGACATAAAATAATGGCGAAAACCGACTGAAGCTTCTCCGGAACATGTTTGGAAAAGAGCTAAGTGGTGATGTTAGCAGAAGTGAAAGTATGTGCAAGGTACATAGTCCCAGGAGCCATACGAGGAGGGTACTTACTTGCGTCACTGCCAGGAGGGAGGATACACGACTTTCTTGCGGAATTGGGAATGAGAAAGTAGTGTATGATTATTGTTTACAATATAAAACTAATACTTTTATTGGCAGAAAGTTTAGCGAAATCTGGCTCGACAATTAAGTGGGATAAAAACTTGGATTTGTCGAGATTCCAGAAACTAAAATCTTTCTGAGGTCATACATTAAGGTCATAGGGTCAGTGGTAAATAGGGGTTAAGAAAAACTTCATATAATAATTTTTTTTTCTTTTTCGCAAAATGATCTTTGTACTGTTAGAGATAGGTTAGTTTATTATGTTTGTCCTTGTCGGGTTTCAGTTGAATTGCCTTTGTCATTCTAAAATGGTTTGAGCGATACTCGTACAACTCTGTATGTACAATCCCTTCAAACTTGTTGCTAGAACCATTTCAAGAGAGTACAACCTTTTCTTGATACAACCCATTCAAAATCGTGAGCACAAGCTATTTTTGATGTAATCTGCATTATGTATAGGGCTTTTCGATTAATATTTACTAGTACTTTTGCCACTATATTACATGCAAGCAAGAGTTATTTTTCACGATTCTTCAGTGGGTCATGGGAAGAATATTCTGGCGAAGTTTTTATTCGATTAAGTTTGACTAAAAGTCAATCTGAAAAGTCTTCTGAAGTTCCCATAAATAATAAACAAGGAAGAGATTGTCTTCAGCAAACGCATGGAATCTGGTCAATCAAGTGGTCTAGTAAAGCGAAGTTCTTTTCTTTTTATATAGTATATATTTTAATGGTAATTACTGTTGCTCACTTACATCACGAATATCGATTGAAACACTCGTGAAACGAGCTATCTATCTTCGTTCTCTGAAAACGAAGAGGTCGTTTGCACAATCATGAAAGTTTAAGCTTACATAACTGACTTCTTCGACTCCCTTAATAACAAAAGGGTCTCCACTGATTCTGGAATAGTCTACCTTTGGGTCAAATAATTCAGGGTATCTGACATATTTATATTTAGGTCAGAAGAGGAGAAATAAAGAGCACACGGGAAATATACAGCTGCAGGAAGTATTGCCAAGGCTTAAAAACTCAGTTGGTTATGGTTAATGCATTAAAGCTCAAAGCTTACGACCTTTTCCCTTCGCACCAAGGTTCCGTAAGCAGGGGGCGGGGAAGAGTCTTTGGGGCAAACCTTCTTGGCGATTAACGCAGCGCGTAGTCTTCTTTTGGTTACACGGGATACCGAAACTTGTAATAGCAGAACTGTAATATTTTCTCCCCTTTTTCTTCGTATCATTCTTGACAAGTTGAAGGGGAGACCTTTCCTTTCGCTGAGGTTGCTTTGGAAATGGTTCATTTTACTCTTATTCCATTATCAATATGAAAAGACTTTTAATGACAACTTTCCAAAAATATGAGTAACAGAAGATTCGTTTTTACGCTAAAAAGTTCAGAATTTTATATTACGAATGCCTCTTATTTTACGCCCCTATTTATAAAAGATAAAAATTTAAAATCATTTCTATTAGGTCACCCTTTTAGCGACCGCTTTGCATTATCTTAATTGATGAAAATCACTTCAAATGAAACGCCTGAATTTTCTGCAGCATTTACCCTATTGTCGGTCTCCTAGAACAGAAGGACTCAACCGAAATACTGTTTCTAGAGGCTCTTGATAACAACACATCATTATAAGTTTATAAATAGAGTATCGACAACCATCAAGTATAGAAATTTTCAAAAATGCTGTAGATAATTAAAACATTATCTTTGTAACTGAATTAACTATAATGAAAAACAATATTACCAATAACGCAAAATAGTTGTGCTCACGCCTGTTTAACCTCTGAGGCATTGCTACATTATCCCGTTAATGTAATTTTATACCTCTGGGTAAAATTGACTCAACAAATAACCAAATATTTCAATCCATCGCTTAAATTTACCCATATTTGGAACGCTGCCGTTAGTTCGCTCCAGGGACACCACGTCGACAAAATTTGACAACTGAACAGATGAAGGTCCAACACAGAAAGGGTTGGTGTTCATTTCAAACCAATCCACTGGATTAGAGTTGAAGGCGTTTAGGTGTCTGTTAAGATTCGAAGCACATTGTATGTAAGGAGTGAGGTGGAGTTGAGCATCCAGTGAAGAAGAACTAAAAGATTTAGTTTCGAATATGGCCAATTGTTTCTAGTAAGGAAAACTGCATTGTACGCAGTGATGGTATACAGTTTTAGCATAGCAATGAATAGTCAGCTCTAAACTGCATCTGGTCCCGCCCTGGGGGAACACTTTTCATCCACGGTAAGCATGTGGCTGTATCCAATAGACAAATCTAACACCCCTAAAAAGAACAGGGATCAATTCAAGACCAGGAATAAGCACCACGAGAAACCTTATTTCAAGAATAGGAAATCTTTTTTTTTTTTACATTTTAAGAGCCCATCTGGCGACTAACTACTTGGGCATAAGTCGCCGTACTCACCACGACAGCCTAGTACTAGGCTACTTTAAAATAACAACATACAAAAAAACAACAATAAAAATAAAAAGACAACAATCAGGAAGCAGGCTCCACCGTCGGGGGGAGGTCCACCTCTCTCCAGCGCAGGGACGTGCGACCTACAAAGAAATCAACAACAAAAAACCTACCTAGTTAAATAAAGGGGAGAAGGCCAGCCTCCTCCAAAAAGTCATAGAGTCCATAAGTCAATGTACACCAACCCGTCCAGAGTACAAGGGATAAGCGCTAGTGACCCCGCTTGTCCTGGTACCGGGACAGGTAACGTGCGCGGAGATAACCCAGACTGGGACATTCAACGAGAATGTGCCGAACAGTCTGGGGGACAACGCAGCTTTCACAGTAGGGTTAGTGACCCCGCTAATCCGGAGATAACCCAGACTGGGACATTCAACGAGAATGTGCCGAACAGTCTGGGGGACAACGCAGTCTTCACAGTAGGGTTAGTGACCCCGCTAATCCGGAGATCACCCAGACTAAGACATTCAACGAGAATGTGCCGAACAGTCTGGGGGACAACGCAGTCTTCACAGTAGGGTTAATGACCCCGCTAATCCGGAGATCACCCAGACTAAGACATTCAACGAGAATGTGCCGAACAGTCTGGGCGACAACGCAGTCTTCACAGTAGGGTTAGTGACCCCGCTAATCCGGAGATCACCCAGACTGGGACATTCAACGAGAATGTGCCGAACAGTCTGGGGGACAACGCAGTCTTCACAGTAGGGTTAGTGACCCCGCTAATCCGGAGATCACCCAGACTAAGACATTCAACGAGAATGTGCCGAACAGTCTGGGGGACAACGCAGTCTTCACAGTAGGGCGCAGGCGAGCGCTCCATCAAATGGCGTTCAGGCATAAGAACCTGGCCTGGATTCAATTTAGCAACCTACAGTAAAGCGTTCAATTCAAGAATAGGCGCATAAATAAAAGGCGGCTATGACCTATATATGACCCTTAAGCTATCTTGTAAGGGAAAAGAAAGAGGATCTTGCAATGATGAAGCACCCCAAGGTTTTTTTTACCCTAATATAACCTAACATAACTGAACCTAACCTAACCTAGAATAGGCTAGATTAGTTTAGGTTAGGTTATATTAGGGTCGAAAAACCCTTGAGGTACTTCATCTTTACAAGATCCATAAAAAGATACAAATATACAAAGGAAAAAAATATTCAAAAAAAAAAGAAACAAAGAAAATGGATGTTCATATTATACATTCCAAAGAAATGCAAAATATTTGAATAGCATTTAAATATCATATCAATCAGATATGCGATCACATAAGTTCTGAAATGTGTTGGAAGAAAACCCGTTCTACCACATAAATTGGAACACATATGTCTATGTAAAACTCGTTTAAAACCTGCCAGCATTTTTTTTTGTTTTGTTTTTGTTTGTTCCAATAAGAATAAATCTTTTGTGTATGAACACCTGCATTTCAATCAACAAAATTTAATGAAGGATTTACTGTGTCGTGTGTAAATCCCTTATTATTCACTTCAAGAAAAGGCACCTGGAGCAACCTCAATTTAAGAATAAGCCCTTCATTCAAATGTATCCGGCGTTACCCGGGATAAAAACTCCCGTCGCAAATAAATACAAATGCATATTATTTGAAAATCTTATATTGTGTTCACAAATATATCTTTACTTGCTAATTATTATTTGTGGGGTGAAGGCTGATTCAGGAGAGTTGCGCTCTCTCCCTATCACATTATATCCTATAATATACTTACAATGAGTAAACATTTCTTATCGTGCGCCCGGCAGTTTACGCACGCGCGTGAATGACCGTTAGTTATGAGGGAACAACGTTGTGGCAACTCAGGTGCTTCATCTTGAATTTATCCAAGAGCTGTATTAATTGGGTATTTTAACGTTCACTTTTGCCGTCGCAGTACACGGGGTCGTTTTCGTAGTAGATGGGGTCGTTTTCGCCGACCCGTGAGGGCACGCTATATCTTACAATAGTAAGGCAAACGGCAATGTACACATTGATGGTATGCGACGGCAGAAATGAAGGTTAAAATATTCAATTGATTCAGTTCATTTAGGGTTGTTAAATTGCTGTCTTGGATAGAGTTACTTGGTTGGCGTTGATGAAGAGTGAAGCTGGCTACGCAATGCTATACTAACTGCAAATTGTTTCTAGGAAAATAACTCAATTTCCAGATGACCCAAATGAATGAAGAGATTATAACAATCTATTAATTATATTTTACTCATTTAAAGGGAAAAAAGAGACCATCTAAGACATTCCTGATAACTAAAATGATTGTAAATAAAATGGTAAAGTTAAAAGTAAACATGTGAGGAAAAGAACGTAACCCGAATTGCCATAAGATGAGACTACTTAAGTTGCCAGAGACTGGGAAGGAGAGCAATTTTTGTGGGACTTTCCGTTTCTCTCACAAAGTCACCCCTAAAAGAAAGAACCCGAAATCCTAAGTTGGGCTTAGACAATGACTAGACGCCTTGGGCGTCCTCATCTTTCCCTATATCTAGTAAAATAATTTGAATTTTAGAGCCTTTCTCCAAAAGTTGGTCCTCCGGAAAGTTCTTGCCGATTTATAAAATCTAAAACGTCTTTTCACTTTATTGATTAAAAAAAAAAATTTCCTTTGACAAAATATAATTGCTAACAATGTATCTCTTCCTAATAGATAACAAATATGGACTAGGTTGGCTTAATTAGGCTATCATAATCAGTTTCATCTGTTCGTTCCTATTAAAGTTCGCTTATTTATTTCTGATAATAGGCTAGCCTATTCCGGTAATAGGCTATGTCCTATTTAATAGACTAACTAGGCTATTGGGGCAGTTGATTGAAGTATGTTACTCCATTTTATAAAATATGTACACACAAAGCTCATTTGTATGTTATAGATGATTTCATTGTCGAATGATACCCCTTTTTTTTCTTTACAATGCTTAGCACGTCGCTGGAAGCCACGTAATTAGCCAGACCCCACGCGGCTGAGAGTCACATGGCGCAGCAAGCCCAGATGCCCCCCACCCTTCAATCGTACGATCCTATAGAATGTGGAGAACATCCCCTAAGCGGTCGTAAATTCCAGCAGTTTCCTCCGATGGGATAGAGAGAGGGGAAAAGAACTGTCTATCGCCGACAGTTTGTCGCCTCAGCTGCCCCCTGGGAATTCCCCAAAGTGGTGGTTATTTCCCATCTCACGCATAAGGAGACGCTCCATATTTAAGCTCCTTAGCCGCCTTGAAACAGTAGTAAAGTACAAGGCTCGCTCGCCCTAAGACATCCCTCGTCCCAAGTCGGTGTTTTTGTGTGTACCCAACCGAAGGCTGGACACTCTCTCCCCGGTAAGGCATCCACGGTCAAACGGAAGCTTCTGTCCCCGCTATCTTCTGAAGCAGCTGCGCCGGATTATTCCTTCGAGCCCTCGAATCACCCAGCCTCGTCGAAGTTATCCTAAGGTAACCATACCTCTCCCGAGAATCACCAAGGACTCCAGCTCCCCCCCCCCCTCGAGCCGCAGCTAAGGTTATAACTTACGCCTTTACAGCCCCGGAAGTAAGATGCCGACCATACCCTTCCTTCCCACTATTCTCCTGACGAAGATTTCTTCTTTGAAGACGCAGACAAGGTTATCCCGCCGAGCCTCTACTTTCTGTCAAGCGTCCTTTAAGTCGATGTCGCCTTCCAATCTGTAAGTCCCATTTTTCCCCCTTTAATCTTCTGAGCCCATTGAATCTGAGCAGGTAGCTCGAAACTAATTAATAGAAATTAGACTTTCTCATTGGTAACGATAAATCATTATCTAACATTTAATTTTCCTCTATATCATTTTGATCATTTATAATTTTTAAATAAAATTTATATTTTCTTATGTTTATCTTTAATTAATCTGAACGTCACTCTCGGCCTCGTTATTCAAATCTCGCCAACCTCGGACTCAACCTGATTAGTTAAGCGCATGTTTACTATATACGAGGGAAGGTCAATAGGTTTTGCGAATCGGTAGGGCAAAACAGAGGAAGGATGATGCCTGTTTGTGGAGGTGTTAGGACAAGTTATGACAAGTCAGGACCTGCAACCGCACGCTCCTGCCTCGTCTATTTAAGAAGCAGTAGCTGATCGCAGATCGTCAGTCACAAATTTTTCAACAATGGAGAAGGTCGAGCACCGCGCAGTGATTAAATTTTTGATCCAAAGTGATCCATGAACGCATGGTTGCAGTGTACACCGACACCGCCCCTTCCTATGCAACCATTGCTGGCTGGAATAGGGAGTTCCGCCATGGTTGTGAGTCCCTTGAAGATGACCCCCGTCCAGAACGCCCGTCAGACGTGACCAATGAGGACAATGTGGCCCGTGTAGAGAGGAGGATCCTCGAAAATCGACGGGTGAAGGTCGAAGAAATCGAGCGAGACTTTGACTATCACATGGAAGTGTTACAAACATCATCTTCGACAATTTGGCCATGACCAAGGTCTCTTCCCGTTGGGTGCCTAGAGACCTCACGCCCCATCATCGACTTCAACGTCGTCAAAGTCCACAAGGCCAGAGTCGCACAAGCTGCCCTGCGCGAGTGCGGATTCGAGGAGCTCAACAGTCCAGATCTGGCCCCCAGCGACTACTTTTTATTCCGCCAGCTCAAGAGTGCACTGCGTGGACGTCGGTTTGGGGACGATTAAGATGTCCAGCTCGCCGTCCAGGAGTGGATTGAACAGCAGTCGGCAAATTTCTGGTGTCGGGAATTCGAAGCCTCAGGGACAAGTGGCGCAAGTGCATTGAAGTCGAGGGTAGTTATCTTGAAAAATAATAAAACACTTTTCCTCATATCTCGTTTCCTTATATCAGAATTGCAAAACTTATTGACCGCGTCTCGTATATGGTTTTAATAATATTTACAAGAACGTTCAAAACAGCACACCAAGTTTAACTACCCTTAAAATTCAATTAAACTTCGAGTTGTAAATAATTATTTTACATCTGGTCACTTATAATGATAATTACTTTCGTTATAATATTATCAAGAGAGATCCCCCTATTTAGAGGTTCTGAGCATACTCAATTATTTCTAATCCGTTAATATTTTAAATAACGTTATAATATGAAATTATATTTTAATGCAATAAAATTATTTTGATATAAGCAATTTCTTTTTTAGATTCATTTAGAATTCCACCAAATATTTTTAATTGCAAATTGGTAATTTTGCCATAACCAAACCCCTCATGGTCTCTAATATTGCGTGGAATTTTTTTAAAGTACATAAAAATGATAAGTTTGCCAAGTGTAATTTATGCAATGCTTCTATATCGAGAGGAGAAAAAAGTGATAAAACTTTCACCACCACAAACATGCTAAATCATCTCAAGAAATGTGATCATGAATACTTTTTAAAAGAAACTGGAAAATAAAGAGAGAAATCACAGAAGCTGGATGTTCATCAGTAACAACCGACTCCTCTATCTAAAGACAAGTTACTTTAACAACTAATGGAAAAAAAAATTGTGGGATATTAATGATCAATTATTTATTTGGAGAAATGATTGCTGTTGATATACAGCCATACTCAGTCGTGTGTGATTTAGGGTTTCAAAGATTAATAAAAAAATTGCTCCTAATTACAATGTTCCCAGCAGAAAATATTTTTCTGAAAATATCATTCAATATATTTGCGAAAGTTCAGTTGAAAATTCAAAAATCTGTTGAAGCAAACTATATTTCTTTAACCACTGATATTTGGACATCAACTATAAACAATTCTCCATTTTTAAGTGTAACAGGCCACTGGTTTACAGATTGGTTTCAACAAGAAAGGGATGTTTTGTGAATTGTTCCTTTTGAAGTGAATTGATCCAGAGATTGGTCGGATTACTGCGCTATGTGGACAAACTATTTTGTGGGTGATATGTTACGGTGTGTCAGGATTCCATGGACAAAACTCGTTGCAATATGTTCTGGGAATTTTGTTCATGCATCATGGAGGATGGTATAGGTCTTGCGTGTAGTGGCATGAAAGACTCGCCTCGCGTTCCGCGGAGGTGAATATTTTTCTTTATGGACAGGAATTCTGTGGTTGTGGGGTGCTGTGGACGCATCTCGCGTTTTGTGTCTTTGGTAGTGTGTTGCAGTGAGTGAATTCTGCAGTATTGGGTGTCTAGGTTTTACTGGTTGCATGTGTAGTCGATTGATTCCTTAGATTGCATGACTGTGATTCCCGTGAGTGTACGGAGTAAGTTCATTTTCCTGTTAGTTTTGTTAATGTGTGTTGCAGTGAGTGAAAGTTATCTTGTATCCTGTGTGTGACACCGAACGCTGTAGTTGTTCTAGTTAATGGGAGTGCGGTGATTGGTAAAATGATGCTGGGGTGTCTATTGTACCGCTGGGCAAAAAGTAACGGATGAGTTTGAAGGCGAAACTTCATTAGGTTCTGTTGCAATCAGTGTTCGAGTCTTGTAAGGCAGAGTTGTACATCGCGAGCTGCTTGTGTGTATTTTAAGTGGTGAGTGAGAATGAGTATGTTATCAGGATAGCTGTAGCGGTTGATATTGGGATTTCGAGGAGGGTTGTCATGCAGGGGAAAGACGAAAAGGTATGAACGAGAGTGAGGATCCCTACGATACACCATCTTGTATGTGATGCGTTCATGAAAGCTTATCGAGGTGAACTGTGTTTGTACTTGTCAGACTTTAAGGAAGTTGGCAAGCTATATTTTGCAGATGTAGTCAAGTGTGTGGTTGTTTTTTACTTTGTTTTGTACCATGTCAAAGGTTTTGCTTATTATGTTTATGGTTGCTATAACTATCCGGCCTAGTGGTGTGAGCAGGTGAAAGACTTCTTGTAATAGGTGGGTAATGCTGGTGAGTATAATGCTTGTTGGGTGTAATGATTGTAACTATGTTTGGAGCCATTCAGTTGGATGTTTGGTTTAATGATCCCCCGTCCTATTATCTCCACCTTTTGTCCATTGATACCTAGCGTGTGTCCCTTGATCTCGCTTCTTCTTCCTCCTTTGGATCATGTAGATGACGTCACTGTCTCCCCTTTCTCTCTGGTTATATCCTATATTCATGCCTATGCTTTTATAAGGATAATCCTGAGGGAAAACAGCAGAGGAGTCCATGCGAGAGGCATCATCGATCCGCTGCGGTTCCATTTGAGGACTTTATGGCAACATGTACAACACCCTGCGAAAATCAGGCCATAAAGCTCACACTCATCGCATACACTCAGGCTGGTTCACCCCTCCTCGGCTTCTTTTGGAGTGGTGGTTTTTAAAATGCCTGTATTCTTCGCAATGGAAGGTCATGTGTAGCATAGGGAACTATGCTACGGCTAAGATCTGGAGAATTATATGCCCTCTTGGCCCGAATAACACTTCTTTACAGATCTTTACTCACACATTTTCTGTTTAATACGCCCTCGTTGGTATCACGCGTTAAATTCGAGGGAAAAAGGCTTTTAACAATTCCTTTTTAAATGGCGCGGTTCCATCTGCTTCAAACAAGCTGCTCTTCTCTCCTTTCTACAGAAACCTAGCCTGGCCCCAATCAACCCCGAAAGGTTGGTATAAGCTCGGATGCTTGGCCACATCTTTTACTCGTCCATTGACGAGACATTTTACTCTCTCTTTAAAGCTGGCCACAAGACTAAATTTACACCCTTGAAAGGCATTGACCGTCTTTGTCGAGTTGCCAATGCTAATCATCCTTTGATTCAGGTCTTATAGACCATTCGACAGCTTTTGGTGCTAATGATGACATTACTGTTCTTCTTCACATTATTTTATAGTTGCTTCTGCAACCGTCCCTTATTCAAGCTCTAGTTCTTATTCCACTATCAATCTGTCCATATTGCAACTAAATCTTTTGGGCCAGCCGAAGTCCACTTTGTTGTTCTACATGGCGCATGTTTTGTTCTGCTCCTCTTTTGTATTTATCTTGTTGTTCTTGGCATTCTTATGCGACCTCTCAGCCTGTCATTTTATGTCTATAATGATGACACTCAAATCTACCTCTAACTTCCCCCCTCGTTCCCTGAGTTTCTCAGAATTCTCCTCTCTGCCTAAGAGATCATTGCAGAATAGCTCTTGGACAACTTTCTGAAACACAGTAAAGATAAAACCTAGGTTTTGTCATTTGCTACCTCGTCCAATATCGATTGATGTGAAGTTATTGTTCCTTCTCTAAGCATTGGTGAGTCCCCTGCTTCATCTACAGACTGTTAAAGATCTGGGCATCACATTGATAGTCAGTTTTCACTCAAAGCCCACATTACTCGTGTAAGTCTTCTTTCAACTTCCTCCTAAATCTTAGGCGTATCAATTCACACTTTGATTATAAAATTTTTGAGCACGCCATCAATGTCATTATCCCATCTTTAACTAATGCAACACTCTTGTTGTATATTCTGCTTCTAGTATCGCACCCGTTCACCTTTTCAAAACTAGGCAATCCGTTTTCTTCTTCGCCAGAGTTGATTTTCTGGTGAACCAATAATTAATTGCACCGGTTCTCCATCTGGTTCAGTATGGTATTTAAGAATCTTCTTACTTAAATGGTTTAAAATAAAGCTGCCCCATCCTACATCTTCACTGAACCTCTCTCGACTCCAGAGACCCTTACTTTTCGGCTCCATAGTCGTTTATGCTGCATGGACAACCGTGCTCTTTAGATCAGCGACCCTAGGACGTAGTATGAACTGCCGACTACTAAACGCGCCTCTTCCTCTATTGGTGCCGTCAATAGTGCCTTGATGACTCATATCTCCACAAGCTTTCTTCCAGTGCTATAAATAGACTAGATCTGCAAGGGTCTACGGCTACGAAGCCCTATATAAATTCTTATTATTATTAGTAGCAGTTAGGAGAAATAGACTGATTAAAGATTGGTGTGAGTACGTTAATGCTTCTTTAACCTAGATGCATATTTGATATGTTAATAGGGCCAAAGTTTGGAGGAGATTTTGACTACTGTATAATCTTAGATACCATTCGCAGTCAATGGTGAAGATAATTCAAATTATATGGCAAATGAGTGTAGATGTTTGGCTTTGGTTCATTGTGAGAGGCCAGGCGTTCTGCTTCTAAGTTTTACATAGTGTTGTATGAGAAGGTATGCCTGTTTGGTAAAGTTAAGCCTGTTTGCATTCGAGTAGAAGGCTTCATATGCGTCGTGTTTTCCGTTGTTGGTGTTGGTATGTCTCTGGATAGTTTCTGACTTCTTGTTCTCTCTTTAGTAAGATAGAGTGTCTAAAAAGGCTTGCTGCTATCGTTTGCGCTGTTGTTGGATATGTTGTGTGTTGTTTTTTTTATATTGTTTTGTCTTAAGTTCATGGATGTTTTCGTAGATACTCCCTAATTTTTGTGAGTTGTCTGATTTGCAGAGAATTTAGGCTACAGTGTATTAGGTTTCCAGTCGGAATGTGCTTTTTGCTTGCCTTTGCGAATGTGTTGACAGATCATGTGTTGGCTTTATGTCGCTAAACTGGACGACTGAGTAGCCTTGGATTTTTTTTTTCTATGTAGTTTGTGGAGAGGTTCTAGTTAGCTTTGTTGTAGCTAATGTGTATGCATTAGATTGATGGAAGTATGAACAGCTGGCAAAGTTTACCAGCTGCTTAAAAACACGGGTGGGTCAGTAAGATAATATCGATGTTTTAAATTGGTGCCACCTGAAGAAGTCTTTGTGCTTCTATTCAAGGAATACCCACCTTTCTCTGAGGGTTTACAAAAGCCATAAACATTACATTTACTCGAGATAAACAATCATTACTACATAGAAAAATGCATGATTTCAATTTACATGCACATCATGGTATCATTTCGCCTGTTTCTAAGCACGCACCACTGTTCACGTTATTCTTGTTTGCAGGAGAGTGGAAAAGGGGGTGCGGGTGTTATGAGGCAATGACCTTTCGCGACCCTATCGTCAAATAAGGCTTACGCACTCTCATTACACTCACTACAGAACGATGCGAGATAAGAAAATTCAACGCTCAAATTTACTTTCAATGATTTTTTTTCATCGACTTCTGGAGTACAGTGCTGCTATAAAAAGAAAAAAAGCCTTCACAGCCTCAAGCCTATTTTTTTTCTACTTTCAATCTGTTGTTACGAGACACTTACCTAACTCCGTTTTTTGGGGTCAGATATAGCCAGACGCTGGTCGGTGAATATGATCACACGTTCCATCTATATTCTATCTAAAATTTGCATACAATAACAACTGGCAGATAATTTGATAAATGCAAGTACTAACCGAAAAGGGAGGGGGAGATACAAGTGGTTTGAGTAAGGTGGGGACAAAAGTTTAGCAAAACGTCGAGTCTGGGAATATGACGCGAGAGCCCAGACTGATGTTTAAGAGCGCTGTTGGCTGGTGGGCGCCAAGACATGGCGGGCCACAATAGCGTTGAGTCTTATTGTACAAACAGGTCGAGTCACTACACAAACTTTGGCCAGACTTTCACCGGCGAAAGGAAGAAGACACCCCCTCCCCTGAATAAAAATGCCACAATCCCAGACGCTTTAATCACCCCCACCCTACCCTTAAAATGGCTTATTTCTCGATCCATCTAATATTACATTTGTTTCGCACCTTCACTAATGGTAAGAAACCCACTACATCGGCTCTTTGTATGGGGTAGTATGGGAAGAGCGCCAGGTCCACGATGGTTGCCTGCCCTTCATCTCACAATGTCCCATCCCCAAGTCTACTTAACTCTTCCTTCAACTTGACACCTTTGGAACGATCTTCTCTCGCGAATTTTTTTAAGGGATACCCTCGTTGGTTGTTAAAAGAAACTCAATCTTCGCATAGCGTAAGTACATAATTACTTGGCGGTAGAGCTCTTGCTAGCCGAGTGGATACGGCGTTGGTCTTCCAACGTCGCGGTACCGGATTCGATCCCGAATCCCAGCATGAGCGGACACAAACGTGAGCGCACGAAGAGATCTGGCTACCGACTGGTGGAGACGCTGTGCTCACCCCTGTATTCAAGTGGGTAGATTTTACACTTCTCATCACACACACAGCCAATTACAACACTGCTTCCTTTCCTCTCCCGTCTTCGCAGCACAACACACACACGCTCTCTGACTCAAGGAAACCTGCCGATGTGTATCTATATCCACATACCTATGACGCGGAACAGGTCCCTCTGCCCCGGGGCGACGATGGTTCCCTCTGAATGCTGTTTAGTGTCAAAATACAATACTTCCTGGGGCCTCTCACCCAAAGAGGACCGACCCTTGGTGTCCTCGGCTCACCAGCGATTGTCATACTAACTTGTATATCTATCTAATTATCCAGTCGGGATCCACCTGGATAAAGCCAGGTTGGCGAACCACCATCAGTAGTACTACTACTACTACTTGGTGGTAGATGTTCAATCCTCGTAGAAAATTCGGAGGAGGTAGTGGGGTTAAGTGGTGGCCACTGTTCAAGGAGGATGGGGGTCACTTGACCGCAACCCATTTTTTTGCTTCTAAAAATGTTAGGTAAAGTTAGGTTAGTAGCCAGTTGTCATAGACGAGGAATGAGTGTAAAATGAGAAAACCATCGAGGGCGAGATTTGAACCACTGATTACGTGTGCTGCTTGAGACGATCTCAGACGAAGCGCTCATCCCGTATTCAACTAGGTCCCACAAAGTATGGTTGCGCGCTTCAACGCCCCTAAAACTACCCCCCCCCCCCCTTCTCCTCCGCTCCTTTTAACCCCTATTAAGCAAGAGGCCGCGCATTATTTTGTCCGTGCCAAATTGGCCCCTTCGTGGCGATGGGACGCAATGCCCCGTAGCCTCTCGTCCATTCTGGCTCCATCCCCGAGCAGAAGGCCCCCAGCACGGCCCCTCAAAAACCACCTATCCACGCCCACCTATTATACACTTCTTCTTCCGCCAGCCCTCCCCCTCCCTCACACACACCCATTCACATAATCAACACGCCTATTACGCCCTCTTCCAACCCTTTCCATACCCTCACACTCTATTTACAAGACTCTTTCTACCCATTCTTCTTCCATGCCCACCACATCAAAAGATTTTCGGTCACAGCGTCATTCACAACCTTCCTGACACCATAAACATCTCTTACCCAGTCGTTCCTCACTCTATGTACCTTTCGCACACCAATTCTCACAACTATTCTCCCATTCTTATCCTTGAAGTTCACACAACTACTCTTCTCCTGGTTCCTCGCTATTCTCAGTTCTAGAATAGCTTCTTGTTCCAATCGGGATCCTCATTCATTAGTATGCAAACGCTTCATTTGCTGCTTTCTCACTCTGATAATTTGTTTCGCTTTTATTTTCATCTCCTTGTATGTACTCAACCGCATCACCCTGTCATTCTTTTTGCTTTACGCTGCATGCTTCACACCATTCAGCCTTTTTGATTTCTTTTTCCAGTTCTGGCAAATCTACACATGGCTTCCTTGCACTAACTACTACCACTCCCTTAAATTGAATCCACATTTGCTTTATTTATATGCGAGTACTTCCTATCATATATTCTCAAGTATCCTCACACACTCATCCCTTTTTTTTTCCTTTCCTCCTTCTTCGCTCTTCTCATCCATGCCCCAACCTATTTAATCTTACAAAGCTTTGACATCAAATACGTCCCGCAGTATATTCTTCGCTACTAAGCAGAGATCAATCATATCCATATTTCTCCCCTCTTTTTTGCCCAAACAAGGTGTGTTTTTTACACATAAGTTTCTCTCATCACAGAACGCTACTACATCTGGACTTTCATTTTCTCAGGTTGTACCAAAAGCTACTGTTGTATCCGTCACCTCTTCATCCATTCATATTACCTACAACCTTCAACCGATACCCATTCCTAATTTAATCAAACTTGTCTGAAGTCATTCCAGAACCTCTCTTTCTCTACTTCTCTTCTATCAATACAGGGTCCGTACAGTACAACCACGCACAATTTCACCTTGGCAAATCTCAATTTCACTCAAAAAAATTGTGAACTCGAACCACGCGACTAAAATGACTCTATTTAAGTCGAGTTTGAACTTTTCCCTCACTATTTTTGATCAAACAAACCGATATTCTTTAATTCGATTCAGAGAACTTAATTAAACCTAGCATTTAAATTTTACTTAACTTAGAAAGCTTCGACTTTTAGAGAACTTTGAAAGCTTCAAATTTTACTGAACTTAGAAGGTTGGGAATTTCATTGAACTTGAAAAGGCTCGAATTTTAATGAACTTGGAAGGATTCGAATTTTAGAGAACTTGGAAAGCTTCAAATTTTAGAGAAGTTAGAAAGCTTCGAATTTTATTGAACTTAGAAAGTTTCAAATTTTACGGAAATTGGAAAGGTTCGAATTTTACTGGACTTGGGAGGATTCAAATTTTAGAGAACTTTGAAAGCTTCCAATTTTACGGAGCTTAGAAAGGCCCGAATGTTATTGAACTTGGAAGGGTGCGAATATTAATTAAATTGGAAAGGTTCGAATTTTAGTGAAATTGGAAAGGCTTGAATTTTACTGAACTTGCAAAGGCTCGAACTTTGCTGAACTTGGAAGGGTTTGAAATTTACTGAACTTAGAAAGACTCGAATTTTAGTGAAATTGGAAAAGTTCAAATTTTAGTGAAATTGGAAAAGTTCAAATTTTACTGAAATTGGGAAACGTTTCAATTTCTTATGACTGAAATATAGCCATTGAATAAAACCTGGACACTTTTATTAATTAAACGAAACCAACAAAAGCAGTTCACCTGCAGTTTTTTATGAGAGGATCGTACATAAAGTAAAGTTAAAGGAAGTGAAAATGTGTGGAAAACACATAACCAGATTATCTGAAAGTTGAAACTACTTTGGGGCGAGCGTTAGGAGCAGCGCGCAACTCTTCTGAATCAGCAGCGAACTAATAAAGATCCTTTTGCTGGTAAATTTAGCAAAATTATGCAATCCAACGAAGGCACAGAGGAGAGATGAGGAAAGGAAAAACTGTTATAGAAAACCTGATTAAACCTGGGTCCGGGAGATGGTATTAGAAACCTCAGTATAAGTTCGTACAAAGATCACAAGTACTCAAATGTACGAACTAGCACCACCTTGTGAATAAATTCACAAAATTAAAAGCTATTTTTTTTTATTTCTTTGGCTCTTTTTATTCATTTTTTAGTTCTTTATCCACATAGAAAATAATTAAAACTCTTAGTAACCGAAGTGAAAGAGCAACGCGAAAGAACGAGAAAAAAAGAAAAGCGAAAATCAAAATGGACTAGAAATGACAAGGACTATCAAACAAAATTTTAGGAAGGATTTGCATAATTGCAAACCTTCGTGAACTTGTAAGCCCCAAAGGTTACAAGGACTCCAATGCAATAACCTAAAACCAAAAACCACCTCTTGGGTGGCTGAACACGAAAATTGATCCCTTACCCACTGGACACAGAGTAAGAAAGTGACGTCATACATCAAAACATTGACTTTCCCTGGACTTCGAATCTAGATATTTAAATGCTGATACTAACAAAAACAGACAATTCTTTAGTCAAGAGGGTATTCCCACACAGTACGGGGTTCATATGGCTCAAAATACATTTGAAATACAGACAAAGAGATTATTTATACCGCACATAAGTTTTCTTTATCGGAAATGTTATTAATGAATATCATAATTAATTGGCGAGCTAACCCGCGGTTGTCCCAAAATTTCAAGATTAACATATCGCCAGGGTCTCGCTTTTCGCCAATAGAGACAAAATCACGTGCTTATTTTAGGGGTATCGCAGGGTATCTGCCAAGGACGAGAGACGAACTGGGGGAAAGAGGTACAAATGTGACAGGCAATACGTTCGTATTTCTCATCCAGTTTTAAGAGATTCGTTAAAACGTGAAACCACGGTTCGTCCATTGATGCAAAAGATGGGGCCTCATTCGGCGAGCTTTTGAAATGGACCACCTGCCAAGAGGAAGGGGGTAAAATTCATCCCCTTGAGTACCTGTCTTCTTTGTACGAATTTGTTTTATTCGCTATTTCGGTTATTTAATTTATTTAACTTCGTTTTACACCATAATTTGCTTATTAACGAGTCCTCGCAAAACGATATTACCCATATGATTATTCTTTATTACAGTTGATCTTGTTGGTTTTTTTTTACCTCCCTTGAAATTATGCTTATTTTAATAGAAGAATTTTTAGTCGCGGGCGACTCTACATCTCATTATGTCAATCGGTCGTTCGGTCTCAATTTGCTTTTTTTTTGTTTTGGTAATAACATTGTAACTATTCGGCCGATTCTAACGAAATTCGAAACCCTTAGTTTGTTTTACATTCTCTTTCAAATGATATAATTGACAATGTCCTCCCAAGGTTTGCCGGGGAATTATTTAGCAATAACATCATAACTATTCAGCCGAATCTAACGAAATTTGAAACCCTTATGTTGTTTTACATTCTCTTTCAAATAATATTTTTACCAAGGTCCTCCCAAGGTTCGTCCGGGAATTATTGAAAGTTTTGAAGGACGTAAGCTCATAAATCAGAATAAGTGAGAGCACGCGACCTCTGGTCAGCAGACCTTTTGGACATTGGACATATATAAGTGAGAAATATAGTAGTAGAGGTGTTTAGCAGGAGAAAATAGTGGGGAAAATTAGGGAAATAATATGAAAGTGAAATGAAATTAGAATGAAAGTACAGATTCCTGATGAAAGGGTAGCTCGACCTTGTTTTAATTTAAAGGGAAATTCAACGAGAACAAGTTTCGAAGAAAGTTTGTAAGGGTAAAAAAAAGTAGTGAAGATAAAGGGAATGAATATGTGTGATGAAAGATATGTGTATGTTCTCCTCTAGGCATAAATTTTTCTAACCCGATTGTGGAAGATTATCAATCCTTGATTATTCCCAAATAATTTTTTTCTTGAGTGAATACTACCGTTTCATTCATCAGTTGAGGGGGAGATAATATAGTAAATAAATATAAGAATTAATTTAACTAGCTTGTTTTTTATTTCAACTAGGATCAAAGATAACATTAACAAAAGCCAGGATACTCACGTTAAACAGCGTCATGGTATTATGTTTATTTAAAATTTTGGCAGAGGTTCGTAACGCAAGTGGTGTATTAGGAGATGTGAAAAATGAATTGAAAGTGTCTAGCCAGAATAACCCAAATAGGAGGTTCATTGGGGTACTCGGGACCCAAAAATTGTGCAGCTGAAAATTTTAAAGATCACAAAAAAGCAAAAAAATATCAAACCTTGTCAATACTCAAAGTCATACAGAACAAGTTCCTAGATCGAGCACAAGTACTGAATAGTGCACAGTTCTATGGAAAAGATTTGTTCTTGTCAAATTTCAGTAATTTCTATACGTCTGTTTATATGCAAAATAGGGAATATATTTTCTCGAATTCGGTCCCTTATTAATTCGGATGTCTCCCCCCCCCCGAAAGAATGCCGTATCATAGGCGCCCATTAATCATGTGAATAAACAAAGGACATTTCCACAATCTAAAAATGGGTAGAAATTAAGCTTGGAAGTCGGAGGTCAAATTTTCACCATTCAAGCCATAAAATTCTAGTGAAAATTAGCTAAAACCCTTCCGGAACCACCCAAGCTTGCGCGGGAAATCTGTCAAGATAGCGCACGTACGTGTCCTGCGCGCCTTTAAAAGATGGCCCTTGCGTAATGTAAGTGCACGTAAAAATCAGCGGAGTTGAGAGCTTTCACATAGCTTTTGTAGGAGAAAGGTTAATAACAGCGTAACATGTGCCTGGTTTATAAACGTGTAGCGTAATCCTTTCGCTATATTTCCTCTATATTACGAAACTCTTCTTTTTTTCTCTCTCGCTTTTAAAACGTTAGGCGATGTTATTTGCATGACATTACAAGCTCACCCAAGGGCTTAGAAAGCTTACAGATGCCTTACAGCCAAACGGCTACTCGCTACAGAGAATTTCAATTGCTAAAAAAAAACGTAGTTCCATCATTCTTAAATGAAAATACTAATTTTTTTTGTGGGACCAAATGGGACCAATTTGATAGGGAAGGCGGAGCTTAATTAGTTTAGATTGGGAAAAAGTGATCGCAACTGCCTAGTTTCACTTTTTAAAAAGGTAAAAAAATAAAATTGGCAAAGGTTTTATTAATAGTTTACAAATTTTTAAGAAGTTTCCAAACATGGGATACATAAAGTATCCGGAATATGCATCGAATTTCAGCCAAGAAAAATTAATTTACTGCTTTGAGAATTAAAATAAAAAATTAAACTCCTCCTAAACAATTTTCTCTACCCAAAAGTTATCCAATTGCTGCCATGAACCAACGAAATTAAAGTTTATAGTTTTAAACATAGTCCATTTGGCTCTTGAAAATCGCGCGCGGACAAAAATAATGAATCATATTTTTTCATTTTGGAAAAATAAAAAAAATTCTTTAATTTTTTTTTTAAGTTAACAAGAGGCGAAAGAGCACAACACTTTCCAAACTCATTTGTACATCAACGCGCCGTAAGACAAGGAAGACTGGGGTTGGGGGGGGGAGGGATTTCACAAGCAGTACATTATCTTATCCTAGAATAAGACAGTTACTTCATTAATTAAAAAACAAAACAAATGAGAGCATCTCCTCCGGAGTCTTGGGGAAAAGATTTGCTAAAAAGTGTGATGTTAGGGCAACTAAAAATGTGGGAAAGGTATGTAGAGTCGGAGAAGATTGAAGAGGAGACTACTTTTGGCGCAAGCAATCGGGATTTATTTTTAAATTTCAAGGTCTTGCGATGCCGGCAATTAGCGAGGGCATTGCTCTCGCAGCACCTAATAATAGAGTTTAGTCTACAGCTAAAGAGATACACAAACATATGTACACAAGCATGTACATACATATAAATATTCAAATGTGCACAAAAGAGAAAATAAAAAACAAAAACAAAATCTTACCAAGACCAACAACCTTGAGTGCACAACTCTCCCGAACTTGCCCTATTCCAGGAAAAAGAAACTAAAAAGATGCAAGGAGAGAATCGTAAAGAATGTATGAGAGGAAAGGGAATCGAACTATATGGGTTATATAATTCTAATAATATAAAGAGGAGACTACTTGGAGATATCGGGACCGAGAGGGCAGAGCAACCTGTGTAATCCAATGGAGACATATTCACGAACCTGTGAAAGAGAATAAAAAAATGAATGAATAAAATGAAGGAAATATTGAAAATATTGAAAAAGAAAAGTAATGGACAATTTTGTTAACCATAAATACGAGGGGAGGAACAAGTTCGTATAGAGTACTCGTACCCAAAAGTTCGAACTTAAACTCCCTTAAACGGATTGGTGCAAAACTTTCACCATCATGTATGCACCTAACGAACATGAGTTCCGTAAATATGAACCCTCTAAAAGTCGGTTCCGTCTCAGTTGAAAGGGACAGTATTTTATGGCTGGGCTTTGCGAGACAAAAAGCTCTCTGCCATACTCCCTTTCACATAGCCACCCCTCGCACCGGCGTGAAAGAATGTTCTCATTCCCATAGAAATCGCCTCAAAAATCGGCGATTTCTATCCCCCTTTTTTACCTATGATGACCCTAACTGAAAGCAAAAACACAGTTTTCGTGATCTATGTTCGGGTTGCACCTTCTCTCTCCCTGAACAACACCTTTCAGCTTTCGTTGAACGTGCATGGGGGAGGGGAGCTCTTATTTCATCGCGCCCTAAACAAAAGTGTTGACTGAGTGTGGGGTCGCGACCCCTAACGTTGCAAACCACCGTTTTTTAAGTTCTTGTTTACCATAATGAAGAGTGATTTAGCTTCATCCATTGGACACGATTTGGTTACCAGATGGTCCGTTGTTCGTTGGTTCTTCCTGCCCACAGTTGACACATAGAGGTGATTTGGAAGAAGAGCCGAGTGTTAGGGTGATAATAAACTGAGCTACTTAGCTGCCTTAGTCTGCCACACACGGGTAACTTCCGAAACAGCCCCGGTGGGGTCCACCTGCACGTCCTACATCTCATCCCTAGTCACAAATCCCTTTCCTTAATTTGACTGAACAAAGGCAAGAAGGAAAGGAACGAAATTTATCCGTACCCTTTTGCGAAGGGATGAAGGATGCTATGCGGTATTTGGGCACATATTAGCGTACATACATAAATGATGCTAAAAAGCATATTCCATAAGAAGGAATATACATATATAGGAAACTCGAGTTGGAATTAATCTAAGATTTGTTTTAAATATGCAATACACAAAATCTTGGGCAAACCTAAATCTTGATCGTTTACTATAATCAATGTCTGGTCACAATTTTGGGGGGTAGGAAAGAATTAAATTATTAAAAAACAAAACAAATAAACAAAACCAAGGCATATTCATCAGAAAGTTTTGGAAGAGTGGTTTCTACAGATAGTGGTAAAGTTAGGGAAAAAAATTGTGAGAATATCATATAACGTGAATAAATAACTTAGTGTGCTAGTGACCTGAGGGAGCACAAATTTCCCAAACCGGACTACGTTCCGCCAGGAAAGCGCCCTTGCCGGATTAAGTCATTTAGTATTCCAAGAGGAGTAGCTAACTTTACACTAAGTACATTACGCTTAAGCATGAATCTAACGAGTCTCAGGAACAGATAACATTTCAGTCCAGTCTATGGATTGCCCCTTTACCTCAACAGAACTCGTGAAGGCAAATAATTTGTTTCACTGAAGGCAAGATTTTTCAGAAGCACATATACAAATAAACAACTCAACTATTTCGTAACGAGATTACCAAGTTAAATTATTATTATTTTCCTTAAATCTACCCAGCGGAAACTAATGAGGGCATCTTGAACGGTCTTTATCAGAGGCAGTTTTCAAAGAAAGAGGTGAGGTAAGGGAAGATGAAAATATGGGTGATGGCATATTGTCCAAGAAACCAAAAGACTACTTGGAGGAGGATAGGCAACTATCCAGCACCTACACAGCACCCTCTACAGTGAAGGCATACCCCCCCTCCCTCCACCGCGACAGCTATTAAACGTTAAAACAAAAATCAACCGATGCAGTGACAAATAGAATGAAAGATCCCTGCAAGAGTACTGTAGTAACGTGTGAGGTTGATGCACTTGGCAGTCTCGAGAGCCTAAATGATACGGAATCATTTAGAGGCATTATTCAAAATACCAGCGACCCACCCTCCTAAAATTCCCTACCTTGCCAAACTTGAGTACTGGGAACCAGTTTTAGGGTATAAAAACTACCAGGGATACCCCAATGTAAGAATGATGTGCTCTTGTCCGGACTGGATCTTGTAATAGAAATTACCAGGAACACGCAAGAACAAGGGAGACCCGGAGTAAGAACTCTCGATCCACGTGTGCTCTTTGCCTGAACTAATTCCTTGACGTTCATAATTTCTCATTTCGGCCCCAGCTCCCATTTCACAGTTGGCGAGTTTCGCTCTGTAGTCTTTACTATCCTTAATTTTTGTTCATTATTGCTTTTTCTCTCTAGTTATCCACCTTTTCCCCACCATCTGCCTTTCTCATCGCATCGTCCATTGTAATAGTTCCCTCGTTGTTTAAATCGGACCTCCTTTTTTGTGAATAATGAAATAATACAAAATTCTTGCTTTTGACAAGTTTGTTTCGGAGTGAAGAGGAAACGAGTTTCCCAAGAAGGCAAAACCCAACTTAGTGGCAAACTTTACCAAAAATTAACGAAGCAATCGTTACAAGTCCTTCCCCGGACGCTAGAGTGTGCTTCCTTTTCTTCTTGCTTTTGTTTTGTTTCTAGTTTTGTTTTTTAGTGTTTTATTTTGTGTGTTGTGTTTTTTAATGCAGCCTGATAGTAGGCAGTCGCTGATGGGCGCAAAAAAAAATGTATTTACATACATTTTCTACTAATTATGTAGATAAACTGGAGCGAAAAGCAAGAACATTTCGTCATGTCTCAAGCGCAGGAACCCGTCTGTTCATTACAATAATTAATTAAATTCCCGCGTTCTGGTTATACTTCCACGGTTCCTTGATTTCAGGCTACCGAACGCTACAATTACAACTCCACCGAGTTCGCCACACAAGCGAACTCAAGTCGAGTCCCCGCGAGAAAGTTCTGGGCTTGCATGGGTCGTCCTTGAACAATATCCCTCTTCTGTTTTTTCTTCAATTTGTCTTGAGACCCTTTTCTTTAGCACTGGAGCGCCGAGTTCCAGTACTCCATTACCCGTTTTTTTAATAAGTTGGTCAGGTACTGGAAATCTGGTAGTCCCAATTAAAGAGAGATTGAAAGTAGGACCTTTCATTTTTCCACCCCAAATGAGGGTTCGAGTAAGAAAGAAGACTACATACGAATCATGGCTCCTCAATTCTCACTTGTCCTATGCGAAATGGTGTCAAAAAACAACTTGGAAAAGGATACTGTGTTGAAAAGAGTAATCATTGTTTGCAAGAAACACAACATAATTCATGGTGATAACGTACATCATCACTTGTAGGTATCTGATATGAATCAGCCTTTCACTTATTTCACCTTTCCATTAAGAAATCAAAGTGAGACCGTCCCCGGAAGGAGAGCGATAGATCAATCTAGCAAATTGGAGATTCGAGTCTCGGTATCGAGACACGATTAAAGGAAACTGAGAGGACTTAAAACCAGGTCAACAGACCTAAGTCGCGTGCTCTCAATTATTCTCACTTCTGACCTTATGACAAATGACCTTACAACCTTAAAACAAGGTCAACAAACCTAAGTCGCGTGCTCTCAATTATTCTCACTTCTGACCTTATGACCATATAACCATACGATCTTCAAAACCTTCAACAAGTGGGTCAATCCAAACCATAGTTAATTTCTTTTAATAATTCAAGGACTAACCTTAGGGAGACATTGGCAATTATACCATTCAAAAGAGAATAGATCAACAGACCTAAGTCGCATGCTCTCAATTATTCTGACTTATAACTATATGACCTTACGACCTTCAATAATTCCAGGACTTACCTTGGGATGACCTTGGCAATCATACCATTCGAAAGTAAATCTAAGACAACATAAGGGTGTCAAATTTCGTTAGAATCGGCCGAATAGTTACGATGTTTTTGCAAAAAAAACTCATTGAAAAGTAAAATGGTTACAATCCGACCGACCGACCTACGGACCGACATAGTAAATTATAAGAGTCGCACGCGACTAACAATACCGTAGAATCCTAGAAAATTTGTCTGGAAACTAGTTTCGGCAGCTGGCTTCCATTTTCGCTCCTACATCTCAATCCTTCCGATCGTTAACTACTGTCCTTCCGTAGCCACTGTATTACCGATGCTTTCAAGGATAATACGGTAGTTTACGATAATTTACGGTAGTTTATGGTAGTTTACGGTAGTTTTCTTCTATATATTTCTTGTTATTAAGGGTTCCTAAGAATTATGATATTTAGTGGAAACCTAAATTTTATTGAGGAAAGGAACTTAGAAAATAAGAATTAATATGTAAAATCTGTGATCAAAGTGATCCCAAATGGTGAAGTTAGGAGATATGAAATTACAGCCCATTATCCAGAATAGGGTAAAAAGCAGACTACTTTGAGCGCTAAGGAAGAGTGTGGGGCCCCCCCGCCCTCCCAAGACGGGCTCAAGTTCTGCATCTCCCAATGGTGAAGGCTAAAGAAGGACCCCGTGTAAAAACACCGTTCTGGTCCCATTTAAAAACATGCACTCATCACTTAGTACCTCAGGCAAGGGAGGTTATTATTGGGTTCACGAACCTAGTAGATGGGTAGATAAACACCACCGAAGAATTATCTTGACGAAAAATTTCTACAAACTAAATTTAAGCAATTTGATTTATCAATGAAGAAAGGCGGGATCACGAATGGATAATGAAATAGACATAAAGTTTAGTATGACAATCGCTGGTGAGCCCGAGGGCACCAGGGACAGGTCCTCTTTGGGGAGAGGGGCCAGTATTATGTTTTGGAACTAAACAGCGTTCAGGTGGAACATTCGTCGCCCCGAGGAAGAGGGACCTGTTCTGCATCAGAGGTATGTGGATATAGATACCCGTCGAAAGGATTCTTCGGAAAACAGTGTGTGCTGTGCTGCAAATATGGGAAAGGAAATAAAGCAGTGTTGTAATTGGCTATGTGTTTGATGAGAAGTGTAAGATCTACCTACCCGAATACAGAGCTGAGCACAGCGCGTCCCCCAATTGATAGCCAGATTCCAACGTGCGCTGACATTTGTGTCCGTTCATGCCGGGTTCGAACCCAATACCGTGACATTAGCGGACCAACGCCGTAACCACTCGGCTAACAAGATCTCTGGCTGAGGACATAAAACAGCTGCAATGTGGACCTGCCCTTATTCAATCAGAGTAATTAACTGGTATGAAGTCATAGTATTACCAATTATATACCATCCATACCTCCAGGTCAATAGTCCAAAAGTTAAATATTCAATTTTGTATTTATTTATTATATAGTATGTATTATATATTATGCAGGTACATATGTAGTTTGAAAATTTAGACCACAAATATACATCGATATCTTTCTCAGATGAACCTAGAGCTTAATGTATGATCAAATCATGGATGTATGTATACGACTTCAGAGTGACTTGGACCACGTGAACGACGCAGAGAGGACCCGGGCATGGAACTGAGACTTTATCGAGAAAATCCACGCGAGTCAGTTGGTATCGCCCACCCTCTTTGATGAATTGCGCACTAAAAGGCGAATAAAGAAGATAAGAATCTCGCATCGACAAAGAACACGGTTAAGGCAGTGATCAATGGACGAGCGGATCTCGAGACCCGAGGGGTCATCGTCTCCTTATAAGGGAACAGCTTAACTAAAGCGTAATTTGGACTCAAAGACGCCATCTCACGATGTGTAAACAATACGTAGCGACCCGCCATACAATGGAGTCTTCCTCCACCGCCACCCCACTGAGGGTAATCTAAAATCGTTAATTCAGGTCCAGGAGCAGGTATACAAACGAGTTCCCCAGCGCGTTTTTGTTCTAGTTTCCCACGAGGATGAAACAAGGATTTTTGTTCCAGTAATTTCTATCATCCATCAATTTTGCCCGATAATTTCTCTCTGTTTTCCGATCGGCCCATGACCCCCTACACCCTCCATCTCAGACAGGGTGACCCATTATTCTGTCCACAGGCCACTCAATGGTGCATGCATGATGCAGGCGGAGTATTTCCCCTCGCGTTAGCGGGCTGATAAGTGGAGGAGATGGCGTGTGCAGAAGAAAATGGAAGAGGTAAGGTGAGAAGTCCGCTATACGAAGGATAATCTCTGTCCTGCGACCAGTCGGATACATAAAACAGGGCAAAAGAAGAAAAATAAAGAAAGATAATAACGATACATACGGAAGAAATACCTCAAAACAAATAATAATAATGCAACGAATCAATAAAGCCCTCCTTACTTGAAGAGAGATTTTTTTTTAAATTTTAAGAACCCAACTGGCGACTGCCTACGAGGGCATAAGTCGCCGCAATCACGCTTCAACCTAATGCTAGGCTAGATAATAAAAACAAATAAAAAACAAAGATGAAAAAGGAACAATAGCTAAGAAACAAGCTAAAATTCAACAAAAAATGAAAACCAAGATAAGCAAAAAGGCGACAAGAAGGAAGCGCGTTCCGTCGTTGGGGGTATCGCCCCACCCCCTCCCGGCGCAGGAACATGCGACCTATAACAAAGAGAGTCAAATTAAGTGGAGGAGGCCAGCCTTCTCCACTCCAAAGAGTCATATAGTCCGCACGTCTGCGTACGCGAACCCGTCCCGAATACAAGGAGCGAGCGGTAGCGACCCCGCTCGTCCCGGTACCGGGACAAGCGGTAGTGACCCTACTGTCCTGGTCCCGATACCGGGACAGGTAACGTGTGCGAAGACTGGGACGTTCGAGAATATTTGATAAATGCTAACGAGAGCATTGGCATCAATGGTTGAAGAGGGATCGTTAAGAAAGCGGTGAGGTAAGGAGAAGTGTGAAAGTATTAAAGGTGCTTATCCCTAATAGATAACTTGGGGCCTTACGGAGAGGGAGAGTGCGCAATTCTCCTGGCCCTGTTCCTTATAGACAACGAAGACCCAGCCATTGCGGAGAGAGGTACCAACGAAGGCATCTCCACCCGAAAGTAATGCCAAGGAGAGATATGTAAAGGAGATTTGGGAATCAAGAGGGAGTGAACATGTATGGGAAAATATATATCCGCAATCCTCCTGCGGGCATTGGGGTCGGGAGGGCACGCAAACATTAAGATGTCAGTTTTTGCTGCCATCCTGTTGCGAGGGAGAAATAAGAGAGAGAGAGAGAGAGAGAGAGAGAGAGAGAGAGAGAGAGAGAGAGAGAGAGAGAGAGAGAGAGAGAGAGAGAGAGAGAGAATCCGGTGCGTATGTTTATTACATTTCCAAAAGCCGCCACTCAGTTACACCCTCTTTGAGGATGTTTAATAACACCTTTCCCTCGCGGTTGGGTCTATCCTGGCGTGGGAAAGAATTGGGAGAAAAGTAGGAACCATAAAAAGGAACAAAAAATAGCAGAATAATGGAACAAAAAGGGAGGGAACGAGCAGTTATAGTATAACCCCTCACTCATGATGGGGCAGGGAGGGTACAAATGAAGCTCCACGAAAAAATTTGCGCAAAGAACGCAAGTAGCCGAAAACACAAACCCTTAATAATAGCGCAATTATTTGAGGAAAGAGCGACTCCGAGAATGTCCATCAGCGATCTGCGAGAAGGGCCGGGGAGGAAGCGAAAAGGAGATTCGAAGCTTCCTTCGATTGCGCCTGAAGGGCCAAAGGCAGACCTCGAGACCCGAGTGCTTTCGGTCCATGGGCGGAGTTCCATCACCCCAAGGCGAAGATGACGACATGGGAAGGAAAGGGGGTTGATAAGATCAGTCTCGTTGTAAGTCCCCAAAGAACCAAGAACCTTTTACTTTCTCCGAGTTCTAAGTTCTTCCCCGAGTTTGCATTTTGTGGTTATTTTGAAATCCGCCCTTTGGGTCTCCGGGGGAGATTCCCTGTCGAAATTCCTCTCACTTTTCTATTTTAAGATCTCGCCGTGAGGGCGACCAACAAGGGCATTGTAGTCGAGATACTGAATACAGTTGGTTGAGAGTATGTGGTCCTTGTAATTACTTGTTCCTTGAGGTTTACAATACCTCAGTCCAGGATCATGGGCGGAGGGGGGGGTCATTTCCTGACACGCATCGACGCGGGAGGTTTGGTCGGAATATTGAAACCCCAGGGAATCAGGCCGTTCGAGGAATGACGCTCTTACTGACACGGCTTATGACTTAGCCAAGTGACAACGATCCTTCTAGCTTTAGCAAAGCTAAGCCCCATCGAGTGTGATTAGTGGACATATGGAGTCCCCATTCGGGTCCAGAGGAAAGTGGTGCAAACAACGATAACACTCTCCCCTACGGCAAAAAATACAACAAATTAGATATGAAATTAACTGTTAACATAAAAAAGAATGAAAAGACTACAATACCAAACCTTCACCCTAAATACTAGGTCTATGTGAATCTTAAATTCCCCTGGAACAATCTTGTACAAAGAGCCCAGGGATTTAAAAGACCCACACCCCTTTGAGACAATTAACAACGATAAACATGGTCAAAGATCCCCTCCCCCCTACGCGGAGGGACATATGAAGAGGCACTTTAAATATGGAAGAACGTTGGAAGGAGTCCTGGGACTCAACTACGGAGACGTCGCGGAACGGCGATTAACACTCCAGCCACGCCTGCAATCGCTTGATGAGGTTAAATTAGTCGTACCTGAATGAAGAATCGCTTTCCAAACATGGATTTTAATCGCAAATATACACAGCTTGATTCTATTAAAGGGAATAAACATACACGAACTTGTGTAGACCCGGATGGGGAAATCAAACTAGTATTGAGATTCGAACCCACGACATTCCATTTGAGAAATGTGAGTGTACCACTAAAGTTTAATGGTATACCCAGTTGTTATTTTTACGAGCGGCGTGATTTTTCATTTTTCCCAGAGGTGTGTTAGCATGTTCTAAAGATAGGATTGCGCACCTCTCCTGGTCACTGGGGTTACCTGTAATTCTTTCTTTTGTCTACTAGCAGGAGGTAGGTGTGTTCACATATTATATATTTACCAGGCAATGGCTTCGCTACTAAGATTAAAATTTAAAATCTAAAAAAAAGGCAGCCATGGTTAAAGTTTTATAAATTTTCTGAACTTCGCCAATTATAATAAGTTTAAAAAAGAAACTCTAAACTAATTTTCTGAACTTCACCATTTGTAATTCTTTGGGTTTTAAAAAAATCACAAAATTTCGATACTTATATTTATTTCTGAACTTCGCCATTTTGTTTATTAATATTATAAAATAATTATTAGAAATAACTTTAATAAAAAACATAAGTCATAACCAAACTAAGATGAAATTATTATTCAAAAACTCCAAAAAATCCCCTTCTTAAATTATAGAGTTAGTGAAGTGATGATGATGATGATAACTAACATTTTAATAACTTTTTCGATCAGAGAGATGCTCATGTTGGTCCCCCGCCCCCACTCGTTAAGCGGAAATTCATTCCCAGTAAAATACTTCACAAGGTCGAGGACTCTTTTCGTGGCTCATTCCAGTTATCAATCTTTCTCACACCCTTATTTTTATCCACTGATTCGATTCTCTATACTTTCATGCATCAGGATTCCGATTCAACGACTTCTCTCTTCACCTCCGAGAAATGTCACCAGAAAAGATTCGTCTGGCAAAGGTCACAATAAAATACATTTTAGTCAAACAGGTAGAACAGTCTATAAAATTGGAGAGAAACTTTACTGAAAATATTTAGGGTGTTAAATTTACTGAAAATACTATCTAGGGTGTTAACTTTACCGACAATACTATTTAGGGTGTTAACTTTACTGAAAATATTTAGGGTGCTAACTTTACTGAAAATATTTAGTGTGTTAACTTTACTGAAAATACTATTTAGTGTGTTAACTTTACTGAAAATAATATTTAGGGTGTTAACTTTATGAAAATAATTACGGTGTTAACTTTACTGAAAATATTTAAGGTGTTAACTTTACTGAAAATATTTAGGGTGTTAACTTTACTGAAAATACTATTTAGGGTGTTAAATTTACTGAAAATATTTAGGGTGCTAACTTTACTGAAAATATTTAGTGTGTTAACTTTACTGAAAATACTATTTAGTGTGTTAACTTTACTGAAAATAATATTTAGGGTGTTAACTTTATGAAAATAATTACGGTGTTAACTTTACTGAAAATATTTAAGGTGTTAACTTTACTGAAAATATTTAGGGTGTTAACTTTACTGAAAATACTATTTAGGGTGTTAAGTTTACTGAAAATATTTAGGGTGCTAACTTTACTGAAAATATTTAGTGTGTTAACTTTACTGAAAATACTATTTAGTGTGTTAACTTTACTGAAAATAATATTTAGGGTGTTAACTTTATGAAAATAATTACGGTATTAACTTTACTGAAAATATTTAAGGTGTTAACTTTACTGAAAATATTTAGGGTGTTAACTTTACTGAAAATACTATTTAGGGTGTTAAATTTACTGAAAATATTTAGGGTGCTAACTTTACTGAAAATATTTAGTGTGTTAACTTTACTAAAAATACTATTTAGTGTGTTAACTTTACTGAAAATAATATTTAGGGTGTTAACTTTATGAAAATAATTACGGTGTTAACTTTACTGAAAATATTTAAGGTGTTAACTTTACTGAAAATATTTAGGGTGTTAAATTTACTGAAAATATTTAGGGTAGTAAGAGAGTAATATTCTAGTAAGCAGTTAATTAAGTAACTAGTTTCGTAGATTAACTTATATAATTTATATAATTAAATTATAAACAGGAATGAAAATTCAAATTAGATATAAAGGTCAAGACACAATGATTATGACACTGTTGTAACAAAATGAATTAATTAAGAAAGTTGAAGGTAAAGTAGGTAAGCCGATCATAAATGTATGGAGATGTAAACTTAATAAAAAAGAGGAAATATTAGATTGGTTTAAATATAATAGGACATAATATCACGTCACACGAAGAATGGAAAACATCAGCCTCAACTGGCATTTGAACCGGCGACCTCTAGTTGAAGGAGGTAACGGCGAGCTTCTCATGCGAAAGGTCGTTGGTTCGAATCCCCGTAAATGTTTTATTTTCCATTAAATTGGTTTATCATTCGACCAGTAGTCTGGAGAGCGAAGATTCAAGGTTAGTATGGGTACAACACCATTAACTAATTGACTGGGAGAGCATGGAGAGGCATGCTGGGCCCAAAGGAACTATCTGACCAAGTTGGAATTTCTAATTTCTTTGATAACAACGACTTCAGAAAATTTGTATTGGCAAAGTTGTTTTTTTTTTAACAAGGATACAAAAGATAGACTTATCTTCTCTTATTACAAGTCATCAAATATTTAAGAGTTTGTTTCACTGAAACGAGATATGAGCAGAAGAAAATAGCAACGAACCAAACACTTCCAACGAAACAGGGTTGGCAAGTGGGCTACAAGTAGCGAAGTAGCAGTTCAGGGCTACCAGATATGATTCAAGAGAACTCAGAAACATTTTCAGAAAAAGTACCGACTTTGGTTAATATCCTATTATAATAAAATGAGTGATAAAAAGTAGCAAACGTCAAAATGCAATGCAAGTCCCTATATAATACTTTCTATATGGACTTGCATTGCGTTTTGATGTTTGCTACCTTTTTACCATTCATTTTATTATAATGGGATATTAACCGAAGTCGGTACTTTTTCTGAAAATGTTTGAGTTCTCTTGAATCATATCTGGTAATCCTGAACCGAAACAATGAAAATATTCGAAAATTATTCTTTTGGGGGGGTTTGGCGTTTAGCAATTATAATTTTCAAAGTGTTTCTGCCAAATGCTTTCCTGGTGGTGATTCCAATTGTCATGAATCCCCGACACATCGAATAGTTTTTCCAGTGGAGTTAATTCAGCTACTTTCTTCGAAAGGTCACTGGCGAAGAGCTTAAAAACAATGACTGCAGCAAGAAAGCGAGATATCTCGCGATAACCTCTCCATCCATGATGAGTTGTCTCATCTTATGCGGGGTTACAGCCAATGAAAAGATTACATTCCGCTTTCTACAGACAATGCTACAGATGACGACTGATAACCATCTTGAATCATGTAGTTGCCGAGATTATAAAGGCATACAAATTTCGTAAAAATAGGAAGAAGGGAAAATAGAAAAGCCCAAAAGGGCAAAGGCGGTTGGAGGAATATTTTTCTCTCCCGTTCGCCCAAACTGAAAGTAGCCATCTTGAAAATGCAGCTGCACAATTGCATAAGTAAAAGCACTAAAAAATATGTTGAAGCTTAGGAATACGAAGATGTGAAGGTGGTATTTCAGAGATTCTCGATAGGAGACATGCTTATTTGAAGGATAGGAAAGCAGATATTGACTCGAGCGGAATCTTTAAATCAATCTAAGAGATATAATGTTAAGCTTGGGGAGATACATTCAAAATTCACCAAAGATGTTTTAAGATTTACGCATATAATTTTGAGGTGCATACCCGATATTTATTTTTGGATAATATATTTTTATTAAAAACAGAGGCGAAAATCATCGGGGAATCCACCTGCCAAAGTTTTTGAGATTGTTTATATATTTATTAGAACAAACGAGCAAAAACCAAGGGCGGAATCTCTTATTTTTAAAGTTCGTAAAAATAGTGAGAAAGTTGGATAAAGGGAAAATATGTATGGAAGGAGTTTAAGAGTACTTGGAACGCGATTCTATTCAATCTAACCTCATTTCACTATGAAAATCCCCCCCTCCTTATTGGATATTTATAGACAACTAAATACCGTGATATTATAAGGAAAAATTAGTGTAATTGTAACGATGTAAATAAATATATTAACCAAACTTTATCCTCCGATTCAAATATTAAGTAGTTTTGTTATGAGGGACGTTTTCTAAACATTTTCCTAAGAAGTAACCGCATCTGTAATATAAATTAAACAGTATTTGCAAACACAAGCGAATTATTTGCTATTAAATTTCCTTTTTATATTATCATCTCCTGAGTAATTCCGGCATTTTTTTCATGGTATCATTATTTTATGGATATAAATATTCAAAAGCAAGTTTGTTTTTATACTAGCCTAGTCTATGAAACTCAAAGCCTACATACATTTAGGCCTTAGCCTAAACCCAAGACTTACATATTGGCATATTGTAGACATCATTTTCTGGGGTATTGATTTTGAATTATTATTATTAATTTAATGTGCAGTGCCGTTAAATGGTGAATATTATGGAATTGTGAAAAGAGCACATTCACAACATTATGGTTAGGAAGTTTTAAAAAGGTAACAATGCTAATTTAGCAACGAGGGCGTCTCAGGGAAGGTATTCTAAAATAGATCTGTGAAAAATAATGAAGAGTGAAGGGAAAATGTGTGGAAGATATATAGACGTAGAAATTCTTGCGGGCATTGTGGCTGGAGGATACATAATTCCCTAGTTATCAACTGCAGCATGCTGGCCATGTTACACTTGACACTCATTTGCGTGGTCGAATTGGGGCCGAGAGGTCGTGCCATTCTCGATGTATCAAGTGTAGCAAGGGCTTTAGCACTGTAATACTCTCGACCCCATTGTTGAAGATAAAATGAAGAATAACTGTAGAGGAATAGAACCTTGAGGTCCACCTCAGACCCTCAGAAATACACGTGGCCGTAAACTCGAAAGAATGAGCGTGAGGAGCAAGATTAAACGAAGCAGGAATCGGATCAACGCGGCTTTATTGAACGCAGCTGTCTTTACTCGAGGAGACCTATCCCCCGCACTTGAGGCGACTTGATCTCTCAACCCTCTACCCTCGAAGCGAGAAGAACTCAGGAAAATATTTTATAGGCCTCCTTATCTTGAATTCCTCGGCTGGAAGCCGGCTATTCTCCGAGCTCCATGTGTGTCTAATGAGAGCGCGCCAGGGCTTGAGTTAGTACCCGCTCGCCCTACATACGAAGACACGTCACAATTCTCGATTCGGCTCCACCTTGGTTTATTCGAGCACCGAAGGCTAGAACTCTACCCCCGTTGGACTCTGCCCCAGACGATTGGCAAGCTCCCTGCAACGGCCGTTCTTTCGTGAATTCGCGCAAGTACTTCCTCAACAAAAACCCTGAGGTAAAACCTATACTTTTGTAATTCTCGCCTCCCGAATTGCCTTTCCCCTTCGTCGCTTCAAGCTTCAGCATTGCAAGCCACCGCCTTCGCCCGTGGATCTTATTATAATGCAGTCTTCCCATATTAAGAATCTTTGTTTGTATTTCGGCCTAACGTGACCACTTTAAAGACTCCGTTCCGAGTCAGGTCATTAACCCGCTATAATCTCTTTGACTTGTCCTTTCGACCGACACAAGTGTCATTTTTCATCTGCCTAAATATTTTCATTTAAACCCACTTTTTTAGATATTTAATATTTCCTTTTTATGTTATTAACTATTATTTTTGTCATATATTTTAAATAAACTGAACTGCACTCAGCCGTAGCTCAGTATTAAAGGCCAATCTTCACTCGCTTACTTTGATAGTTAAAACCCACGTACTAAGGGACGGTTTTCTCCCCCTTATAATTAACTCCTCCTGCTAACTGGTCGGCCAACCCCATCAGTGTATTTGTATATATATATATATATATATATATATATATATATATATATATATATATATATATTGTCGTAGAATGGACTCTCTACGATATACCATATATAACTATTCGTTGAGGGAACTTATTTAATTATCTTTAGAGTGCGTGGATATCTAGGCTGGCCGATATTATGTATCTTCGATATGCTTAAGAAGTGGAACTGAGCTCAAGGATAATAATATTGCTATCATAAATAAAATAGAGTTTTATTAATAATAACTATCAACAACACACAAAACGGAAAATATTGACATAAACAGAGAATGGAAAGGGTCGTGGGGAATCGAGCGAATCCGAGGATTAAAAGATTTAAAAAGGTAAAACAAATATAAAGTTAAAGGGAGGGGATGGTTCGCTAAACCATTTAAAGCACAGGATAGAGTTGACAAAAGGGTTAAATACTCAAAGGTAACGTTTGGCTTACGTAATTATACTTGTTGTGCAGAGGAAGGTGACGTGAAGGAATTTTCGGTCCGCTGGCGAGTTCCCGCCAAAGGGGGGGGGGATTAAATGATCCTGACGTGGAGTCTTGGGAATGAGAACCGTTTCTTGACGAACGGCTTGAAGAACAATGGCTGTTCTACGTTGTTCTCTTCTGAACAACAGGGGGGGGGTGAGAACCATCTCTTGTCTATGGGTTCGAGAACAATGGCTGTTCTAATGTTGTTCTCTTCTGAACAACAAGGGGGAAGAGAGAGAACCGTTTCTTGTCAACGGGCTTGAACGAACAATGGCTGTTCTAACGTTGTTCTCTTTCTGAACAACAGGGAAAGGGTGAGAACCGTTTCTTGGCGAACGGGCTCAAACGAACAATGGTTGTTCTACGTTGTTCTCTTCTGAACAACAGGGGGGATGGGGGTGATAACCGTTTCTTGTCAACGGGCTCAACAGAACAATGGCTGTTCTAAAGTTGTTCTCTTTCTGAACAACAGGGGAAGCCTTGTGAACTTGGCGTCACGAAGGCTCGAACCTTGGCACTCAAAGGATATTGTCCTTCTTCTGGACAAGTGATGGTGAATCTTGAGGTTGAGGTCCCTTGGCGCACAAGGTGAGAGTAGGTCGTAGTGATGTTTCGCGACGAAAATCTGGATCTCCAATCTGATCTTAGTGGTAAAGTTTCCATATAAATAGCCGGGACATCTCCTTGGCGTGGGGGACAATGGAGTGGGAGCTTGGAGGGAATGCACAGCCGAGCCTGAGAACAATGGCCTTATCTGCCCATAAGCCTAACTCAATCTGGCGAGGTCGGCGCATGGGGCGAACGGGGGAAGATAAACCTCCTGGTTTAAACATTGACTCAGGTGGCTGCAATAAGGCGCCAGGCTTCAAAGCGAAGATGCACGTGGGTAGCATCGTGGTTTTAAATAACATGTGATAGTGGTTGAAATTACGCGGCCTCAACCCGTTCTATCACATATATAATGAATATACCACGACAATAACTATGGCGGGATTACAAGTACATTGGTGGCTAAAGGTTTTGCCATTTAAAAGCTTTATTGCTTTAGATTAATTATTATACTTTAGCATTCACATGTTCTTAGGTCATTTTACAGGACAATTAAAACGATATCTCTGAGATTCATACGTTTTATGACTCAGGCCGCTTAAAAAGGATAAAAGTGAATGACTTCTGCTTAAAAAAGATAAAAGTGAATGACTCTTCATCTTAAAAGGATAAAAGTGAATGATCCATTGCACTTAAAAAGATGAATAACTACTCAAGCTTAAAAAGATAAAAGTAAATGACTCCTCATGCTAAAAAAGATAATAGTGAATGAGCCCCGCTAAAAGAGATAAATGTGAGTGACTTCTCAAGCTTAAAAAGATAAAAGAACTCCTGCTTAAAAAAAATAAGTAATAATAGATTGAATTAATCTTTCCCGTTTAATAAAGCTAAAAGTAAAAGACTTTGGGGATTCGTTCTGGCTCGTTATCAACTTCAGGTGCAAATCTTGATCAATGGCTCTCCATTCTTGGTTTAATAACGGGGAGGGGAGGTTGTCAATTTGCGGGTTTCCGTTTCTCAAAACCTGACGTTTTGAAGATCACCCAAAGGTTTTCCACCGGATTAATATCTATGTAGGGAGTTTTCAGGCCATGGACGCATATATGTGACGGTGGTGTTCGAGCCACGTCGTTACTTGTGCCCGATCCCACCTGACTCTATATCTTAGAGAAAACGAACAATCATTCGTAAGTGTTGCCCTTCCGGGGACATCGGTGTCTAGGTGCGAATATTTGCACCTGAATTTTTTTTGGGATTATAACTGCACCTTTACACTTCATCACATACGCACACTTAAAACAATGAATAACAAGAGATATTCCTAATGTCTAATTCAGTTGGCATCCACTCTAGCCATTTATATGATCATAGAAGAAGGTGCAGATAAGCATAAATTTCCCTTCGCGTGGTTCATATTTTCGTGTATACAAAGGCCGTTCTAAACGTGCATCTAGAAACGTTTAGAGAGAAATGATCCAATCAATAACGATGCCTCCTTTCACTGAAGAAATCAGTCAGCCATAAGATGGGCACAAATGTCAATTTGAATCTATATAAAAGTTCTTCCATTCCCTTCATAATGTGACCTTTTGCGAGGATTTCTTACCTTGAACAATAACAATACAAGTATTCATCGTCATAGTGGTGGAGAAAGGTTTGAATAATGGTCTAGTACTCCACTCTTCTTTCTGCTTTGAAGAGGAGAACGTATTAACAACCCTAAAGATTTTTACAGAATAACTATTGTTTGTATTTATAATATTTAATAAACAGATTTTCATCGGGCCTTTTAGGACTGAATAAAGGTAATTTTGTATTTTCATAGCTTAACGTCAATAAGTATATATATATATATATATATATATAAATATATATATAATACCTAGCATTGATTGTGAATATATGAATAATCCATCAATAACATAATAGAAGATAATTTAAAGAAAATATTTAATTTCTTGCAAATTCAGCAAAATATTCAGTATAACTCAACCGAAGGTTTTGGACACGTCTGTGGATAGTCTTGCGAAAGATATGAAAATATAATTGGGAATTCTGCCGAGCTTTACGAAAGGCTTAACCTTTGGAGGTCAAATAAAACCATGAATGAATCTCAGTTTTAAAAATAAGGGTGGTTAAGTCGAATAAACAAGTAACAAGCCAGTACCAGTCAGTGTAAACAAAGTCTTCACAAAGAACTTGAGTAAATACGATTTCCTTTATGAAGTACTTCTGTTACTACAATGCGTGCACAGTAGTTGACTCATCCACTTATGAGGTCTCCTTTGACCACATGGCATGTCCAAATCAATAAAAAAAACAAAGCAGATTTTCATCTCATATACAGGGTGGTCCAAAAAATCGCCTTACGATGTGAGAGAATCATCTTCCGAAACAAACCACCGAAGGTTACATTTTCGATGTGGTATATATGCTAATTTATTACCCTATAATATTGTAAGTGTATGTACATTGTTATTCGTCTTTTATGTGCACTTATGTAAATATAGCCTATTCACAGAGGCTTTATTTTTAACTCTTTAGAATAAAATCAGGCACAACCTACCTAGAATGGGTATGTCTACAATGTTTACTATCTTCTTTCGTGTATTCGAGGCGTAATTTAATGTAGTTAAGTTAGGTTATTTTTAACCAACTCGCCAGATCGATTTGTATAAATAGGAAGAAATTTATCGCTGTATTCTCCTCTCATGCTTTAATTTCTGGGCTATTTCCAAAAAAGAATTTCCCCAACTAAATAAAATGGACCAGTTTGTAGCCCGTTCGGTATTCTTTAATGTTCCTCAAACCCTTCCTTTTAATTTGACTAATGCTTGTTTATAACTGAATAGTACTCAATCTTAAATAGTACATTATTATACAGTACATATGTTTTTTATATTGTTTTTCTTTCCAGTTATTTATTAACGTTACCAAAACAATAGATTAGTCTTTGTAAACTAAGAACTAATAATCACAGATTGCCCATTGTAACAGACAGGTTTAACAGAATCCCTAGAGAGGAAAGATTTTGTAATAATTGTAATGATAATATTCTTGGAGACGAGTACCCTATAAAGCGCAAGTGCCAAAAAATTACTGAGCTAAGGCGTCAGTATATATCAATGTATTAGTTGAGTTATTTCAAAACAATTGCATATAAGATCTTATGCAGACGGTCACTAGACAGGTGACTTTAAATGCAGAGAAACCCTTTGCTCTCTGAAGATGTTTTAATAAAAACGAAAGCGCTTGGGCATAATTCCATTGTTTCAATTTCTGTGTAAGATTTTATATAAAATAACATTATTCGTAAAGTCAAAATGTAATATTTTTCAATTATTTTAATGATAGCTAGTAAATAAATTGTGCAACATGTACAGGAGCGGTGCCTCATTCTTTGTAACAAAGTCTGGGCATGATAAATGTCTGTATGTCTGTTTATTAAATTGAAATTAGAATACTAGCAAACTAGTCTACCAGGAAAGAATAGAAGGAAAAAGAATGAATATAACGTAGCCAAGTAATAATAAGGGATAACAAAATTTAAACAATCGAAAATAACTTATAAAAGGGGAGAACTATTAAAAAAACGAATACAATAAAAAAAAATAGTTTAACTGTAATTAAAAAAATTAATTGTCCCACAGAAAGCATGAAAAGTGACTTTCTTATCTCTTTCTCTCCTAACCTAACCTAACCTGATTCGTCTTGTAAAGTCAAGCAACACTAAGAACAAGCTAGTAAAGAGAAGCTGCCATCACGTGATCCATCCAAAAAAAGTAATAGAATGTAAACTCCATATAATAAATAGCTTGAACTTTAGATATGAAAAAGGAGGATACATAATATGCATATATTAAACCAGGAATGGCGCAAATTGCGTCGTCTGAAATATATAAATTCTGAACGCAATAGCAAATAACTCTGTGATACAATAATACGAGAAGATTCTATTTACTAGTAATTAAGTAGTTTTGCCAAGGAAGTTAGCAGCTGAATAGAGTTTTCTGTTGCATAAGAACAGCTCTTCATTGTGATCATATCGATTCTTTAATTACTAAGTGCGGTAATTGTTCTACACAGCCGGCAATCACAGATGCTTCAAACACAGGCATAAGAAAACGTACCTAAAAATTAGCTCACCGATCAACACGGGAAAGTTTGTTCCTTATAGAACATTCTTTGTTTTACGCTAGAGTTGAATATTTGTATTTATGCGAGGTTTAAATATTCTTTGTTTAATGCGAAGGTTTTTATTCTTTTACCTATTCCAAAGTTAAATATTATGTCTTACGCTAAATTTAATTGCTGAGGGGCAGGTTTGAAGAGTCGTTGTTTTATGTCAAGCTTAAAGATCGTTTATTCCAGGGTTAAATACTATTTTTAATACTAGGGGTAAGTATTCTTTGTTTTATTCTATACTTTAACATTCTTGGTTTTATGTCAGGGTTCTATCTTATGTGACTATAGCCACACTCGCATTTGGATTTAATGGCTAAAGCGTGTAAAAAAGAATAAAGAACGCAAGGCTCAATTGACTCTGATGCATAAGGCAACCATTCAACAAATTCGTGGTGGGGTTTTTTTTCCGAGGGAACAACAACCGTCTATATTTTCACTAAACTAGGGGCCCTTGTACCCTCAAGTTAGCTTCAAGTTTGTCCTATGAGTTTATGTGGTCCTCGAGAGGCGCTTTTGAATCAAAGGTATTGAGGGGCGATCACTTATAGTGGTCCTAGGTACGCTTGTCGCAAAGAAATGAGATTAAGGGGGGATGCTTCTGTCAAGTGACACCATATTATAACACTAAGTTAAGGGTAATTGATTAATTCAAATTCAGGTAAATGTCTTTTGTGGAACACATGTATATCTTAAGCCTCGGCCCATAAGTTTATTCAAAAGAGTTAGGTAAGCAAATAAGAGATATGAAACTCTTTGGGTGAGCTCTCAATGTTTCCTTATGTCAGAGACAAACTTACAAAGTTAAAGAAGTGAAAGTTAAGATGATCATTCAGCTTAAACCTCGAGCGATCGTTTCATTTTCATTTTACGGACAAATAAACGCCTCATCCCTGATTTACTCTTCCAACTCAAGCCGGTGCTCGTTCGTCTCAAACTTGAACAAGCGTTGAACACACTACACCAAGTACAGAGGGCAGCACTTCGTAAACTCGAGTGATGAACTTTATCATATATCGAGTTTACCTTTGTCCTCCAGTAGTTGACTCTGGAGTGGGGAAGGAAATCGACTTTTGGGGATATTTAATGGTTTCGAAGTACTGCAAGGAGCTTACGAGAGCCATCCACGAACTTATTCTATTGTAAATTACGAGTGTTGTGCTAACTTCATAAGCTTTCACTATTGCACGCATGTATTAGTACTATTCCATTCTCCACCTTCCCCATAAGGCAAATGTTTTGAGCTCCAAATATAACTGTTCAAGGATACCTATTACACCTGTTTAGTTCGAGAGCTTGACTTGTATACTGAAGATGTGATGATGCAGTGTAGCGAATTACTAAGTGTTAATAAAATGTCATTTGAACACTAAAAGTTTATTTCCCTACCTAAAACATTAAAAGAGTGAATAATTAAATTTAGGAAAAATATTGGTGGCTGATATTAAACTACAATAGCGATAGACAAGCAAATATATAGTAATATTTCTGTGAAAATACCCATTTAGTATTATCATTCAAGCTAAGTCATCGCTTTATCTTTAAGAAATGAAATAAAATAATATAGACCCACAATTTTACATTCCTTTGAGTATTGAGAGAATAACTTCTATTCACATAATTAGCATTAAAATTTTAAGGCAATTTCGCAACAACTTCGGTCCCAATCTCTCGTTTGTATTTGCTGTAGTTATCACTGAAATCCGTTTTTTTATCATTCATCTACATAGTAATAATGTTTGTTTCCTTTAGAGAAGAAAGGAAATTTAAGTTTTTACCTCTATTTATATCGGAAGAAGAAAACAACAAATAAAAGCTATTTTCTCGTGAGAACAAGGGAATGTTAGCAGTTTTCCGTGATACACAGAACTCCACCCTAAGATTTTACTCAATAATATTAATAACAAAAGATTCATGAAAAGCGTAAAAGCTCCAAAAGAGAAGCTAGTATTAAAAACTTATTTTCTAGATTTCTTTGTACATAATTGATCTTGAGGTTCTTTGTACCTATTTTTCCTAGGGTTAATTGTACCCACCTGCTCCTGGAGTTCTTTGTACATACTTGAAATCAAGGACTATGGTCCTTAGTGTGTATCATGAATCGATATGAACTCTCTGAAATCATATTATAAATGATTATTTTTTTCATTTAAACAAAACTACTTCACTCATAATTATAACCCATGAAAAAAACATTAAATGAAAAATTACAATCTCACTATCTTAACAACTTCAATAATCGATAATAATGGACAATGCTTTAAATGGTTGGACTCTTTTCAAAACTACTCGTACATATGCAGTGGCAGATTTTCAGATTGAGAGATTAAATCAAATTGCATATTATTACATGTTATCGACCCACGATTTTCTATACATTCAACCGAATGTGCAAATACTCGCTAAATAAGGACATACACTTTCCTCAACTTTCTCATGTTATGAGATGAATGCTAATTAGCAAACGCATGAAACGTACCAGATGTCTTTAAATTACTCCATCTTAAAACGATAATTGTAAATCCTTTAACAATTTAATTTCGATGACCGTATTTATCAGGTACGGGCATTTAAAATAGCCAATATCGACGCCCAAAGAACAGTTCCTTATAGAAATTGAAATTAGTCGCTTTTTTCGGAGGTTTTTTCCTTTTATCTCGGTAATGCAGAGGCCTTCAGAGAATTCCCGCTCTCTCTCTCTCTCTCCTTCTCTCTCTCTCTCTCTCTATCCTCACTTCCTTCCAAGATACGATTGCATAAGCACCGAAGGGAAAGGAAAAATAACCGCCAATAATTTTTCCCGCGCGAATTTAAAGCACTCTAGCAACAAAGGCGTATCAAGCAAGTTTGTAAGGAGAGATCCTTAAAGAAAGTGCTGAAGTTAGTGAAATGTGTGGAAGATATATTTAGTCGCAGATCCTCCTGCAGGTATTAAGACCGACAGGGCAGAGTTAGGACATATCAGTTATCAGCTCTTTGAAGATAGTGACCAGAGCTTACTCAGTAGCAAGATCAAAATAGATCAAAACAAAACAGATTCAAACTCCTGACAAGAATAAAAAATCGGCTGAAACTTGATACCAAAGTGAAATAAATAATTTACAAATTACAGTAACACAAATTTAATGAATTAAATGATAGAGCAAATAAGAATTGAGGATCAAATTTTATAAGGAGTACAAAAATACTTGGCACAAAAGCGAGTACAAAAATACTTTGGAGCGCAATTGACTACTGACGTGAACATGGTAAAAGAAATTTGTAGAGGAACAAAATTAAGCTTGAGAGCAGTAGGAAGACTTATACACCTTCCGGAGCGGCACGGCGGAGTTCGATTCTCAGTCAGGATAATTCGATTTTTTCCCATGGCGCTATTTCTATGTCCTGAGTATGGATTGCCGTTTGCCGTCTTTTACTCTTTGCCTCGTGCTCATTCACGTCCAATTTCTTTTTCTCTTGTAATATATATATATATATATATATATATATATATATATATATATATATATATATATATATATATATATATATATATATATCATGAGCGCGAGAGAATGATGAAATAAATCCAACTTCACCGCAAGAAAGAGAAAACGGAATTAATTTTTGTTCGGAAATATTTATTTCTTACTTCGCAAAAATTCGACCTGGGGTGGGATTCGAACTGTGCACATTGAGGCGGCGAGCAACCGCGTTGATCTCAATTAAACCGCCCTTTATACCACTCGGCTACGCGGAAGACAAAAAATCTTCCGAATAGACAAGCTTTTTAAAGCACGCTTCGCATGGTCGAACGAGAAAATCTAGAAAATTAATTGGGGATTCAAAGGACAAAGGAGAAATTGAGTTAAGCACGCGGCAAATACACAAATGCATATATCTCTCATGAGCGCGAGAGAATGATGAAATAAATCCAACTTCACCACAGGAAGTTGGATTCATTTCATAATTCTTCCACGTAGCCGAGTGGTCTAAAGGACAGTTTAATTGAGATCAAAGCGGTTGCTCGCTGCCTCAATGTGCACGGTTCGAATCCCACCCCAGGTCGGATTCTTTCAAAGTAAGAAATAAATATTTCCGAACAAAAATTATTCCGTTTTCTCTTTCTTGCGGTGAAGTTGGATTTATTTCATCATTCTCTCGCGCTCATTATATATATATATATATATATAGATATAGATATATATATATATATATATATATATATATATATCATGAGCGCGAGAGAATGATGAAATAAATCCAACACACCGGAAGAAAGAGAAATGGAATCAATTTTCTTCGGAAATAGTTATTTCCTACTTCAAAAAAGTCCGAGTTGGAGTGGGATTCGAACCGTGCACACTGAGGCAGCGAGCAGCCGCTTTGATCTCAATTAAACCGCTTAGATCGCCGTTTGTCGTCTTTTATTCTTTGTCTCGTGCACATTGCGAATAGGAACGCTTCGCATAGTTGATCGAATTTGAGAAAGAGAGAGAATAAATTTGGAATTCAAAAGACAAAGAAGAAATTGAGTTAAACACGCGGTGAATACAATGTATATCTCTCATGAGCGCGTGATTAACTCAATTTCTCCTTTGTCCTTTGAATTCCCAATTAATTCTCTCTCTTTCTCAATTTCGATCGACCCTGCAAAGCGTTCCTTAAAAGCTTGTCTATTCGGAAGGATTTTGGCTTCTGCAATAGTCGAGTGGTCTAAGGAGGTGTTTAATTGAGATCAAAGCGGTTGCTCGCTCCCCCAGCTCGGATTTTTTTCGAAGTAGGTAATAACTATTTCCGAAGAAAAATTATTCTGTTTCTGTTTCTTCCGGTGTGTTGGATTTATTTCATCATTCTCTCGCGCTCATGATATATATATATATATATATATATATATATATATATATATATATATATATATATATATATATATATATATATATATATATATTTTATAAGAGAAAAAAAAATTGGACGTGAATGAGCACGAGAGAAAGAGTAAAAGACGGCAAACGGCAATCCATACTCAGAAGATAGAAATAGCGCTATGGAAAAAAATTGAATTATCCTGACCGAGAATCGAACCCAGGTCTCCTGATTGCCGGTCATATGTTCACGTCTAATTTATCTTTCTATTGCACTATGTATATGGTTATATAGTCAGCAATACATGGTTTCTGTATCTTTCTGCCTTCAAAAGTTTTTAAAGGTAGAAATTAAATAGAGCGAAAGCACAGCAGTAGCTGTTATTACTCGCAGAACTTGTATTTTCTCTTTCTTCATATATATATATATATATATATATATATATATATATATATATATATATATATTTATATATATATGTGTGTGTGTGTGTGTGTGTGTGTGTGTGAACACATTTTAAGTACTTATTTCGACCCAACCTCTTCCTTACCCACGAAATCATATTAAATCACTAATATTTATTATTCTCGGATTAATTAACTTGGATTCAAGAGTCGGCATAATTACTGGAAGCAAGTAACCCTAGAAACGCTTCATTGCCCGTTTCTTGATCAGGAATCGTTCGTTCCTCGAAGCGGCGGATACACACTGGCGGGAAAGGATGACGCTTACGAAGATCTCCCTAAAGCCGGAAATTCTCAAGGGTAAAAAAATTGGGTGGGGGGAAAAGATGAAAGACACGCCCATGTAGAATGATTAGATCCATGTCATTATAGAGAAATAAATACGGAAAACTTCCCTCCTCCCACTACTACCATCTTTGTTGCTATTCTCCATGAAACAAGGTATCAAATCAAGTAGGGAGATCTTTATATGTGTTTGACCCCCTAAGGAAGTTCCAGAGATCAATTCCTAGATTCTAAGTCTTCTTTTTTAATGGTCTGCTCCTAGAAAGTGGTTCGAAGTTACTATTACCGAGGTGTAGCTTTCGTCATTAGCTCAACAAATACAATTTAAATCCCCAGATTGTACTACCAGCAGTACATAAACACACGATTTAGATGATGTAACTTACAATTACATCTTGATTGCATTCCAAGATTTCTGAGTATTTATGGAAACATTAATCCCCTGAGGAGAAATCTGTCTTTTGGTCCGGAAAGAGGCTGGTTAGGGAAAGCTGGGGTCCCTTGAGGGCGATAGAGGCCTCAAATTGTCTATTCTGGATATCTACCTTCAACACGCTTTGTCTTCCCTTATATATATATATATATATATATATATATATATATATATATATATATATATATATATATACATATGAGTCGGATTTAAACGCGGAAACCAAATCTCGCCGCTGTTGGGAGCTGCCACCCGTCAAGCGGTAAGTTGAGTATGAGGCATACGCACATACAATTAAGGCCATGTATGTTGCCACACACACATACAATCCCAAGACAGCTGTCTCTTCCTCCCTCCTCCCTTCGCATATACAACATATCTGTTTACTGTCCTGAATCTCCCCAAAGGAGTTGTTATTCCCCTGCTTGGGTTTTATTAGCTGTTTGGTAGCAATACAAAGTACAATCGCTATTTCTGAACCTAAACTTCCAATGAGAACCCGACCCTATTGCCTACGCGCTTGCCAGAGATTGTCATTTTGATCTTTATGTGAATTTCATAATTCGGAAGTTCCTCAGTTCCGATTGAAAATGAAAGTGGGTGCAATTAACTTAACCTTTACCTTAACACTCAAACACAACAGCACGAATTCTTGACGCACACTTCACTTTACTATTTCCTAATTTTATTTCATCTTAACACTAAAAGAGCGATAGCATCTCTGTCATAAAGATTTTGAAGTGTTTGGAGAAAAAATGGCGAAATTTGGCAGTGAAAATGTGCGAAAGTACATAGAGTAGAATTACTACAGGCACTAAAGAGAAGGAATGCTCGCAACTCTCCTAGACTTGCTTAAGTCTGAGACAAGTTTTTTTTATTCCACTGATCACATCACTCTTGAGACTAAATTAGTCCTTGCCACTCCTGATTCTTCAAGAGAGGCATTTCAAATTCACTTAAGCATTTCCTTCGTTTGTAAACTTATGCTCAAAAGCGAATGCAATCATTTCCACACCGTGGGTGTCAAAGTCTGAAAATATTAGCTCTACTTAACACTAAATTAGGAATTCTAGAGGTTGAGATGGAATACCTCTGCCAAACAAGATTGTTTACCGGGGTATAAATTCAACTGTACACGCAAAACCTTCCTTTCTAGGACAGCGAAATTGGTTTTTTGAAAAAACGAAGTCACTCCCAAGTTCTCAAAACGTTTACAAATTCATTCACGAATCATCGGAAAACAAATGTAAGATGGATTCTAAAATTCACATTTGGTTTATAGATAATGCAAAAATATAATAACTCTTGCGGCTAAAAACCAACTAACCCATGAATCATCCTAAAGCCAGTGCCAAAGATTTTCCGAACAGAGGTGTTGCCTCGTAGTGAACATGTATACCGCCATATCGATAATCAAGACTGGCATTTTTGTTAGCTTTGCCTCTAAAAATAACGAGTCTAATGAAAGCAAAAGGGTTTAAGTACGAATAAATGAATGTTCCCACATGACAAAATACGAATAACAACCTCAAAAAAGAGGTTGGACCTCATTAAGATGGCAATTATTCGAGTTTTCCTAAAGGGACAGACGAACCGTACAGCATCAAACAAGGAAGACCCACCCTTCGCTAGGGACGCTCCCATGACCATACAGAGTCGTCTGTGTTGGGAGGTGTTCGGAGCCATAAGCAAGAGTAGGTAGATTCGCCCAGAGCCCATGTTTGGAATGCTATTTAATACAGCTAGCTACGATGGAAAAAAACCCACCTCCTATAAGTATTTTATAAAAGGTAATTCCACATGTTCACCCGCGTGTACAGTGTAGAAGGGTATGAACATACGAGTCCGTGGTTAGAATGCACACATCACTGTGAACAAGCAGGCAGAATGCACACAGAATGCTGTGTGCAAACACTTCAAAAGGATGATTAAATAAACGATGTCTCTAAAGTATGTCGCCATGCACCACAATCCAGTTTCCAAAGGTTGTATTCCCCTTAAACGCTCCCGAATTAATCGAACTAAAATGAAACAGTTACTAGAAACCTTTGGGACCGTTTCCATGGCAAACGTCTGAACGGGAAAGTCACGCAAGACCAGATGATAAAACCCTTCAAGGTAATTATGATGATTGGCTATGACAAGGTAAGTTTTAAGTAATTATTCGTGATATCCGCATTAGGTTACACATTAACAGAGACGGGTAGGTAGAATTACAGCAACCTTCTTAGTTTGCAGTCAATGTATATAGTTTAGAACATTAGAAAAATATACGTCAACTGTGTAGGCTTTCTTAATTATTTCCTCGACTAGGATGTGTAAAGTTCGGTGATGTAGTCAATGTTGCATATTCATCCCAAAGTAATAAAGAAATCCAATTTAAAGTGTTCCGGGCCCTCCAAGGATTTATTTCAGCAATATTGCAAAATTGAACGCAGATCGAAGTTTTACATACACAGAGGAAAAAGTAATTAATAGCCTGTCTCATGCATGGTCTTTGTTATAAAATAAAGCTGTCAAACGCTCTTCATAGTTTTATATAAAATTACACCAGTCTTAACTTGTAATTTTGCTCAATTTATCCTTACAGTACATCCACAACTTGAATTTGCTGTTTCTTTGGCGAGCGCGCTTTTTTCGCCACAACTACATATTTTCTATGAGGTTCAAAGCTTCGTGATGATCATTTCAAACCCTCAATTTTGGATTTGTTTCAATCCATTGCTTCACTCCAGGGGACATATGTTTTGGATCCTTTTTTGAATGATGGTACGGTTTTCTATCAGAATAGCCCAAAAAATCGTATTTCCTCATGTTCCATCGAGTTTAATAAGTGTTCGTCTATCATTAACACTAAAAAAACCCATAATATTTGTGCTACCCTCACCATACTTTAAAGGTTCTATGGTGTTTTTTTAAAATGAAGCACTTCACTAGCTTTCCGTTAAACATGTTCTCTACAATTAAGGCCAAATAGTTAATTTTCGTTTGTTTTCTTAATAATTTTTCTTCCAAAATGTTTTATCATAATGAACGCGTTTCTTTGCAAACATGAGCCTTGCGGCAACGTGAGTTTTAAGAAAATATAAAGCTTTTTTCTAGTCCATTAGCCATAGAGGTTATTTTGGTGTAGGAATCACTTCAGTGTTTCCTATGAAGCATTAGCTCAATCTGCAGCCAAACTTGAGGTATTTGCTTCTCAGTAATACACCCTGAACCACTCTAATAGCTTCGTGGGAAAAGTTAGGATTTTCTCAGTTCTCTGTGAATCAATTTTGATGAAACTTTTCTCAGCTGGTTTGCATAATATAGCCGCACTAATCTTATATTTTCATTATGCTGTATTACGTCCTACCATTTTTATTTCAGATTTGTCGTTTTTTGGGTGAACCACGATAATAGCTTTTAAATTAAAGTAGCCCACATCTAGACACCTTTTGGAGATAACGAACGATAACGAACGATAATTATACACATTAAGCATACATTGCGTATATATTTAACAAAAAGCAATAATTATAATACACGATTGAAGGACATAATGAATTATTTGCCCTACATAACCGCCATTTCAACAGATGACTTCAATTTCTTAATAATATCAGGTTAGACCGCCTCTGCTACAGCTTTGATGGTCATCCATAAGACTTCTTTAGACGAAAATTGACGTTTAGCAGCATAAACATTGTGTTTAATTATGGACCCCAAATTTTCGATTGAGTTGAGAAGCCGCCACACAATCAACTTGTCACCTTATATGCCGTAAGAGACGAGGAACGCTTGAGTGGCCATGGCAGAGTGAATTGGAGCGTTGTCATGCATGAAAACAAGAGCATTTAGAAGTGACAACGGCATGTCATCTAGCCAATGATCCAAAATCTCATTCAAGATATTGCAGTAGGCAGCTGCGGTCACTTTAACCCTATCAGGAACCCTAGACTAGACCAACAAGTCTTTGTCCAATCATACCTTCCCACAGCAATGCTCCTCTTCCCCGCTGTTGACGTTGCAAGCGTTTGTGATGCTAATCTCCGAAATAGACCCAACCATTAGGTCCATCAAGGATCGCCGTGGTCTCGTCAGTTAAGAGAGCGCAACTTATGTCCAAGATCATGTACTTCCGGGCCCATTGAAGCCTCAAAGTCTTGTGGCGGGGCATTAAAGGAGGCAATTGCAAGGGAACTCGCCTGGAAGCCATCGTCCATAGGATACGGTTCCTGGTGGTCTTCGGTAAATGGAAAAAGCGGCGGTAAAAATGACCATGCTTTTTTTATCCGGGTTTCCCACGTAACTGGCGGCCAATTTTCCTCAAATCCTTAGCTATTAAAATCTTGGAGGTCCCACAATAAGATCACTTCTTCCTTAGCGAAGGGTCCTTCAGAAATCGTCTAACCGTGTCCACATGAGGAACTAACTTCACCGCATTAACATAAACAGAGGTGCCTCAGCACTTTCCTTGATGATGAAAAAGTTTTGGAAAACCACAGTATAATAAAAATCCCTTGAATGATTTATTGAACATAAAGTTTCATCTCAACTAATGCTTTGGCGCGTGAGTTCCTCCCGTTCCCGCCCTAAGCAGTTTTTCATGTTGAAACGTGCTTAAGCATGTATTTGAGATATATGTAAGGCCGCATGCATTTCCTCTTTTCTATTTAATTGCGTTTCTTCCAAGAAGGTTCTTGAGATCATAAAAAAGGTACTTTCTTAAGCACTAAAGAGGAACAAGTTTTCAGTTGATAGAGAGAGTGAAAAATAAACTTCACAGCAATTTTGAGAAAAACAAGAATTTAAAATAATACAAAGTTTTAATTATTATTCAATACCTTTTTAGGATGTTTTTATTTCATTAATTTATTTGAATTAGAAAATATAGGTTAAATGATAGCGTGTAATTACGAAATCTTATTATGAACTTATATAATGTGTGAATATATAGGGTGCCCCACGAAAAGGAAAACCGAACTTTAAATTATTATAAATGAAAATGTATTCGAGATTTTTTTGTTCGATTTGTAAACGCGATTTGGTTTTTTCTAAACGTCGATAAATAGTAGCATTTTTAGTGTTTGCTTTAATGATGATGAAGATGCATTAATTTAAATGAAAATAACCCAAATTACGTTTGTGTAAGACAAGTGAATAACGAAAATCTTTCTACCTGAGTCGATTAGATTTGTATTATTTTCATGTGCAACTATGATACCAAGTTTTACTACATAGCAAAGAATCGACTAAATAATTACATTCATTTTCAATTACGAGAACCTTTCTAACATGCAATTATTAGGTTGAGGAATAAGTTCTTGCGTTTTTTTTAATGTTGTGTTGATTTAAGTTTTGTTGACGTGATTTGTGCACATATTAAGAAACAACAATAAATAATGACAGCAAAATTTGCGAAGGTTAGGCTACGTCTCTTAACAGCGTAGACTATTAGGCTTTTGCTTAGGCTACGTCTTGAAGTTGAGTAATAAGTCATTGCGGTTTATTTAAAAGTTCTGTTAATTTAATTTTTGTTCTGTACCCTTAAAATGGAATGTCAAGTTGAAAGAAAGACGCATTTTCGACACTTGTTGTTATTCATTTTCAATCGAGACGGGAACAATGCAAACGCAGTCAAAGCTCGTCACCATATTTGTGCTGTGTACGGAGAAAATGCTTCATCAGAAAGGACAGCTCAATGGTGGTTTTCACGTTTCAAAAATGGTCATTTCAATCTTAATGAGGAAAACGTTCTGGTCGCCCCATTAAGTGTGATGAAGATCGATTGAACGACCTTTTTCATGAAAATCCTCGTCAATCGACTAGAGAATTGGCTGTACAATTAGTGTGTGATCAGAAAACTGTAGTGAATCACCTTCATTCGATGGGGAAAGTTCGAAAACTCGGTGAATGGGTTCCGCACGCTTTGAGCGAAAGCAACAAACTTCAATGCTCCACGATTGCCACAGGTTTGCTTGCTCATCACAAGGCTACTCGTGGATATAAGGACAAATTTCTTCACCGCATCATCACTGGCGATGAAAAGTGGTGTGTTTATGTCAACATTAACCATCGAAAACAATGGCTTAGCCCCAATAAAAAACCACTTCCGCGATTAAAGCAAGAACTTCATCTACGAAAGACGATGCTGTGTGTGTGGTGGGATTGTGAAGGCATCATTCTTTATGAGCTCCTTGCGAACAACGAGATTGTCAATGCAGAACTCTACGTTCAACAAATGTATCGACCCGCCGAAGCTATTCGTGAAAAGCGACCTCATCGGCGTTATGGAATCCTTCTGCAACACGACAATGCTCGTCCTCACATTGCCAATATGACAAAAGACGCCATCTAAACGCTTAATTAGGAAATCCTGCTGCATCCTCCATATTTGCCAGACTTGGCTCCATCGGATTTCTATCTCTTCCGATCGCTCTTCAACAATTTGCACGGCGTTTCCTTCAATACTGATGTGGAATTAAGAACCTGGTTAGACGAATTCTTCGAGTCAAAATCCAGAGATTTTTATTGCAGAGGCATCGAAAAACTAGTTGAACGTTGGGAAGAAGTCGTAAATAACAACGGAGTATACATTATTGATTAAATTGCATATTGTTATCAATTAAAAATGAAGTTTTTCTAAGATTGTTAATAGTAATGAATAAATTTGATAAAACCGCAAGAACTTATTCCTCAACCCAATATAAAAAAACACCAAATATTCATAGTAACAAGTTAGATGAAGACAAAAAACATTAAACAAGTACAAGATTTGTTTGAGCTACGTTATATTGAGAGAAACTCCAATTAAAGCTACGATTTGGAACTGTTCACAAGTACAAAAGAGAGGGTACTGGTCTAAATTTAAATAATGGTCGTTCAGGTCCTCACAAGACTATAAGAATGAAAGAAATTATTGATGTGAGAAAACTTCTTGAAAATCCAAATGTATCTGCATGAAAGAATGGAATGTAAACATCAAAATTCTCATTTAATCGCACCATTAAACTTGATTTGAATGGCATCCTTCTAAGATGACCCTCCGACATAAGCTGCCTTGATGATGATTTTGCTCGACGAAATAAGAGTTATACGAGTAGAAATGGAAAAGCGAATTACCATAATATGTTCGACAACAGTTCAACTTTAACAGTGCTATTTAAGAGGTGGTTTCTATAGATAGTAATATTGGTCCGTTGTTTTACGCGAACGTGATTAAAATAATTGCGTTATTACACCCCAATTATAATAATAGATTCAATAAATTTTGGTGTGGGAGGGAGGGAGGGGGGGTTCTTTCAAAATACGCCCCAAATAGATTTTGGTCGATTAAGGATGGTGCTCCAGCACATAGGTAAATTGCGATGAAAGAAAGATGGACAGAAATTTGTATAATCGAATATTTGTCTTAAATCATTTAATTAGGTGCCCACATGATCACCAGACTTAACATCCTGTGATATTTCCTTGTGGAGACATTTAAAGATTAATGTTTAGTCAACCCAACTTGAAAATGTAAACCAATTAAGAAATAAAATAACTCATGAAGTCAATTTGGTCAAGAAAACCCCACAATTAATCAAATTGAGTTATGAGATCTAAAGCTGAACTGTATTTGCCGAGAAATGGACGTCATATCGAGAGATCCGGTTCTTAGGACTAAATTTATGTTGTTAAGTGCAATGGTTTCTCTTTGTTATTGAATTTTTATAAATCTATTGTTCGATTCAAATATATTCACTATTATTGAAGCAAACTCCATAGTAATTATACCATTTATAGAGAGGTTTGCGACAAACAAAATCGCATTTACAGAATAGAAAAAAAATCACCATTACTTTTTCAATGATAATAATTTAAATTACGGTTCGCTTTTTTCGTGGGATAAACTATAGATATAAGACGCTATGTTAACTATTAAAGTATAATCAAAACAATTTATTTTTGCGAAAGGTATCATTTGCCATAGAAAATATACAGCTCTTGGAGGCCGAGTGGATACAATACGGACGGCGTTGGCCTGCCAACGTCGCGGTACCAGGTTCGATCCCGGCACGAGCGGAAACAAAACGTCAGCGCACGTAGAGATCTGGCTACCAATTGGTGGACGCGCTGTGCTCATCACGTTTTCGGGTGGATAGATCTTACACTTCTCACCACACACATAGTTAATTACAACACGGCAATCTTTTCTCTCCCGTCTTCACAGCACAACACACGCACACACACACACACACACAGTTCCAAGGAATTATGCCAAGGTGGCGATGGGTATCTATATCCACATACTTCTGACGCGGAATAAGTCCCTCTCCCCATAGTGCCCTCGGACTCACCAACGATTGTCATACTGACCTTTATGTCTATTTCATTATCGGTTCAGGATCCGCTTGGATAAAGGCAGGCAGGCAAGCGAACAACTACTACTACCATAGAAAGTATACGGAAGATAATAGGGGCAAGACTCTAATATCGAGCCATCGAGTAATCGGATATTATTTTTAAACTCAACTGTAATTTTAAACTCTCCAAAAGAACTCTTCTTGAAATGATGCCAAAATTGCGAGTAAGTAAAAAAACAGCTGTTTCTAACCCATTCTCGCTTGAGTGGCTTAGGATGCTTGAGGGGTTAATCTATTGGCACTGGCATCCTTAAATCCAAATATTTCTATGGGTTCGAGATAGATAGAAATTAAGTTTTACTTAGATGATTCGCTTTTCCCGATTTTTTTCTGGATGAGACAAAGTTTTTTCGTTAGTTTTTTTTCGGGGGGGGGAGGACATTGATGGGTGTTTTTTCTCGAGAGGCTGGTGGTCTTCGACCTTTTGGTGTATATTTGAACTTCCTGTTGATGATGCCGCATCTATTCTTTCCTTTGGGACCCCAACCCCACTCCCCAGAACTACAAGAACGATCTGCTGGACACCATTACAGTATCATTTCGTTCGTTCTAAAGAAGAAATTAGTCTCCGTCTCAAGATTCAAATGTAGGGTTTATTTGAAAATTGCCTATAGTTATTCTTTATAGAAGAATTAGACTTTAATAATAAGGAGACCATGTGTGAATGATAAGAATTTCTTCCGGTGGTTGAGAAGAGGTTATGCACCCAAGGTTAACTTGGTGAATGACCAGTCATTTTTGTATATCCCCAAATACTCAATAGTGGAATTTTACAGGTCCAAACAAAGCAAAATATTTTGTTTTTCCCGTTTGATTTTGCAAACAAATATGGCAAAGGCCAATAATTGTGTAGAAATTAAAAACATACTATCACATGTGCCTTAATGAAATGCTAAAGCGTTTTTTGTAACCATTATACAAATAAAAAAAAAATAAATGAAAAACAAAGAGGTAAAAACAGAGAATATTTTTGCAATTTCCGGTA